>VZTI01005468.1:51163-157556 GCA_013397865.1 Struthidea cinerea | reverse complement strand
AAAAAAAAAAGGAAAAGAAAGGATAAAAATACAGAAATAACAAGGGGAAGGAAATAAAAAATAACCAAAAGAGATTCTATTACCAAAAATCAATCCCTGGGACAAAATACTCATTAAAGTCCTAATCTTTTCTTCCCTATGCAGGGACTGATTCTGTAATGGACTGCTAGAGGTTGAAAAGAGGTTGCTTTTTCTTCTGAAGGAAAGCAAAATAAGTGTCTGTCTAGAAGTGTTTTTCTGCATAAATGTTTTCAGGACTCAGGGAAGCGCAGGAAAATGATTAAATCCTGGGTTAGGACAATCTGGCCAGGGGAAAAAATGGTTAAATTTTCTCCTCGTTTCCAGAAGTCAGGGAAACATGTCATCCTAACCCCAGTTCAGACTCAGCAAGAACTAATTTCAGACTGTTCTTGGGTCATATTTGCAATTACACCCTGCTAATTTATGCGGTTTTTTAAAGTCCCAGGGCTAAATGGTGCAGCTGAGAGTTCTCAGTGGGATGTCAAGTACTGGCTGTTTCACCAAGGTGCTGCTGAAACACCCTTTGGATGTTCTCCTGGATGCATGAGTAGATACCAGGGCTGTCATTTTTAATGTCTTCTTAAATGCCAAGATGAGACCCTGCTTTGACTCTAATACAGAAATTGTGCTGGGGAAGACTGGGGAATTGTACTTTTGTCATGTTTTGACTTTATTGATTAATTGACTCACAATAAAACTGCAAACTTTGCATCTTCTTTTTCTTCTGTTCTGACCTTCCTTGATGTTTTTCAATGATGATGAGGTAACGTTGCTTTGAGGAACCCAATACACACAGACTAGGGAGCTGCAGCCCTCATTGCTCTGGGACTTAAGGAGCTGCTCTTTTTGGGTATCTAAATTTTATTTTTCATATCTATGTTAATATTCTTTTAAAATCTGAGCTTTTATGTACTGCTTCCTGCTTCTGGTTATGGCAGAAAAGTTTTGGCATTGTTATTGCATGCCCAAGTAAATGAGACTTGCCTCAGCCTGTCATGGAGATGTTTGGTTTTAATCCATTGGTGGCTTTGTTGATTAAGATAAAGGCCTTGATTAGGCACTGGCAAAGATCTGAGAGCTGTGGAGGCCCTGGATATTCAGTGTAAACCACTCTCAAAGCCTGAAGCACTTGGGAATCTGACTGCTTTTTCCATGCTACATAAGCTATTACAGCTGGAAGACAACTGTTGCCATATTGATTAAATGCTGGGCCCTTATGAATAATGGACCCTCTTACATCAGTGTGATTTGAATTCCACTTCTCAGCTCTGAGCTGATTTTCATATAGCTCGGTTCTTCAGGGGAAGAACAGAGGTGATGCATGAGAGGAGCTCAGTTTGTTCTTTGGTAAGGGCATTTTGAGTTTCACATGGCTAATGTTTGCAAGGGTCATATAGGAGGCTGAATTTTTCTTATACAGCAAAGTACAACTTCTCCATCTGTCACTTTTTGCAGCCTCTGTGGCAGTCTTCATGCTGAAGAGAGAGAAGTACTCAGCTGATGGACTCAAATGCACAGAGGCCATGGTGCATTAAAAGCAGATTAAAAGGTCTTTGCAGCTCTTGCAAAATCTATCACTGCCTCCAATGCTGGTCACTGTGTGTGCTGACCCTCCTTGGATCAGACGATGACTCTTTTCTTCCTTCCGCAAGAAACAACTGCTTTTGTTTGAGCTGTTTCACCCCCACTAATCGAGGTGTGACTCCGTGTCTTCTGCAGTGTATGCCCCAGCCTAACTTTGCTGCGGCCAGTATTATATAGTACAGATGTATTCAGGCATCTTTCCCCTGGCTTCATTTGCATTTGTGAGTGCTTAATGTTTTGGACTTCTGAGTACTAAGCTGTGCATGCAGGGAAAAAAGGTGCAAGTCATTAACGAACTCGAGTGACAAGTTTGGTCTCCTTAATTTGACATTGCACAGAAAACCTGCTGCAGCAGCAGGGACAGGTGTAGACTTTTAAAGCAGAGTTCAACAGCCTGAGCTGTGAGACCATCTTTTTCCTCTTGCCTCCAGAAGCTACAAAGGGTTTAAATCAAATTCCATCGAAAGACCTGACTAGCCATCAAAGCTGTGCTCCAGCGTGTTTCCCATTTTGTTGGCCACACCACAACATTATTAATAAAATACAGAAATAGGTGTAGAAAGACAGAGCTACATCTTCAGGTGCTTGCTGACAGCCTGCCCCTGCAGAGGTGGGATATGCAGCTGTGTGTGTGATGTGCACAGCTGACATAATGAACTCTGTTCTAGTGCAAACAGAATTTGCTGCAGTAAGAACTCAGTAAAAATTAGGCAAGTACTCAGAGACTCGGACAGAGTTCTGGAAATATTCCATGCCCCTAGCAGTCTAAATGCAAGAGATTGACTGATGTGATTCTTGCATTTTTCTTTGATTGTTGGGTGCTTTCAGACAGCTTCTAATGCAAAAAGTGTTCAGGTAGCAACCTGCATTTGCTCCAGGAGCATGGCTGCTCATGCTGAGAAAATTTATTCAGGTTAACTCCGGTCTTGCAAGCCCATTCTGGAACGGGACATACTAAAGAAATTCCTTCTTGTTTATCAAAACAACTTGTTCTCAATCAAAGCCTCCACACCATAATTAAAGTTCACATTGATTTTTCCTTTTTTCACTTAACAGCATTATAATATATAAAGCCCAGCTTTTACTTCTCAGCTGAGCAGTTTAGCTCTAGAATCAGTGTAAGAGCAAAGGTGGAATCATATAATGGTTTAGGTTGGAAGGGACCTTAAAGATTATCCAATTCCAACCCTCCTGCTGTGGTAAGGGACACCTTCCACTTGACCAGGTTGCTCAAAGCCTCATCCAGCCTGGCCTTGAACACTGTCACGGATGAGGCATCCACAGCTTTTCTGGGCTACCTGTGCCAGTGCCTCACCACCCTCACAGTAAAGAATTTCTTCCTAATATCTAATCTAAACCTACTCTCTTTCAACTGGAAGCCATTTCCCCTTGTCCTATCATATACGACAATAAATATTCACACAGCTGCACATCACAGTGGTACTCCACCCTAATTATTGTATTTGAATACAGCAAGCAGGATGCTCACAAATGTGACTATGCACTCTCCATTGCATCTTTTATGTATATAAGAGGTCTATACTAGATGCCGAGAGAACACATAATCAAATGTTAATTTAATCGTTACCAATGAAAATCAAAGTGTGTCAATGAACTGAGATATAAACCAAAACAATTATAAGAAAAGACAGGATTCAATACAGCAAAAGTTCTCAAGGAACGTATTTTACTGTATAAAGAGGACACAGAAATGAGAGAAACAGAATCATTACCTATGTGACTTCAGGAGAAAAAATCATCAGTAAATATTATTTTAAGCAGCATCACCATTAACACAGAACAATGTCACATTTGTAGGTAGTTTACAACTGAGAAACATTCTGTCAACATTTCCTCATATGTATAGTTTGATTAAACGTAGTGAAAGACACCTCCCATCAGACCTGAAATGTCTCTGAAGTTTTAATGATTTTCCACATGGAAAGGGCACACTCGGTAGCTGATGTGTTCATTTTTTTTCAGTATGCCCAAATGAAGCAACTCATGAATATGTGTCAATGAATGCAACAGTTTTAAGGCAAGAATGCAGGTCTGGAAGGAAAACAAAGTCCAGTGGTGCCTTGCTTCTTCAATAGATGGATTTTTATTCTCCCTTAAAGCACACAGTATATATGAGAAAAAAATGTTAGAATCTTGTTTTTGTTGGCTGTGAATAAATTCATCATGGGATACATGGTTTAAATATGACCTGATGTAATTCCCATTCTCCTACTACTAACTGCTATCTGCTGAGCCAATTTCAACTTCAGCTCTGTTTCTTTTGAGTAAAGATTGCAGACAGACTCTCGTCTTCATTTGTTCTGTCCAATTCAGGATGCAAAGCACTCCTGGACACAAAATATAGGGTGTTTTTCATTTTTGTAGCGTGTGACTCAGTTTCAGCATATGAAACTAATCTTTGCTAATGCATTGTGTTAGAACTGACTCATCCATATTGAAGGTGCAAAGTCCTTGAGTGCTTTACCAATTGCTTTAAATTTTAGAAAAACTATATTATGTGTTCCTGGGTTTTGCCTTAATTTGTATTTGAATTTTTTTGTCTCATTAATAAATCGTATACACAGATAACTGAACTTTGAAACTTAGATGTAAATAAGTAATTAGAAAAAAGTACAGCAGCTTTCAAAGTTCAGCAGCCAAGGAAATCCTTAGGTTTTTTCATTACTCACAATTTAAAGCTGTGGATAATTATAAAATATTCAACATTTACACAGTGTTAAGGGACAGATTTTTCTAAAGCACTCAGGGTCCACTACCATTTGTAGGTTTTTAGAATTGCCCAGCTCCTGCCAAAGCACCAAAGTGAATAGGCAAATCCATATACTAGTTTGCCAAATTCTCTTAGCACTTGGATACTCCTTTTCGTTACCCCTACCTAGGCAATAAGCCGTTGAAAACCTGTCCATCCTCTAGGTAGGACAAGGCAAAATGAAGACCAAAATCCAGGATAAACTTAATATTAGTGACTTATCTACACATGAGCCCACAAAGGAACTCCCATTTTCAAGTCTGAGAGATATCCAAGCAGAGAGAAATTCCCTGAGACTTTCAATAGGCTTTCTCCTTTTGACATGATAACCTATATGAAATGGTGCACATAGGTCAACATTTTTCCTTCTGAAGGGAACGTAAGGCTGGGGTCCGGCCCCTTCACTAGCTGCTTGGCATTCTGGAGACCAGTCCTCCTCTCCCCTTGGCACCTGCAAAAGTGACACCTCAGCTGTTCCAGCTCTCTTGAAGATTTACAGCAAATTTGTGTTTCAGAAACAAGCTGATAACCTTCGCACTGGCATGGAAGGCAGAACTTTTATTATAGGATTGTTAAGATAACAACAGCTTTGAATGTGTACTGCTGCTTGGCTAAGAACTAAATGGGAACCAAGCTCTGCTTATCTGCTCAGCTACCTGGGTTTTAGCTGTGGCCAAGGGTAGGAAGCTCTTACCCAGCCAGTCGGTTGTTTCCTGTTTTCTTGTTTTGAGACAGTCGAAGTTCACTCAGCTTTGCTGCTGCTTTGTTATCTAAGGAATTCATATACTACTTAATCTCCATAAAAACCCAAACCATGACCGTACTGTGTGAGCTCTGCAGGGAGCATCAGCATTCCGGATCTGGTGCCATAAGGCCTGTGAGCAGATTCTGGGATGCACAGAAAACTGTATTTTTTGGCAAGCAGCATCATAAATGAAGGGAAAGTCTGCCTGAAACAATTTGAAATTTTTCTTGGGTAGTTTGCACTTTCTATACTAAAGATATTAAGTGAGAGACTTTTATTTGGTGCAATGACATCCCTAAAAGGAAGAATACTAGATGTGGCTTCCATCTGCCTTGCCATGCATGCTCAATAATAAGCCTTTTGCCTGAGTCTCAAGAAGCAGTTGTATTCTTGGCATCTGAAGTTGTTTATTGTTAAAAAGCTGAATAGAAGATTGAACAGAAAAAAAAAAATCTTTTTTTTCTTGGTATGTGAGCCGGATTCTATACAAATACCCCCTGAAACTGATATTCAGAAGCCTTTATTTTTTTTTCTAAATGATGAGAGCACAACAAAATACGATAACAATACACACTGGAATGTTTATTTTAAAATAGATAACAGCTCTGAAAACCCCTTGCCTAGTTCAGTATACTGGAACATCCCTGCAGCTTAACCTCCCGTCACTGTGAGCCAGAGCAGGGTGAGGAATGCTTCTTGCTTTTCCCAGGCTAACTCCTCTGAGGAAATTCAGAGCACACAGTTGTTCAAACTCCTTTTTTCCTCTTTAGACTTATTATTTATTTCAGGTTGATGCACAAGCTCAAGGCTGGGCTGGATTCTTTCCTGGACATCTGCCTTAAATGAGTGTTGTGCATCTGATATATCCCAACAGGTCATGTATCACAGGACGTTCTCCTCCTGTCCTGTATACCTTCAAATCACTTCCAAAGACTGGTATTTCCACACTATGGAAAATACAGAGATTTGGAACGGTGGGTCCCAAAGCTGAGCAGGACTGAGAAGGGAAAGGCTAAAGCACAAATGCTGGGCTCTGCCCTGCCTCTCTTGCTTAGGTTTTAATCAGCCAAAACCCCTACAGAGTCAGCAAGATTTTCACTTCCAAAAGAGCTGTGTGAAAACTGAGGGAGGGCTTCAGGCAGATCCAGTACAATAGCTAAAAAATAACATGACAAAGTAAAAAGAAGGAAGATAAGCAGAGCATACAGCTTAAGAAAAGCATTTTTTCTAGACAGGGCATCCAATATCCAGCTGCTCCTCTGAAGGAGGTTATGGCTAATGTGGTCTGTATGATGGGATGTGATTTAACAAAACTATCCTAGAGTTTCCTTTTTGTGCTTTGGGGGTGAAGGAGAGTTTGAATTACAGAGAAGGGATGGCAGGTGTTAATGCCAGTCTCCCACTTCTTACCCCTGGATTTAAAATCCAGACTATTTGCTTTCTTTTCTCTCCAGGACAGTAGTTACCTTTTTCGACAAAGCCCTTTAGTTAGTATCCTATATTTTGTTTGTGCACAATACTGTCAACAATATCAGGATATGTTTAGATAAAAGATCTACTAAATAGACTGGCTTGGGAGTTTGGGGAGTTTATCTCTGCAGATAACACTCCAGTAGATTTTTGTAGTGGCTCTCATTAGTTGACTCTGTCTTATCTAATCAGCCTCTGAAGCCAATCAATACAGAACCTTGCCAATCAGTGCTGAAGCATTTCATGTGGTTATATTCCTGAGGCTGCCAGGAAAAAAAAAGGGAAAGGAGCTTAGAAGAACTTTTTTTTTTTTTCTTTTTTTTTTTTCTGGTTAAAAGCTGTTCTGAAAAAATGGTTGCGGGGTGAGATGCTGGGAGCAGATCCTTGCTAGGTTTTCTGGCACCATTTGATACATTAGGCTGTAAATGCCTTTATTTCTCCTGAGGTGGGATTATCTTCTATTTTTCAGATGAACCTTCAGTACTTTGTGGCAATGTATTAAGTCAGCCTACCCACACATATCTCGGTGCTCGGGCTCCTGAACTGGTAATATGTATGGACAGTTAACATCAGCCATGAATAGTGGCTTTAAGAGAATTTGACTGATACAAGCTTTGGTGAATCATCTGGAGGATGTGTTTAAGCATGGAAGAAGTGTCCTGGGTACAATATTTGTCTTATATTTTTCCAGCCATCATAAACGAGGTTGGGTCTTCCAAGGATGGTGTCTCACGACTGATCCTTCGTGGTGCCGAATTTGTCATCTGACGAAACCAGTCCTCATGTGTACCCTTCATGGGATGCGAGTCCATGACAACACTGGTGTGAAGCGTTGAGATGAGCCCTGAAGTCCCTTGTTGTAGTTCAGTGTTGTATATTTATCTTCACTGTTTGCTTGGCATGCTTTTAGATGTTGGAAATTATGGCATCCTGAACTGTAAAAAACAGATGAAACCCATAGCTCTCACTTCTTGAAGCACACCTGTCTATTTATAAATGCAAGTAAAGGCCATCTGCATCTTCTAATGCTACAGGTGTCCATGGCCATGTTACAGTTTTGATCTGACTTTTTTTTCTGTGAAAGCTAAATGAGGAGCGTGAAATATTCCTGATTTAGTTTCTGTGATCAAACCAAAGAGATATTTCAAGCATTTCCAAGCACGATGAATGAGGAAAAAATCTAAAAGTGGGGTAGGTGAGATTGCTCAACTGTTTCAGTTCCTCAGTCTAAAGGGTGGGAGTCTGGCAGCAGGCTGTTAAGGGAAGGTGCCAATTGCCGCCAAGATGATGTACTTCTGGTCCTGGTTGAGGAGAATAACTGAGGCATACAACAAACCCTGTATGACTTCCACAAAAGTAGGGGTTGTGGTCAGTGTGATTGACGATACCACTGAATTGATGCATGTCTACAGGGAAAATGTGCAAGGGATGGACATATCTAAAGCTAATTTGTCTTATCCCTGGCCGAAGTATCCAAACGTACCCTGGCATCCTTTGGTCAGGGAGGAGTTCGGTGCATGGTAGAGCACAACCCAGGGGTACATCAGTGTCAGGTTGTGGGGACAGCTGTAGGATTGGGGTTTGAGCACAACACTGGCAGTGTGGCAGCAAATTGCACTTACCCATGGAGCAGTGCTTGGGGAAGAAGGCGCTGAGGGAGAACACTTCTGCAGAAAGTGTAGCTGCAAAATGTGCTATGGCGAGAAAATTCACATAGGAGGTGCAGCCAGGGGACACTTTCAGACCTCCAAGGCTCCCTCCAAAAGAAAGAAGTAAAAATGCTAAAAAATACAGATGAGTCCCTGGCAAACAAATGAGATCAGCAATACATGATGTCAATATATTGCCTCTGTTTCTATTTGCTCCTTTTCTTACACAAATATCAATGGTTGCCATTGAGACCAATTCTGGAATAAAATCTGTGCATCCAAGTTGAGGATCCATCTTGTTTCCTGTCTAAACTTTCAAGTCACAGTTTTGCTACATATGTGTTAGGACTAAAGTCCTAAATATAAATGGTTACTGTATTTGCTTTCCTGTTTTATTGCAGCTGCAAAAGTGAGCCATAATGATTTTTATAGTACATGATAGAATTTGTCAGCTATGGGACAGAATGAACTCACACGATAGCGACTGGCTCAGCCTCAAAGTGATAAACATGTCAAGATAACGGCAATCTTTTTTTCCCCTAAACACGAGAGTACAATGCAATTTAAAGCAGCTTTTTTTCTTTTTCTGCATTTTAATATTCCTATAATCAATCACCAACCATAACGGTTTTATTATGACTATGGACAAAATAGATCAAATTTTTATGGCCTGGTCTTAGTTTTCCATATGTAATCTGCCAGCACCAGTAATTGCACAGTTTAGGTCATTTGAGTACCTGATTACCCCCACAAATCAGGTAACTAGACATCTATGCTGCATGCTGACATAACTCGGAGAATAAACTTGTTCATAAAACTTGGCACATGTAAAGTTGAAAGTCATTCTTCAGGCCAAAGTGAAAATTTTGCTTTGCTTGTTTCTTGTTATGATTCCCCCAGGGACTATATGAAGACAGAAAATTTAAAATAATTTGCTTTAAATGTGCAGTTCCTTTCAAGACTCTGGCTAGAGCCTAACCTAAAATTTAGGATTACTTGCCCACAAGCATGCAGCAGGTAAATCTGGTATAGTTAAAATAGTGGATTGAATTTTTAAAAAATCTTAATTCACAACTCTCAAAGCCATAATTGAACCAAGTGGAGATCCAGGCTAAAGTCTGATTAAAAGTTGAGAAAGAGGACAAGGAAAAAGTTATTTATTTACATAATGGAGAAAGGCTACCTGAAGGTATCCATAGGCACTTGTATAGGTCATCATCTTAATAAATGACCTAATAAAAAGTACGGTACAAGGTATCAATGTTTATTAGTGATTAAAAATTACATAGGATAGTAAAACTAAAAGCAGCTGAGAAGACTTGTATGATGATTTTAAAATGTGGGTGACTGAGTCATGAAAAAGACAATGCTTGCAGAAGAGCGGACACACAGGGACCAGGAATTCACTGCAAGGTGAGGCACAAGAGGAAAAATAAGATCAGCTATGTACACGTGTACAACAAAATGCCTGTACCTAACTTCTGCCTCTCAGTGGAGAGTTAGCATTAGCTCCCTGCTTATTAGTGGTCAGGAAGACACTAATAAGTGTCTACATACTAATAATGCATTAAGTGTTATTACAAAAGTGTTATTACATAATAAAAGACAATCTGTCATCATCCACCTGTACAAATTCTCAGGGCTCCCATATCTTGAGGTGTCTGTGCAGACCCGGTCCCCTAGGTGACCGAGATGGGATGGAGAAAGCTGAAGACTCAGATGTCCCATGGCAAGGGAAGTCTCACCCTGTCCTTGTTGGAGTCACTGCTCCAGCTGGCCTGAGTTCCTGAAGCTCTTTGTATGCTACAGATGTAAGAAGATCTTGTTACAAATACAGTGCCTTTTTATTACTCAGGCAGCGTCCCGCCCAGCTGAGGCAGGGCCTTTATGGATGGAACCCGATGGAACCCACTGTGGGGATAGGATCCTGGGACGTTCAGCATCCTAGCAGGTGCCCTTGGTTGGAGTTGCCCTCACCTCATGGTGGTCCCTCATTCCCCATGCCTCACTGATATGAGCTTTGCACCACTTGGAGCTGGAGTTGGTCTCCGTCCCTGCTGTTGCAGCCCCATCCGCTCCCAGACTGGAGACGTTGGAGGGGAGGGAGGTACTGCCCTCAGCACTAAGAACATTCACCCTTTTTTGGGAGGATGACACCTGGGAAGAGGGGAGAGACAGTGGAAGGAATGGAGATTCCTGTCCTTGTTCTGGGTGCAGGTATGGCTCTTGGCATCCCGTGCTGTCGTGCTTAGTCTGCCTCTCCATGCTGGTGAAGTGGCAATGCCTCTTGTGCAGGGGAAACGCACATCTGAGGCAGAGAGGGGCTCAGACATGCTGGCAGGGAGCACTGCAGGCACACACTTGAGTAAAAATTGGAAGAGCTAGCCAATTGCTTGTTTTCTGTTTGATATGTTACCCCAAAGCATTTCTGCAAAATTATCATGGACACAAGCCAGCCAAGGTATAGAACACAGTGCCTGTCCTTTACTATGATAATGAAAACACTGCTGATATTTTCAATTAAAAAAAAATACCCCAGGGAGGTAAGATTTTGTGAGGCTGTTTTAAAACTTTCCTTCATGTCCAACAATATGTACGTGACTCAGCTACTAAATAGGCATCTAAATAAAGAGGCTTCTCTTGTGTTTTATGTTCACAAAACTCTCATTCTAGTGTGCAAAGAAACACTCTTCAGCTTTTCTACATGTTCTTTCTTTGATCTGCACTGTTAATGATAAACCATGTTAGCATGAATCATAAATGGAGAATTATATCTGAGTCTGATTTTTTTTAGAAATCCTGCTCATAGTTTAATATGACACAACTACAAAATTAAATTATAAGACTATGTAGTTCATGACATAATTTTATTTCATTTAGGCTTAAAATAGGCTTAGCAGAAGTACAACAGTCTTGAGACATTTTCATTTTAACAGAACTCAAAGGGCCTAATACTATTGTGTAACATGGAAGAGAGTTTTAAATTTACTGTGTGTAACATGAATGCATGCTGTCATGCAGAGACTCCCCAAAGGTATTTCAGTGCATTATCTGAGTGGTAGACACTTAGAAAAAATGCTTACAAAGTAATCTCCAAGTATTCAGACATATTCAGACAAAGTGCAACTTGCAGATTACTTTTAACACTGCTGTGCATGTTCTTCTGTGCCTGTATGATCCTCACATAATGGGGTCCTAGAACATTCCTGGGGCTTTTCGAGATCACCAAAACATGAATAATTAATAATAATAATACAAGACGAAAGTCATATAAGGAGGTGCAACCTCACTGTATAAAGTTGTTACAGCAGACAAGGCCCTCTCAGCAACCTCAAAGTTATATGAAAGTTGTTTCAAAATTCAGAAGTCTTCTGCAGTATTAACAGCAATTCATCCTCAGCAGAACAGCTAAATGGTTTTTCATCAGTAAATTACATTTACATGCACCCTCTGTCTGCTTGAAAATATATTGGTAATTCACTGTAATTTTCAGTAGACCAAGCATCTCCCACGTGTTTTGAGTATTGCTTTCAACGCACACACTGTTCATTTTATTCTATGTGGCATTTTCATCTTCTTTTTTTGTGTGGTGCAGATGACCATCAGTTATTATTTCAGTCCTCTGATTTGGCACATCAAAATTTTAAGCAAAGAAACTGGTCTGAGGTGAAGAGAAAAGGAAGGTTACTGGCCAGGGGCTTGTAGGAGCACTGGCATAAATAATGACGCTGAAGTGAAGGAATTCATTTGTGTGAATGGTGCTGTTGGGGAACTGTGTGTGCTAATGTGTATGTGCAATGAGGATGTCTGCTCGAGGAATGAATGCACTGGACCTTCTATGTCACATTCCACCAGTTACAGGGATCAGTTTAGGAAAGCATTTAAGCACATCATCAACGTATGAGCTTGCACACTAACAACTGGCTTTTTCAAGAGGAATTTGTTCTTAGATCAAAGCCTAGTTTCTTGGAATAGAAAGCATGGTGGCAATAGTAAAGGGAATGATTTTGCAAAGGTATTAGATCGATGGATTTGAACAGAGAGAGTTGCCAGCTCCCTATGGTGTACCATCATGTAAAATACTTTCCTGTAAATGGAGATGGAGCTGTTTCTTTTATTTTCTTTGCAACTTTCATTTTATAACAGAAATGGGATGAAGCACACTATATTTCAAAGAGATCAGTGTTATCCTTGAGTAAATCTGTTTACCCACTGGCCTCATGCCTTTTGAAATATCCATACACCCAAGGAGCCAGATTTAACACTTGCAGTGCTGTAAATCAGAAGCGGCTGTATTATAGTAATTTAGCATCACATCAGCATAAAACCAGTGAAAAGGTAAGCAGGCCCAACCCCAAAATGTTGTATGTGACAACATGTCTCTTGTGTCTTACAAGTGAGTATTTAATTAGATGCTAATTTTGTGGAATTATCACGCTTACTGGTTTCCCCAAAGGCAAAGGGGGAATTTTCTCCAAGCTAAGTTTTCCACTAGCTCTTAGGAGAACAACATTTACCTTTAAATTTTTAGCATACAAATCACCTGTTCCATAATCACTGTAGTTTTAGAGGTCCTCAGGAAAGGTCACAGATTTGGCTCTCCTCCAGTGAGGAGCATCCTTCTGATGTTCTGCCCAGCCTTGATCTCCGGTTTCACGTCAGTTTTGCAGTGGTTTCATGCCAGTCACTTAGACTGTGGATGAAGGACCAAATCTCACTCACTCTGAAAACAGTTTAGACTTAAAAGTTTACCATTAGAACTGTGCCAGTTGTGATCTGGCCTGTTTTACTAAAATATTTATACTAGTAAAAGACCAAATGTAAACTCAGGTTACACCAGAAATAAGCTGTGCTTCTGGGAATGCTTGTATTGCAGGTTAACTGTATTCACACAGAGATAAGATTTATGTATCAACAGCCAGATGTCTTTTCCATTGCTTTAAGTAAGTTCTTTTTACACTCATTTCGAAGATTTTAGGCTCAGAATTTAGCCTAGACTTCCTATAGAATTTGCTGACCGTGTCTGTATTAGCAGGCAGTGCAGATCAACAAGAGGTTTGTAAAGCAAAGGAGTAGTGGCTGAGGTCCTGACCTCCACACCAGACATGCTCCAGGGAGGTTTACTTCACAGTGGCTCTAGTCTGGGCCATTCACAGCATGTCCATTAGCTGAAGGAGAAGGTTGGCTCCGTAGGCACAATTTCTGCAAGCTTTGTTTGAAAGGAATCCGGTGCGTGTGCTCTGAGCCCATTCTGTGATGTGAATCAAGGTGCATTATATGGGGACAGCCTGGAGATTCACTTCAAAGCATGCTCCCCATCTAAACTGAAACCCTAAAGTAGATGTACCCCTCCAGTCAGAAGAATTAAAAACTCCCTGGACCCATGGAAATAGAAGGAATACTCTCATGGCCCATTGATGCTTGGAGAGGAAATATTGAAACTGAATGAATTCTGGGAAGCAGCCACTGAAAAAGGATTGCGAATGTAGATTTCCAAGAGAAGATGAAGTGCTGAAAGACATGTCAGAGGATGACACAGTAGACAGGAGTCTAATCTTTTACCCTAATGCATGGCAATAGGGTAAAAGGTCAGCATTATTTGGAAGAGCTCATATAAAAGCATTTACTGCTGAAAGTGCACCTGGACATTGGGGTTGTTTCCTGGGGCTTAATATTTCCTTCCCCAGACAAGCCGCAGAGATGCAAAGCAATTCCAAACAGTTAAAACTTAAACACGTCCAGGAAAGGGCTGATTTGTGCAGAACAATTTCATCTTGATTTACATGATTGGTGTCTTTACAAATTTTGGGAAAAGTCAGGAAGATTAAATTGGTGCTTATGAAGCCATATACAACTTCTTGTGCCATCTGGTAGTTCTTAATTTCCTCTTTAAGTTATTTAGCAGTCACATGGATGATTCTCTTTAATGGATCTGTGGCGATTTTTCTGATTTGAAACCAAATCACTCTCAGACTGAAATGGCTGGAGCAGCCAGAGCACTTCTTTAATTTTGCTACCTTGAACTGGCTGTTCAGTGTGACAGGGAACTGAAAAATCCACAGAGCTCTCCAAAATTACAAGAGCAGATTTAGGGATGGGAAAATGACTAAAAATCCCTGAACAGAAAAGCTGTGCTTGCTATCACGTTTCAGACAATCATGGTTCCTTCCCGTGTTAATGTACACTTCTTGGATAAGCTGCAATAATAACAGTTGTATGAAGAGGATGGACATATTTGATATTATCAGCACTTATGTATCATACATATAAATCACGAGAGCAGCTGGCACAGGTAAGACAGCTAGAAAGTTGGTAGTTCTTCCTTCAAGGTCTCAGATTATATTTTTACAGTAAAAACCTCTTAAGTGCTTCCTCTCAAGAGACATACTGCTCTCTATCCTTGTAGTCACTTAGCTCAAGAAGAAGGAAACGAAGGCAGCCTCATTCTCCACAACTCTCACACAGTGGTTCCAGAAAATGGCTTTTTGGCTTAATATTAATTTTTTCACATGACGAGCACACTAAGAAAATGTGGATGTAAAAATAGGAAATGGAACAGAGTCAAGCATGGTCATGCTTACAGAAATGTGGACATGCAATGACTTGAAAAGTTGATCCGAATCACAGGATGAAGTGGTGTAAAGTAGTAAAAGTGCTGCTACATTTTCTAGCTACTGAACGTAGTCATACAATGAGACTCAGTGTTAGAAGTCGTCAGTCCTTTGCTCTCCTGTTTTTTCCTCCCTGTTTCCCCTGCTCCCAGTCTGCCTCTCCTGATGTGCTTCATCCTCCCAGCTGGATAGCAGAAAACCTGCCTCAGCTGCAAGCTCTTGGCTGGCAGCCACATGGTAATTTATGATGGTCCTAATGCCTCTGGAAGGAGTCCAGGTGGCATCATCCTCACAGTTGTGAATTCATTTTATACCTCTACAGGTTGAGGGTTTTCTCATGCCTAAAGGCCCATTCCTGTATGTCTTCTGAGGGCACCTTGTCCAGGCTCCGTAGCGTGACTGCGACATATTTCTCTCCATTGTAAATTTAAAACAAAATATTTTTGAGGGTCCTTTTGTGTGAAGATGGTTAGAAATGCGCCCGCGCACACACGCACACACACACACACACACATATATATATATATGTATATATATATTACTGGTGCTGGCACTATGGCTGAGCTGATTCCATCTACATTTAGGCACCTGGTCTAAGACAGTTGGTAGGGATTTTCAAGAGCCTGCAGAGAAAGAGGTGCTTTAGGATGTGATCTACTTTGAATTTAGTCCCCTAAGGCAAGGCCTTGCTCCCAGGAGGAGCCTGTCTCAACCCAGTGACTTTAAGGGGTCCGTAAGTAAAATTCAATGGGTTGAACTAATCTCATGATGTGCCTGTGCAAACACATTAGCAGGGAGGCTGAGTTTGTTGTCAAGTCCAAACTCAGCCAGCCCCGCTGTTAGTGGGGACTCCCTAGCGCAGCCTTCAGATGTGGCTTTTGCCCTGGGAGCTACATGGAAGGGAAGAAGACAGGCTGCCTTGGGGTCTTGGATCATACACCCATCCGCCCCTTCCACAGCCCATGTGAATGCCAGGATCTCACCCACAAGTAGGTGATGTGGCCATGGCCCTTTCCTACATACTGTAGGGTGTCTCAAATAAAGACTGCATCAGGTTACCATCCAGCCTCCTAGTCCAACCCAGGTGATTTGGCTTCATATGCCTTTACATATCCTTTAAAATATATACTCACTCGTTGACAATATAATCTGAACTTGAAACTTTGGTTTAGAATGTCTTACCAACCATTTCTACGTGAGTCACACTGCCCATGTAATATTTGCTGGAAAGAGGGATTTGGTTTTTTTCCTTCCTCTCTCCTGAAGTGGAAGCAGTTAAAGAAAGTGGACTGAGTGAGCAGGAGCCCAGGGCTTGGTGTAAGGTGCTGTCTGAAAGGAAGCAGATGTCTTTCCATCCGTTCTCAGGTGGTGAGATGTCTGGCACAATTACTAGTGAAACATATGGGAACAGACAGGAGTGTTTCAGTTCTGGCTTTCAGTGTTTGGACTAGCTCTCATCTGGGAGGTGCCTTTTGCAAACTATCTTTTCTACTTTTCTTTTACAGAAGCTGTGCGTCGGATTCCAACATAAATGTGGAAATCAGAGCAAAATCATTTTTCTGTATCTTTTTAGAAGGTATAAAAGTTTTCCTGGTGTAATTTCTTTAAAACAGCAAGGCAACACCTTGACTGGAGATATTGGGAGGTAACGCATCGTCATGGAGTACTCTGTTATTTTTAAGAATTAGGCCAGATTTTATTGTTTAAATAAATCTTTTGAGGGTGGTGGCATCGGGAAACAACAGATTTCATTTTGCTCTACCACTTGTGTCACAACATCTGCATCAAACATTCAGTGCACAGTGACATAGCAAAACAAATGTAGAGCAGACATTACAGATGAATGTCTTGTTGACAGATTAGCAGATGAGTTTCCCTTATGTTTTTGAAAAACATAGCTCCCTAGACATAATGTACAAAGGGGAAAGCTGGGATTAAAGATCAGATAACAAATAGCAAGCTTTTCTTTTCAATGTTTCAACTATTCAAATTCCCTAATATCAGGAAAGATATAAAGAGCAAGTAAAGAAAAATATGCCATGTCCAACACAGGGAAGTGAAAAATGGACATCTTTCAGGACTAAAGCTGCAACCAGAGCTGAGGGAAATGTTTTGGTCTTTCAATATATATGCAAAAATATATGCAGATTTGGGTTATTGAAGCTGCTGGCAAAATTTGTGTTGACCTCATCAAATTATTTTGGCTGAAAAAGAGCTGATTCCTTTAAAAAAATTTAAAGGTTGTTTTCTAAATAAAAATACTTTTTTGGTTCCGAAATGGAATTTTGTTTATAAAATTGCTTAACTTTAAGTACAGGAATTAAATTGCACTTTAAAATTAATAATTTTTTACTCAAAATGATTTTGTTCCTGTTCATTGTTGTTTGTTTTTCAAGGGACTGAAGAACAGATTATTTGCACAGATCTAGATTCAATGTGAGCTGTGGATAATTTTTAAGCAGCTTTGTTAATTCAGGCATGTTCTAATAATATAATTGAAAATTTTCTCCCAAGTCAGAGAGTGGATACATCTGGCTGGGCTAGCTCTTTTACCCTTTCCAGTTCTCTAAAATCTTACCAGCAAAGCAGCTCTATTGACTTGCTTAACCATTTTTGTGCTGCCTTCTCAAGCACACACGTTATCAGTTTTACAGGCTGTGTGAAAGCTGTTTCCTGTATGATGTGGGGACTGGGAACGAGATGACTGAAGTAGCCAAAAGAGATGTCCCTCATGCTGCATGATGTGCAGTGGTGTGCACTGCAGCCCATTGGATCCGTCAGAGACCAGAACAGCAGAATTTGCTGGTGGGGGTTTTGTTTGGTGAAGACTGGATAGTGTCACCCATTGGCAGGTTAAATAGCCTGACGTGGTGGGTAGCAAGCTCTGAGAAGGACACTGCTAAGGCATTTAGGACAGACATTTATGGTTCTGCTCTGTTATGTGCAGCTTGAGGTAGTGGGGAAGGAGAAAGAGGAAGGGGAAGACATCCCCACAGTAATTTCCTGGTGTTTCTCTGGCTAATCTCATCCAGTCAACATCCAGTCAAGGGGAAAGCCTTCTGATGAATGCACTGGGGGAAAACACAGTGTAAACTTCTCCTGCCAGTTACCCTAGCTCTGTGTATTTAAGGTGGCCAAAATCTAGAGTCAATCCTTTACAGTGTGTGAGCACTGCTGGTAGCAGGAAATCCCCCGTTCTCCCTGGTAGCATAAAAATGAAATTAATGGCCAGCCCTTGCATAACTCTGCGAGGGGTTGAAGACCTCTTACTTTTCATTCAGTTATCCATACATGGGCAGCCCAAAACTAGCTGGTGGGTTTTATAATACCTAATATGAATGGAATTATTTTCATGTATTGCTTTAATTTTTTTAAAACTTCCTTTTTATTACATGCTGACAGAAAAGTCCAATATATAATCCACTGGCAGCCAGCGAGCGCCAGAGCCCAAGAAGTCATCTTACAAAGAAGGATATGCAATTTTGTATTTCTATCAAGCGTGCTAGAACAATAAGTCAGCTGCCACAAGCTTTGGAGAACTGGCTGGGATTGGACCTCCTACAGCAAATTGTAATTAAGATTGTAGAAATTTCCCTTTTCAGGAGTTGGTTTACAGAATAAAAGGTCTTGATATTTTTTATAAGTTTCCAGTATGGGCCACTACATAAGGCACGGTAGGATAATGAGAGAGGTAGAATTACCTCCTCTCTTTCCTTCAGCCAAGGAGGTAGATGGTCCCAGTAGAGTTCTCTGTTAGAAGGAAAAGTTGAGAGTGTCTCTTGAGGAACTGGGAGCCACAACCCCTTGTCCCAGTCTGTGAGAGCAAAGTGTGTGCTGGCCACTTTCACTGGGCAGGAAGTGCTGATCACCCCCCATCAAACTTCAGGTGATTACTTGTGCCACCTCCATCAGGTGCTCATTCCCCCCAGGTCCCTCTGCAATCACTGGAAAGAAATAGGCACCTTCAGAGGCTGAGGAAGCCTTCTGGTGCACTGAGTTGTGGAGGAGCTCCCTGACCTTCACTTGTTGTAAAGAGATTTCAGGTCACTGTACTTTTGTCCAACTATGGCACTGCAGAATTTGGAGGCTCTTTTTTCATTTAACTGTACAGCACTTGATTAGGACCCGAAGTAGAGATTTGTCGACTGTGCTAGTTTAGTAAGCCCTACAGGAGCACTGTCCTTTGGATAGGGACTCCTGATGGGTTTGGGATGAAGGCATAGTAGTTTCCACTCCTTGGAAACCTCAGCAATACTCTCAGCTCTGCCCTAATATGTTTTTTTTTTTATTGCAAGCATGTTATGCAGCTCAAAATTTGCCTCTTGGACACTGAGCAATTTGTGTTCCCTTCAGTGTCATCAGGAAGACAGATTCTTTGCCTCGGTAAGAAGCAAATGTAAGCAAGATAAGGTCAAAATAGAAAGTGCAAAAACTGAGTTACATCCCAATCCATGGATTCTTAATTTCTTCAAAAATAGGCATGAGTTACCTGTGTGGAAGGTGTCTTCTACTACTGTGCAAGTGATTATGGTCAGTTCATACTGAGCCAACCCATTTTCAGGCTGGACAGATTGCTTTGAAACTGATCTGCCAGGATGGAGAGTGAAGTGGAAAAGGAAAAGAGGAAGGATATTATATTTGCCTGCAGTACACTGCTGAACCACTCAATGTTTCTGTCTGGTACAGTGTGGGTCCTGTGAAACAAGGACAACCTGGCCCTAAAATCCTGTAGAGTCCTTTTGTCTGCAGCTGTAGATTTTTTCCTTCAACAAATACTTCCTGCTTAGGAAAACATGCTGTTGAACATGAGGCCATTTGAAGCTAAAACATAGATCTTTTAAGCGCAGGTGACTTGATTTTGATGGCCAAAAGGGCTGCAAATTATTTCTGGGATCCCCTTCTCCTTGTGAGCTGCAGTGACCTGGCCAGAGGGAGTGGCAACCCTGGCTTCTCTGCCTGTCTTTCAGGAGCAGGCTGGAGTCCCACATATCTGTGGCGGTGGCAGATCTGAGAGCTGGGCAAGCACAGTGGGCATTTGTCTCTGAATGTTGTCCAAATAGCCCTTCTTTAACAACTTTGTGGAAAAGATAATGGGCTAACCTACTCAGCAACATCTGGCCTACAGGCTACCAGCTGAGCCATTCTGGAAAGATCATAACTTAAGTCCTTTTAGGGTTGATATGTCATGTTGGCTGGACTTGTGCATCTCTGTATTTATAATTCAAGCAGTGTGTACTGTTAGAGGAGCTTTCAACATTTAACTTCAGCATTTCAACTCAAAACGTAGACTTGTTTTGGGAGAGAATGCTTTTCTCTTTCAAGATTTATGAAGTAAACGAGTTATAAGAGTGCTGCAGAGTAACAGGGGGTTAAAGAAAACACTTGGCTTTAAAACATGAAAAGCATTTAAGATAGACAGAGGGCCAAGCTCTAATCTGATTTCCAGCAGATCAGAGCAGAGCAGAGCAGAGCAGAGCAGAGCTGGCTTCATTGGAGTTGGAGACCACCTGGGCTCTGCAGCTGTGTGTGGAACTGTAGCTTGCTAAGGTGGGGATTGGGGGCTCTCTTAAATGCTGTTTGTGACAGATGAGCTGCCTGAGGTGCCACATCGATTGTGTTCATCGAGAACATTCACATCAGGAGCAAAAGCAGCCTGCACACCAGCTTGGCAAAGGCCACTTGACTGCACCAGCAAATCCTTCCTGTATGCTCTGCTTGGGGCACTGAATGCAAGCGCAAGAAGCCAGTGGGCTTTGTGGCACCCAGGGTCAGGCCCACCTCTTGGTTTTAGTGCTCATTCAGGCGGTTTGTGCCATGCCTGAGCTCCTTGCTGTCACCAGGGAGTGGCACTGCCGGCACCATCTGCCGAAGGAGCAGCGAAGCAGGCTTGTCACACCTCGGTATTCACAGGCTGGAAATAGAACAAGCTCACACCACTCCCACACAAGCACACATTACACAGTCAAACAAAAATATCTGTACTTTCCGCGATGACTCCAATCCTTTTTAATGCCACTGACTCTAAATCATGTGCTCTGCCATTACCTCAGGAAGACACCCAACACATGTTGAGCTGGCACAACTGCCTGGTATGGCCTGGTGTCAGCCACACCACGTGCAGCTATGGGCAGCTTGGTTTGCTTGTGATATCTGGGAAAAGCTTGCCGTAGTCACTGCAGGCCACGTCTCTGTTCTACGTCTTTGTCTCTAACGAATATAAAGCTGAGCCCAAGTCCCCTTGCCGAATCCCCCTGTGTCGGTGACCTAAAATGAGCAGGGACTACTCCCATGAGTTAGCGTTGCTGGAATCCACCGTACATCACAGAATTATCCCCACAGCTTACTGCCAGTTTTCTCTGTCTTGAACTTCATTCATATGTCTGAATTCAGACATATGGCTTTAAAATTTCCAAACAGAGATCACCAGCCGTGCTGTCGGAAGGAGATTTCATTCCCTTGTCCCCATTAGTCAACTGTGAGCTTTCCTGTGCTAAAACCCACTCAGGAAATGCTGCAAACAGAAGAGGTAAATAGTTCTCAGCATTCCTTGTTGCTTGGAAGGAGTTAAGCTCTTCTCAACAGACTGATCGAGTTTTTCTGGCATTATCCCATTAGCTTAAGTCATTGCTGATGACTTCACCCTCCTGGTGACATCAGCCTCTAATCTTGTGAAGGTGAATTCATGTGAGATTGTTTCAAAACAATTACTCCCTGAATTGTAGGTCACTTCAATTGATATATGGATGCAACATTCACTTTTGCAGATTGTAGCTTCTCTTACGTGGTGTGTGTACACATTTTCCATATTGTATTTCAGCATGTGTGTTATGTTACAAACTGGCACTGCCTGAGATCAGCAGGAGAATGTGCTTGTTTTAAATGCAAAAGTAAAAGAAACAAACAAAAATCAACCCACTGATATTACTATTTTTATAGGTATGATTAAGACTTCAGTCATATACATGGTTTGTTTGATTCCCTCTGGAAGCTGCCTCCCTCTCTGTCTGTTCTGGAATATTCTGCTTTGTCTAGACTGTGAGTTTGCTTAGGAGTGCTCTGGCCACTTCAGATTCTCTTGCTTTTACCCATACATGGGGAAAAATGTAGACAGATAAACACCCAGAATTGTTACTTAATAAATCACAATTTTTGATAACACTAGATGTATTTTTCTCACCCCATACCAGGTTAAATATAGATAAAAGTGCATAAAGAGGATAGATCGGGTCTTAAAATATTTTCTCTTTTTCTTCTGAAGTGACTCAGAGGAACATGGAGACACAGCCGACACTTGTAAGAAGTGGTTTTAATAAGAGGAGACAAGTCATCATCCCAGCTGTGCAATCCTTGCCGAAGTCAAAGGATCTGAAAAGAAAGGCCCCATTTGTCCTGAGGAGCAGCACACACATGTATACCGAAGGAGGATAGTGATGTATTTAGACTAGAAGTTCCCCAGACCTAGACGAGACATTTGTTTGCTTAACTTCATTGTTCTTCCCTTCTCTCATCACTTGTCCTCAGCTGGCTGCAGCAACCCCTGTGGAAGTCTGCAGCAGCATCCACCTTAAAACCAAGGGAATGAAAGTTCCTGCTCCCTGTAACCTCTCATGCTTCCAACCACTGGCAGAAAACCTCTGTGAGCTGCCCTGGGCACAAGCTGGCTGCAGCCAGGGAGGGTGACAGGGCACAGGGCAGCACCAAAAGCAGGAAGATTCAGACACTGTTGTCTCTCTCTGCCGTATTGTGAAGAGACTTCTTAATGTGACTAATAGCTCTTGGCATTGAACTGTGGCTCCTGAAGTGCAGAGCTGGCATGTCCATGCGCTAATGTTTAAAGTAATGTGTCAGAAAAGTTTTATAGTAGTAGCACAGTATTGTTGGGGGAGAAGAAGGAGCCTGTTTAAATAAAGCCAATAAAATTCTACTATCATCACTTTTTTCTCTTTATTGTTGAGAGGGTGGAAATGACTAAAGTTTTTATTTGGTGTTAGCAGTGTGATGCTAGATTTTTTTCCACATTTGGAAGTGAACAAGGTAGTGATAAAAAAATCATTAAAAAGTGAACCAGTTGTCCTCAGCTCCTGGATGCTCCAGAGGGGCTCAGCCAAAGAGACAGCAAACTTAGTGTAGGCAACCAAAAAGGGATTTTTTTCTCCTTACAAAATAAACCCCGTTGTGCTACTCCTTTAGGAAGGAAATTGAGTTTCTGGATGACTCGTAAATAGTTTGCTCATTGTAATGGCCTGTATGTTTCCTGAATACCCAGATCTGATTTAGATTAGGGCCTTTTGGGCGGGTGTTGGGGGGAAAGGACTGGCTAAATAAGAGGAAATTTGTACTCTTAGTCCAAGGTCCAAGCACTGTTACCAATTACATGTGTATAAGCTATAAGAGAGGGACTGCATCTGCCTTAGCTAAAGTCGTCCAGTGCTTCACCCTTTTCCTATGCCCCTTCCTCCCCTTTCAGAGGGAGGAGAAGTAAGAAAAACAAACAAAGAGGTGTCTCCCCAATCTTTTCTCTGTGGTTTAAACCTGTATCAGGGTTAGGTAAAGTCTCTAGAATTTAATGCAAGTGAAAGAATAGGCAGGAAAATTGGATAGGCAAGTGCTACTTAAACTGCAGTTACTGTGGTTGGCTTTCATGTGGATATGCAGTGAAGCACAGAAAAGCAGAAAAGCTAAAGGTGAAAGCAGAAAATCCTTTCTTGTGTTAAACTCCAGGGAAAATGGCAGCTTTCCCACTGTGCCAACTTCTTGGTAACTACTCCCAGAATGCCTGGTATCTGTAAACTGACAGTAATACATCCCTCAGTGGAAGGCCAAAACACTGAAGGTGTGGTTTGCACCAAACTGTGATGATGCAATCTTTTTGGTTCTGGGAGCTGAAGAAAGGTTTGGGAATGGGGCTGGAGTAGTTCTGCCAGGGTGATGCACAGCTCTGTATGCCGGGCGTTTCTGGGCCATGGCGTTCTCCCCATGTATGCAGTGGCTGCTTCATCACAAAGAAGGTAATGAGCTGTTGGAGCTGCTGGAGGGCTGGGATGGTGGGTCAGCCACTTTCAACCTTCATATCCTGATAATCCTTCTCTTCTCCTGGCTGAAAGAGCATATCACACCCAGTTTTCCTTCTCTGCCTGCTGTGTCAGAGATTGATGAGAGGCAAGGGAGCAAAGGACACGGCCCTTGTAATGTGCCCACCAATTTTGAAGTGGGCATCCTCTTTTGGGGATTTGCTCACTTTTGAGTGATTTGCTTTTGTGTTTACCATGTGGCTACCAGATCATGTTCTCTGCTTTTTCTTACAGAAAGAAATTCCATTGTATTCACTAAAAAAACCCCAAAGCTGGCATGGAAAAGACCAGCTCCATACAGCAAGCTGTGGTTTGTTCTGCCTTTACTAGTAGGGCAAAAATCCTTTGCCTTTCAAGATCCACCTTCTTTTCCCACTGTGTACCAGGTCTATGTAAAGCTTTTGCAACTGGGTATGCTAATGTTTGGCATTGACATAGGAACCTCAAGTATTCAAAGGCACATTCAAACGAAACAGAAATACTCTCTGAAAGAACAAAAAAGATAATTCATCCTTACGTATCTCTGCAGTTGCAATAGCTGTTCTGCCACAGCGCCCTCATTAAAGGAAGGATTAGGTCTGTCCTCACAAAGTACTACTTGGACCTGGAGCTTCCACAGAAAATAAGTAGTCTAGAAACTTTAACGCCATCCTTAAAAGAGGTTTTTTAGACAAATTCCAGTGTCTGTGACTGCCTGTGTCACAAAAGGATTTAATTAATATATTAGATCTTAAATTAGTGCCTAATTCTTGGACTGCAGTCTTACTTTTTTGTGAACACTTCCTACCCATCCCACTTCACCAAGGGGAGCCTGCATTTCAAGTTGGTGCCCTTGGACGGTGTCAGGTTCCATAAATGCTGATGAGCTCTGCAAAAGTTTGGTTTCTTTGGAAAAGACCTCTTACATCTGACTGCAGCACAAGGTTTCAATATTTCACCTGATATTTTCCTATGCTTACAGAAAAAGCTATTCCTCATGGAGGTGCAAGGAGCTGTGGCAGCCTGGTTAACCACAAGCAGCTATTTGTGTGTACTGATTTCAAGGGAAATTTGTTGCTTTCATCATGTGTTGATGGGACTGAAGTATTGGGAGAATTCAGTGCTGTGCACATTGTGGTATAGCAGAGTGCTGTATCAAGATTATGATATCCAGGGCACATTACATTACAAGACCAAGGGACGGGTTTTGCAAACCCTGTCCCATTCTGTTCTCTGAATTTCCCTTCTTGGGATGCTTCTATGGCAATATGGAATAGCTCATCACTATCCACCATTTTCCAGCTGCTGGATCTAGACCTGATTTGCCAGTCGGGTACCAGACGTGGGTGCTCAAGTACAAGTAAGGTGGTCTCTGGATTTTGTAAGACCAGTGGCATTCACTGGTGAGCTGCAGAGAACTCTTCTTGACTACTTTCAATGTTGTCTCTTAACAATACTTTGCTAGAGTTTTAAAACTTCAGGTGGGCACTGTATATTTGGGGTGAGATGTGGCTTTTTGTGGGCAGATGTGCATGGGTTTGGAGAACAGAGCTAGAGAATAACGCATGAAAATTTTTCCCATTTGTAAGTGAGGCTCTTGTTTTCAGGTAATAATGGAAATTCATGCAGTTGAGTGGCTATCTGCTAGCTAAGAGATCTATGGTCTAATCCAAAGCCAGTCAAAATCTGTGACCCCTGAAGGGTTTTAGAGCTGGCTGCTGAAGTGCAGAATTGATAAAATATAGATAAAGTGCAGAGTAGATAAAATAGAGATAAAGTGTGGTATATGTATATTTTGAAGCGGTGTGGTTTCAATACTGTGCATGAGCTCACTGTTGACTAAAGGACTGTATGGAGAAACAATTAATTTCCTTCACTTGTCTAAGACAAAAATAATTTGCAAACAATGTCTTCTGCTTGTCTGCTACAATGATCAGTAGAGCTGGGGACTATACTTGTGTGCTAGAGGAACACAGCCAAGAAAATGTATTATCTTGTTTTGTAGAGCACACTTTCTCCAGGAAGAAATAAATTGAGCAGGACAGCTGCACGGGTAAAAATGAGACATACAGCTAAGTACTTTTCATATGAGGTTTTGAAAATTCTTTGTAAAGGACAGCACCTCCTAGCTTCATTTTACAAACATAGTATCTTGAATACAGAGGATTTTAACAAATTGCACAAATTCATGGAGTGAATCTGCAGTTGCAGGAACAGGCCCCTCAGATATATTTTTTTGGCTTTGTTCATTTGGGTAGACAACCTCTGATTCAAAAGGTAATGATGATGGAGAGGTCCCAACAGGCTCAGCTGTTTTCCTTTTTCCTTTCTTCCCTCTTCCCCCTTTGGAAAACGATGTAGCCGTGGGGCTTTCCTTTCTTCTCACTCACACCCATTCCCTGGCTGAGATGATGTAGAAAGAAAAGCAGCAACATAAGGAAGGCACCAGCTGAAGGGAGGAATAAATGGGTCTCATATGGCACAGGAGCCTTCCCCACCCAAGCTACCTCTGTTTCAGTATATCCTTTTATTGCAAGATATGCATAGCTACAGTGAAACCTTTTTTGTTCTTGTGCAAGATGCCACTGAGATAGCTATTCTCTGTGATGTGAGGACCACATGCTGTTCCCTCCTGCCTGTCCGTCAGGGCTGGATTTAGACCTTCCTGTGATTAGGCAATAGCTTTTCTCTGGGTGAAGGTAATCCTGCTGTTGCTTTCCTAGGTACCTCACCCAGCACCCTCAGAAGTTGCCCTAACAATAGCCCTGGAAATTAAAATCCTTCATGTCTCCCCCTAGTAGACATATCACTGGCTAGAAGAAACTTTCTTAATTCCGGCATTAAGTCAGCTTGAGCTGAGGGCAAAAACTGAAGAAATATTGAAGAAAGATCATCTTAGAGATGATATGAATAACACAATGCTCTTCAACTTAAAAAATACTCCTAGTGATGGAAAATGATTTACTATGTGGATTCCTTTCTTCTGTTGGGAATGACACCAGGAACTCCCAATCTACTTCTTATAAAGACTGCAGATAAGATATTAAATGTCATTTCTCTGTCATTTATGAGCCATCTGGATAGAAGGGAAGGGAAGGGAAGGAAAGTGATTAACTAAAGCCCTGAAAGTGTAAGGCTGGCTGAGAGCCCCAGCTGTGTCCTGTACCCACTTCAACTCAATGCAGGGGAAATCTAAAGAGGGCTGTCAAGCTGTTAAGAAACAGCCTTCCCACAGAGCAGAAGAGACAGAGAAGGAGCAGGGTCTGAAAATCTTACCAAATATGTCTAAATATTTGAAATAAGCTCAAACATTCAGTGGCTGCTTAGCCATACCTTTTAGATTCAACCCACAACAATTAGTGTAAACTGAACTCTGATTTATGTAGGGGAAGAAAATAAATTTGGAGAAGTCAAGCTTGTCATTTTTTATGGTTTCTGCACTTTCCTTATTTCTTTATAAGGTTTGATTAATGGTTTTTCATTGTCGAATGTCAATGAACATTGAACTTGTGCTCAGCATATCACTATGGATAGCAATGAAATGACAAAGAACAGAATAGAAGTATACATATATTTCAGATGTATTGGATGTCATCTCCAAAATTTTACTGGACTCTGTAATATCTTTTCCATACTTAAGCCTTATACATTATTTCTGTAAAATAACTGCAGAGATGGAAAGAGCATTAAGGCAGCCTCTTATGAACCTGACCATGTATTGTCTCATTGAATAACTGCTCTGTGTACTTACATGTGTGAGTGACCAGGGCAGTGACTGGCCGCTGTCACTCACACATGACAATGACATGGCACTGGTGAGGCCACACCTTGAGTACTGTGTTCAGTTTTGGGTCCCTCACTACAAGAAGGACATGGAGGTGGTGGAGCATGCTCAGAGAAGGGCAATGGAGCTGGGGAAGGGTCTGGAGCACAAGTCTGATGATGAGCAACTGAAGGAACTGGGGTTGTTTAGCCTGGAGAAAAGGAGGCTCAGGAGGACCTTGTTGCTCTCTATAACTACCTAAAAGGAGGTACCTGAAGAGCTCATTGACTTCTCTGGAGAATATGAATCCTCAAAATGTTAAAATCGTGCCATAGATATTTGGGGAAACATTGAGTTGGTCATGTTTGTCTCTTAGAACTTAGAAAAATCGACAAGTCACTAGTAAACTGAAAGTGCAGATTTATTAATCCAGGAGGAGAACTAGAACTGTAAGAAATTATGAGGCTGGAATAGGGCACAATGAAAAAAAGAAAAGAGAAAGTCAAGTAGGACCTAAGTTATGGTTACAAAATCCCACAGATGAAGCTCTTCTTTGCAGAGGTGCCATTGCCATTCTCTCTTTGGGGATGTCACCCGATGTTATCACCTACAACACAGATGTGGTATGAAGCAACATATCCTTATTTTCTGTGATGGATTCAAAGGAATGATGCAGTGACATGAGACTGGAGAAATATGGCTGAAAAGTCAGCTTTTAGTTTAAAATAAGAGAGATGTGTAACAGCCTCTAACTTCCTCAGCCTACAGTCTCATACCTCTTACAAAGCAAACCAGATTTCCTGATGTGGTGGCTTGACATTGACTGAACACCACCAAGTCACTATCATATTCCCTGTCCTCAGCAGGGTGGAGGAGGAAGAAAGTAAGGTGGGAAAAACCTGTGAGTCAAGATAAAGGCAGTTTAATAAAAGCAAGAGCAAAGGTTGTATGTGGAAGCAAAGGAATACAGAAGATTTATTCTTTGCTTCCAATCAACAAGTGATGTCCAGCCACTTCCTGGGAAGTAGGTCTTTATTATGTGCCCTGGTTGCCCTGGAAGACAAAGCACTGTAATAATGAATACCCTGCCTCCCCCTCTCCTCTCTCTTAGCTTTTATCTCTGAGCCAGTGTCACATGGTATGGAATATCTCTGGTCAGTTTGGGTCAGCTGTCCTGGCTGTGTCTGCTCCCAAGATTTTGCCTGCCCCCAGCCTACTGATGGGGGGCAGAATGTTGGAGACACAGAGCTGATGCTGTGCCAGTACTGCTCAGCAGAAGCCAAAACACTGGTGTGTTATCAACACCTTTTTAGTTACAAATACAAAGCACAGCACTGTGAGGGTACCATGGGAAAATGCACTCCATCGCAGCCAGACCCAATCTACCTGATCCAACTGTCCCTTGGTAATTAATGTAACTGATCCTTTCCAAGTGGTGTTGTCTTCAAGCAAGCGCAGTAGGAGCCAATTGTCACATTCACTTACCCTGTTAATTATATTAGTGACCAGTGACTGGGAAGGCAGTAACCAAACTCTCTGAAGAGCAAGTAAATGCACTTGGATTCCAGAGCCAAGACGCATTTCATAGATTTTGCAGAGATTATGCCCAATCTCCTGTTCATCACTGTCACATTTTAATCACTTTCCAGGACGGGAAGGAATATTCCTCTTGTCAAAACTCAGTGCTGTTGGCAGAGAATGGGAAGCCTCTTCTCTGCTGTGATTGTACATCTTAAGGTTGATAGGAGTTGGTGAACTGCACCAGGGGAAGCAGGGACAGCAAACTTCTCCTAGCACGGCAAGAGGAAATCCCCTCCAGTCCTCAAAACTGTTGACCCCAAGCTTTTGAAAGCACTTGATAAATACAAGTGAAGCTTGAAGCATGAGTCGTAGTTGTGGTTGTCATCCTAATGTTGAGCTGATGATTGCTATCCTTATGTTCATCATGAGCTTCCTCAGGCTCCAGAAGGGATGGGTGAGAGAGAAAGACTTACATTCTTGGGTCCAGAATAGGTTGTCACTGCCATCACAGATTGGGAGAGTTTTTCCATAAAACCAAAACAAAGCGTATCTGCATGTTTCCTTAAATTGATCTCCAGTCTCACTTAAAGGCTCTAAATCACTGTGAGACCATGACCTTTGAGGATTATATGATGGTGTCTGTTACATCACAACACTTAACACTGAATTATTAGCCCAGGGACATGATTCTGAAATGCCTGTCAAAAAATATTTCATTTCTTTAACAGACATAGGTATATTTGGAATAACAGGGGTGATTCTGGAGGCAAAGGTTTAATGATTAATTTTGAGAGGAAGGTTCGTGGTTCTTTGTGAAGTTAAGTGCATTAATTCTTTAGCACACAGATTTATTATTTTGTACATTTGTGAAGTGGATGAGACATTGGAGGTGCAAGTCTCCTGGTTAGCCCATTTGTTATGAGATCCTTACAAAGGGAAGACTTGGCAGGTCTGTGGCTAAGATGACACTGTCATGTAGAAATGAAGCAAATCTGGGATCACTCGTAAGAAAAAGGAATTCCAAGGCTGTGACATAGACTACATGGATGAGAAGGTTTTTAAAACTAAAAAGAACACAAACAGTTAAAGAAGGATCTGTTTCTGCAAGAGCTGAGTTTTTAAATAAGTCATTTGATTCTTGCAAAGTCACTGAGTTTGTGAGTATGCTAACATGCTGGAATTTCAATGCCTTTTTGATTTTACTAATAAAGTGTGTTAAATGTATATCCTGTTGTTCCTCCTGTGTAAGCATATGCCACTTTCTACGGTGACTGTTAACTTTCATGTGACTGTTTTGAAGCATTCATTACACTGAAGACCAAAATATTTAATGGATCACTTGTTATCTAACACTCATCACCTTCTCTAATAAACTGCTGTGATATTCTGTCTTGATTTTTGCAAGCTGTTTGGGTTTGGGTATATTTAGGCGTATTTAAGATTTGAAAACTCTCTAAAAATAAAGCACTGTTTTCAAGGAATGCAGTTCAGAAAGCAGTATTTTCTGATGGTTCCTAAAAGCATATCAGGGATGCCGATTTCACCAAGAAATCAATGTATTTCAGACTGGGTTTCCTGGGCTGTTTGTGCTGTGCCCAGGAGCTCTTCAAGAGGGATCTCTTTACAATGCAGAGTGTTTCTGAGTCTGTTAAGAGCGTAATGTAGGAGTTTTCAAGTGTGGCTGGTGGATGCTATGCTTTTACCTGGAGTAAGACAAGGGCCAGGCGAGGAGACGAGGTAAATAAGGCTTCATGCCACCCATTGCTTTTCCCAGACTCTGTAATTTCTTCAAGGCAGACTAACTTGTTGGAAGTTGAACTCAGCTTTTGTGACACGTCCCACCTACCTCTTGTATCCTACAGATATTTCTAACGTTGCACGGAAGATGGATGACTTGTAGTGTCTCTTGCATCAGATTTTTAGGGATTTTTTTATTCCACCAATGGCATAAAAGCCAAGGAAAGGCCAAGAAAAGGCTGAGAATCTGGAAAACAAGAGAATATTTTTTTTAGCTATGATCAGTGTGAGTGCTGAGCAACATTATTACTGCAATAATTATAAAAATTAATTAAAAGAGGCAAAAACAAAGTTAAAAGGCAATTGAATTGTACTTACTTCTCATATTGCAACAACTAAATTGCCCATTAATATAATATCTAATACAAAATGGTTTTGTGGACAGCTCAGGTTGTTTGTTAGAGTGGTGGGCTGGATTCCTCTCACGTATCTTCATCTGATAGTAATGCTAACACCAAAATACTTACAGTGCTAGTTGGCACTTCACAATGACCACTCCCAGAATGCTGGCATTTTAGTGAAACCATTCCTTTGAAAACATCAGTTTTCTATGTGAGCTTCCTATTTATTATTTTGTTAGAAGGCCAAAGTACATTGACCAGGACTGAAATAATTTCAGGTAAAAACTGGTACTGCTGTAATTCAGGTTAGCTGAACTCAAGTTTCTTAAAATAACTTCTCATTGGATTCTGAATTAGTTCTATCAAAGATGAAAATAGTAGGAAGAACTTCCTCCTGTATCATGGACCATAGGGGATTTCCTTTTCCTATCTGCAAGAGCGAAGTCTGTGGTGTGTGGGAAATGCAGAATAACAAGGGAATTCAGAATGAAGAAGAGGAGTCACAGGAGACCTGCATTATGGCTCCCACAAAACACTACTACACTACTATGGCATATTTTTTCCCATGTTTAGGTTAACCATTTTTCCCCCCTGGCATTTTTTTTTTTTGCAAGGGGAAAATGAATTTGACTTGTACTGTTATTGCTATAAATATTGACTTCTAGGCTTGACCAGGAGTCTGGATCCCTACTGGCTTCAAAGACAACAAATACGTGATCTGCATGAATTTTGCTGCAGATTATTTTAAATTTCGTCTCTGCTGTTGTACGTTTTAGAAGAGGTGTTTCACAATCATGGATGGGATGAAAGCGCAGCTCTATGTTTCTCCATGGAGTTGGAATATCACAGAGGAATATTTTCCCTGTAATCTTAGGAAGCTGAGGCAACAACACTGAAGAGACATGACTTCATAATTTGTGTCTCAGCTCCCTAAGATGAGCTCTCCTTCCTTTATAGCCAAGTTTTCCCACTTGGAAAGGTGCCCCTCCACTTCTGTTTTCTTTATCCCTGAGTCCCTTCATGTGATGATTCCACACGATTTCTTAGGATATATCCCCTGCCTATGGCTCTGACTGTTAAATTTTCACTTTTATTCCAAGGCTTTCTTTAAATACTGGGTGAAAAGCTCTTCTCCTTGTATCCCCTATAACTCTTCAGCTCTGCTGCTGGTACCAGTCTTGATGGTCTCTTCATTACCTGCTTTGTGCTCTGTCTCTGACTCTTTCTTGGTTGTCCCTTAAGAATGGAGTAATTTCCAACTCTTCTTTTTTTTTTTACCTACGAAGACTCCATCTTATTTAACCGCACACTGAAATCCCAGTGCTGGCAGACCTGTGAAGCGCTCAAAAGCACAGATGGTGGGTTGCCCCTTTTTGTGTCTGTTCTGCAGGGAAGGGAGATGGAAAGAGAAGGTTTTGCTTTAGTCCAGGCTTTGGCACAGCAGCAGGTATGCCGTCAAATCTGACAAACAGCAGACAGGGCAGGGTATTAAGATGGTATTCAGCAAACCTGGTTTCAATCCTTGGCTCAGTTTCCAGCACAACAGGTATGAAATTTTCCTTCCTCACTAAGGTGTTGTGAGAGTAAAACCAAGTTAATAATTGTGGATTGCTGGCGTCTGTGGGGTGACGGGCAGACAGCGGTTTTCCAGCTCTGTGCTTAAAACTGCCACAGAATGGATCCGTGTGTTGGGTTTGGGTGCTGTCCTGTGAGGAGCGGATGTGGGAAGCAGCTCACTGCCCCAATGGATGCTCCTGGGAAGACATTTGGGCGCCTCCATGGTGTAAGAATGTGCAAAGGACAGAAATGTGGTCTCTGAGCTTAGCTGTCCTGCTGTTAGTCCACTTCTGAACTTGAACATCTGCAAGAATTTGCAACCACAAGCAAGAGACAAAACTGAAGAACATTTTGGGTTTCTGGGCTACAAGATACATATTCTTTTTGGAAGTTCAAAGAAAGACTTAAATAATTTTTGTTAGGAGGAAAAAGCCCCCTAATTAAATCCTAATTGCAGAGTTTAAAATTTTTCTTCCTTTTATAAACTGTGGTAGAAACAGGGCAACTCCTCCACCCCCGATAAATAGCAGCAGATGTAACTCAATAGACTTCAAACCATTCCAAAGCCTTTGACAGGACAAACAACACTAACATGCTTTCCAGTCTCAACCATCAAATAAAGTGTTTACAAATTAGGACATAATGGCCATTGCTTTTCTTCTTTAAATTCAGCAGAAAAAAAACGCAACCGAACTTGAAATTATCAAATCTGTTGACATTCTGAAACCTACATGAAGAAAAATACTATTTATATATTTTTTTGTATGCAACAAATTAATGTTTACAAAATGCAGTGTAGTATGAAATCCTCTGTTCTCTCAGGATGCAAATCATATAGCGACCAGGGTTTCAGTCTCGGTTGGTGATTCCAGTTGAGTAACTGGAACAGAGCACAGGTAATCACCATGTGAGTACAACCAGCCACAAATGGCAAAATGCTTAACAATGTCTCAGCTCCAGGGCACTGTCTCCAGGGCTTTTTGTTCAGGGCTAAGGCTCTTAGTGCCCCTGTGCAAGTGTTTGCATAGCAATGCTGCTGTGCTAAATACAGACATGGACTTGCAAATTAGAAACGGGAGAAATGGACTCGATTTTATGCTTTGCAAAGCACTGGGGAACTTGACAGTTATCTTCAAATAAAAAAAAGTTCTTTCTTTTTTGAAGTGAATTACCCTTCAATTTGTCAAATTAGTACAATACCAAATGAAATTAATTCATTATCAGAACAAATGTGAACTAGAGTTCTATCAGTGAACCAAATTCTGCAACTGACATATTACATTGTGTCTTCTCCCATATGAAATGCAAATAGACAGGATCTGGCCTGAGACTGTGTTTAGTACTTCTGATTTCTCTAGAAAAGTGTCTGTATATAAACTGAATCACTCCTGATTGTGCCAGGATTTAGTTAGCAAATGAAATAAATCTCAAGCATGTGACTTTACTGATTCAATGGACCTTAACTGATTTGATTAGTATCATACACTCGTATCCATCCTTAGTCGGCTTTCTGGATTTTCCTCTTTCTTTGTTTTATTGACCAATATCACACTATTTCCTATTTGTTTTTGCTATACAGTGCATGTCTCTTTTACCCAAGGAAATTAAACAAAATTCCTTGCTGTAGAAAGAAGGCTCTGTCTCCATCCTTCCCATTTGAGGGTGCCATATGCCCAATTAAACCCTTCTTTTCACCTTGACGATTATTTTTTTGTTAAAGATGCAGACATCCAGAGCGTGCAGACTGAGCTATAGAATTGAGGTTGGACCTGGACCAGCAGAAGACTCATTGTTCGAGTCATGTTGGTACAGCTTGAGCAAACACTCAAAGCAGCTGGTCAGCTCCAGATGGATTTCATCTCCAGTCAACCGTTACGTGCAACCTTGCTTCCAATGCTTTACCCCTCTCTGCCCATGCCCTATGCTTATTAGAATTATTTTCCAGAAATTCTCATTCTCATTTTCCATCTTCTTTTGAGCAGCTAGATTTTGTGTCTGTTTCTTCTCTGGCAGGAGAAAGGTTTTATTTCTGCCTACCATCTTCTGAAGAAAAACAAATGACAGCAGAATCCCAAAGAGATCCCCTTCCCTTCACTCCAGTTGCCTGTTTTTGTATTGCAGTGGAGAAAGGCAGAGCAGAGAGAAATGGAGAATGTGAAAGCAAAACCGTACTTGGTTCTGAAAACAAAAACCAAACAAATAAAGGAAAAAAAAGGAAAATAAAAATTCCTTTTGAAATCAAGATAAAATTACTTTTACATATTTGTGTATAAAAGTAATTAATAGCATTTCAATGAAGACAATTTTCTGTCGTCAGTGAATTCCACTCTTTAGCTTTGGAAAATGTTTGGTTTAACTTTTTTTTAAATCATCAAGTACTAAGCATATCTCCTTTTTTTTTATATTTTCTGACAGCTTTAAGCCAGTTTTTTCTTCTGGGAGTTGAAGCTGTGTCTGTGTTAGTACACTAAATGTGCTTGGGTCTGACCCCACGAAGCCAAGCACATAGTGCCTGGGCAGGCAGAGGAGCTCGGCACATAGAGCAGGATGGCTGCCTGTGGACCACCCACTCCTGGACCCCCTCTGGCTCCCAAACCGTGCCTGGAAACTGCATGGGGACACTCCAACTGGCACTGGCCCAAACTGTTCTGTAATCGGGTCACTCCAACAGCTTAACAGTAGGATGACCCCTCTTTCCAGGACTCAGGACTTCTTCCAGGCACTGGCTATCTTAGTAATATAGACACAAACAGAGAGTATTCATGCTTTTTTGTAAGTCCACTAACTCTCTGGGTCTTAGAAGTGGACTTTAACTGTTGAAATTATGAGGAGTAACTTTTTAGATAGTTTTAAGAAGCAGGCATCCCCTTTTCTGTCAGCAGTTGTGCAAACATCAGCTGAGACTTGAAACAGTGAGACATGTGGGTCACAAACCCCATGGGATGAACATACAACGGTGTCAGCTCACCCCCCAAGAACTCTGTGTCCCAGTTTTTGCCCTTCAGGGCAATAGTCACAGTTGTAGCATCACTGAGAAGCCCAGGCGAAGTGGGCTTGGGCTAAGGATGTATCTTCCATATCATATACCTCTGAGGCACCATACCAATTAATTAGAAAAGCCCCAGCTGCAAAAACAGAGTTCACATTTTACCTGATCATCCTCTCCTGTAGAGCTGCAGACTGGTTTGCTGTTCCTTTGAGTCAATCCTGTGTTTATGTAACTGATGTTTAGGCCTCAACCAGGAGAATTCCATGCTGGATGTACACCACGTGGCTGCACTGCCAGGAGTCAGCAGCCATTAAAGTCCCCAGTCTCCAACATGGGCCAGAGCCAGACATGAGCAAATTCTTCTCAAGTTACAAGCTGGTTACAGCCAGAGGTTTAATAATGTGGTTTCACTAGGTAATTGTGCTATCCAAGTTAACTATTAATTAACCTCCCATTAGATGATGTCAGACCTTGCTGCACAAGAAACAATTGCTATAGTTGTAACAGTTTTTATTTCCGTGTTGACTTTATTGATTATGCACGAAAAAGATAAGCAGGAAAGGATTAGATTGCATTTACTGTCCATTGAGTAAATAATTCTGATTTCTGTTTTCATTCAGACCTTTAAGTAGTCTTATATCTCTGTGAAGGGATTTTATTTGTATTTTTAGCAGAAATGGTGATATCCCATCCTGCTGTGGCAAGGCCCACATACTACTCCTTCAAGTAATCTCTGTTCTTTCTCCCCCTCTACATATTCAGTTGATAACTTTTTGTTAAACAAGTTTGAAATGAGATTTTACCTCCTTCTGGCAAGGACAACACCTTCTTATTTATTCTGTGAAGTGGCAGGCAGACTTTTTCAGAGATATAAAAAGCAGATTCAAAACACTACCCTTTCTGATAAAAAGGGAATATCAAACTTTGCAAGGCTGGGTTCCTGCTTCTACAACCAAACTCTTAAAAAATATTGGATCAACAGTTATCTGTTATTTCCTTCCATTGCTGGGACTTTCTGCAACACAGCTGTATAAAATAAGAACACTGTCTCTTCCTGTGTCTGCACCAGTGGCCTCTGAGGTGACCTTTTCAAAATTGCAAGGCAGGGTGGTCTGAATGCCACCACTAAGTCAGGTTAGCCAAGACACTGCAATATATGTTACTTCATATGCCTGGCATGACCACAAAAACTCGGACTGCTGAAGTCTTGGAATCCCAGGGCTTGTGTGGACAAGTAGGAACCAATTTTAGTGGTGCTCCCACCATCCGTGTTAGCAGGTTGTTTACCAAGTTATTTTGAGAAACTCATGGGAAGTCAAGGAGCTGAGACGGATATTCAAAATAGATGTCTGTTACATAGCATTTGTAGAATTTATTGTCTGCCAGTTACCAGGGAAGTTCTGTGAGCTGTGCTGGCAGCATCAGACTTACTGACAGAGAGATTAAATACTGATTTTGTAATTAGTGGGAGTATTGCTTTGTTTTTATTGCAGTAATACACAGAGGTTCCAACAGAGATTGAGGCCCTCTCTGTGATAAGTGTTAGATTTATGTACAATAATGATTAAAGTTCTTGCCTCATACTCCTATGAAGGTCGTCTGAAGGATGCTGAGAGACTTCAAAACAAATAAAGTGATTCTGAAATGGATCCACCTTGAGCTGTTCAGCTCCCAAAGTTGCAAGATCAAGTCAAGACCACACACAGAGCTCCCCCTCTCCATGTTGTTTATGAATGGTTTACAAGGGGCTCTTCCCAGGGGGTCACTACCACAGGCACTCCAATATTATACCCACTTCTAAAACGGCCTCCACAGAATCGTTATTATGAACATTTTTTCAGATGTTATAAAATAACGGCTTCACAGTGAGTTAACTACTCTCTAGCTTAGTCGGATGGGGAACAATATAGTTTATGTGCTCTGAGCTTTCTCATGGATTAAATTTATCACTTGGTCAGTGGTAATGCCCCCGTTTGACAGATGTAGGCTATTATTGAACATTTTGGCCTTCAAAACAGTGACTGCATTTGGAAAAGTACTTTTGGCATAGCTAACCTCAATTTTAGCGATCTGTAATGAAACGTGGGAGACCTTCCTTATGCTGACAAAGACATGGAATAGGCTACTTCTGAAAATATTTTAAGAAATGAGATGGCAAGGACATTATCAGTAGAAAAAAAGACCAGGTTGGACTCTTCACCACACTTCTCTCACTGAGGTGATGGTTTCTGTCAGCTCCTCCTGAAGATCATTTCATTTACCTGTGTAAAATCTTAGCAATAACGACTCATGTTGCAATAGAATCAAGAGGCGACAGTGCAGCAGTGGGTGTGGGAGGAGTGCTCAGGTGTGACCTCTGGGCAAAAGTGAAAGAGTGGGGCATCTGCTCACAAGCTGCCTTGCAAGAGGAGACTTTGGCAGCATGGCAGTTTTGGGATGGTGTTTCAGTACAGAACACTTGTCATGTACGCATATATTTGTATGTACATTGGGATGGACAGGAGGGTCACATATTTGATGGAGACAGGCAGACTATCCAGTGTACAGAGTACCATGTCTGTGTCATGTAAGGGTGTTGGAAAGACAGGGAACAGCTACTCCTCCAGTACAGGGGAATCTTCAGCCAGAGTTGGAAAAAAATACAGGGGAGAGCGAAGATTTTTCTTGTTTTAATTCACAAGATGTGTTTCTGATGAGAAGGGACAGGGACATTCAACAATAAGTGGACTTGTTGAAGATGGCAGTTTGTAGTGGTAATGAGGAGCTATAGAAAATATGAAGAACAGGGAAAGAAGAGCTCGTGAAAAGTGTTAGTTTAATAGTAGAGGAGTGAGTCAAACTTGGAAGGACTGCAAAGGAAGAATGAAGACTCCAGTGTCTTAAGGCTTGGCACAGGTGGATAGGAACAAGCCACTGCAGCCAAAGACTGGGAAGAATGTGATGGTTTAGGAAAGTGACTTCAGATACAACCCTGTCCTTGCAGGACACGTGTTCACTGAGCCTGTGGCCAAGGTCAGCCTTGGTTTGACCAAGCACAGTGCAGCATGCATACTTCCCCCAGTACTAAAGTGGAAGGAGTTTTCCCTTTGTGATATGTTCTGTGAAAGCCAAAGCACTCAGTGATCCTGGCAGCATGCTCTCTGAGCATGACCCAACCTTGTCAGTGAATACTGAAGGTACAAGGCCATGTGGGATGTGGGATGCTAGACCTGGTCATGTTGGAAAAGGGTCCTCATTGGCTAAACAAGGCATGATGCTGAATATCTGGCATGGAATTCAAGCTATTGACATTGGGTCACAGCCCCATAAATAGTCTCCTCCCCATTGCCTTTCCCCAATCCTCAGGAACAACAGCAATCTCCTGGTGTAGCAGATGGGCTGGAAAACAACACCAGAATCTTCTGGGACACTGCATGCATGCAGTGAGACAAGGACAAAGCAACTCTGGCTGTGTCTGAAGATATGTTGGGCAGCAAACAGTATGTTTGTCAGGAAAGTTCATTGCCAGAGGCCACCCAGGCTGGAGACGTCCTTGAAAGGGTGGTGTGAATGTTAGCTTGAATGTTTCTTCTTCCTGGGGAGACCTTAACAGCCAAATGCAATCCTTCTGTCACCCTCTCTAGGGTTTGACAGCAAAAGGTGACTTTTAATGCATCAACAATTCTCTTATTCAAGTTAAAGTTTGGGTGCAGATCAGCTCCAAACAGTTCTAACAAGGTGAGCTGCGTGCATGAATTTAGACATCATGTTTTCAGCCTCTGGCCTTCCTTTTTTTGCCGATGAAGCACAAGACTGAAGAATCTGTTTTGACAATGATTATAATAAAGGACTAAACTTACTTTATATCCACGTCATCTTTGTGCATGAGTGTTGGCTAACATGCAGCCACTCTTGGGATGGAGCACAGCAGCCATTTTGTATGCTGCAGATCTTACCAATGATTTTCAAGGAGTGGGAGAAGTGGCAAATAACTTCCTTAATTGAAAATTATGTGGGAATTTCACAGTGTGCAGAGTATAATTAGCCACACTGGAATCTGGCCAAGGAACCAAGGTTAACACCGCTGTACTTGCAGAAGTGCCACTGGTAAAGAAACACCTCCTGAAAACTTTAGAACCTAATCCATTCCTATAAAATAAATAAAAGGCATGTCTTTGAAAGGTGGTGTACAGCTTTTATTTATATTTGGCCATGCCTTCATCACTTACCACTGAAACAGTCAATCATGGCTGTACACTAAAATCAGAAGTATATACAGCTTTTAATGACATATATTTTTTTAGTGAATCAAAGTTGAGTTAGTATATTGCATTATGCCAATTCTTTATAAAATTGAGCCAAAGTCATCTAACGTATGCAACACATTTTATCAAATGTGTAAGAAATATTTGGAAGAGGAATGTTGTTTATATAGAAGGAAGGGGGGAAAAGTAAAGTTGGCAGCATATCATGCAAAAATTAGTTCAGTAAAAGGGGAAAAAAAATCAAGCTATGTGCCAGAGTTTCAGTCACAGTCAGATGAGCTTTTCTGAGCTTGCAAGTACTACACAAATGTGGAAAACATGCACTTAGTGCAGGAGGAAGCAAAGAAGGAAATAGCTGATGGAGAAGTCAGGGCTGTTTATGCCAATGGTGACGCTGCAAGTCAGATAGAAAAAAAAAACAGCAAGAAATGAAGTCATGCCTAAAGCCTGGGTTTATCTCTCACATTGCCGGAGCTGTGTTGCAGATTCTTTAGGCCACAGTGTGGGACAGCTATGAGTCTTGTGGCACAAAAAGCACCACTTCTTTTCCAGAGGGAGCATGATTCTCATCATGGCTGCAACCCAATAAGCTAAAAAATCCTACGAAAACCAGGAGTTACATTTACCTGTTGTGTAAAACCTGGACTGATCATGCAGAATTTGGCCTGATGTGAATCACAGAATCATAGAATGGTTGGGTTGGAAGGAACCCTCCTGTCATGGGCAGGGACACCTTCCACTAGACCAGGTTTCTCAATGCCCAATCCAGCCCGGCCTTGGACATTCTCAGGGATGGGGCATCCACAGCTTCTCTGGGCAACCTGTGCCAGTGCCTCACCATCTTCACAGTAAAGAATTTCTTCCTAATATTTAATATAAAGATATTTCCCTCAGTTTGAAGACATTCCCCTTGAAGGTCCCTAGGGACCTGTCCAGGTGAGCCAAGCAAGACCCCAGATTTTCCACTCTCAGGACTGAAACCTGAAAGATTATCAGAGTGGCATTTTAGAAAGTTCAGTAAAGCAAAATTCCCAAAAGATGTAGGTGTGGTGCACATGTCTTTGCAGCTGAAGTGCTGCTGCAGGGTTACAGCAGCGGGTGAAAAACTTTTCGCATCTCATTAATGCCTCTGAGAAAGTCTCTGCTCTGCCCTGGATTGAAGGACTGCTTGCAGCATGGTGTTTATTTATCCCTGTGACAGGCCAGGTGGCTGGAGGCCAGTGGAGAAGCCCAGTGCCTGGGGTTTGGAAGGGCAGAGCAGGAACCTGTGGGGCTGAGGTTGCTGCCCTGGTTGTCATTGACAGTACTGCTGCCAGGCCTTACCTCCCCTGATTTGGGGTGAATATGGGGAGGTGTATTTTGGGCTGCGGGGGCTGAAACAGCAGTAGTCTCTGCTCAATGTGCAGGTAGGTGTTCGGAGCTGCCAAGCTGCTGTTCTGGGGTGGGCTGCCAGCCCTTTCTGGGGGGATTTTGGGCTGATTCAGAGTGTCATGGCTCAGCACTTGGGAAGCAACAGTATCTAGAGGAAGACAATGAGGAAGGCATCGCATCATCAGCCTGAGAAGAAGATGTGAAGCCTTTTTGGGTTTAATGTGACTGAAGAGAGGCTTGATTCCCAGTTTGTCCCATGAAATAAGACTCTGTTTACAGTCTTTGAAACTTAGTAGTATTGCATCAGAGAAATAACTGACACTAGAATTAATTTCTCCAGCTCGCTGGGAAGATTAACTCCCTGAATATTGACTGACTGCTTTGGTCAATAGGTAACAGTGTACAGCTTGCTGGAAGAGTGTTTGCTGTTTTGTGTTTTGTGTTCCCTTACTGAATGCTTCTGATTTCACTGGTGGAGATTTCATATCAACGCTGCCTTTTTTGTTTCCATTAGAAGACTTTTAAGTTGCTGATGGAAACTTCTGCCCTTGAGTATGAGCACAGCCAAGGGTAACATCCCCATGCCAAATACTAGAGGGGACGCCATCAGCCCCTTAAATCAAACAAACTGCATTTACTAGTAATGTACTACAAATTGCTAGTCTTCCCGTTCCCTGATGCTGTGGAAGTGGGTGCCAGGGGCGCTGAGGGGCTGGCAGGGTTTAGGAGAAGGATGGGAAGCAGCTCTTGCAGCTCTTGCAGCCCTGTCCCGGGGAGAGGTGGGCTGTGGGGCTTTCTGCCCCAACAGCAGAAACACGGGCAGGATTTTGAGTCACATCGTAACTATAGCAAATTTCCACTGAGCAAAAAAACATATAAAGAAGCACTCCAAAGAGGCTAAGCCCTCTGGCTGGGCTGGGTGATGGAGGGAGTCAAGTGGCTGGAAAACATTGCTAAACAGTTAAATCCAACAGTGAGTGTTGAAGCAGCTGATTCTCTAAACACAGCGTTTCCCTGCAGCCTAAGTTGGATTTGAGGGGAGTGTTGCCCTAGTAGGAGCTGAAGAGCTGCTGGGGAAGAGTGGGGCATGAAGAAGGGGATCGGTATGCACCCAGAGTGCACAAACCTTGGAGCCATTGCTCAGGCAAAACTCCAAGGGACCAGCCCCTTAATGCAATTTCACTGGGGCTTTGAATGCAATTTTTACACAGCATCTTTCTCCTTGACAAATCCAAACCCTTTCATCAGTGATGACTGGCACCAGCCCCCTGTGGCTCCTCTTGGACTGGATTCAAGCTGTATGTTGTTTCTCGCTATAAATCTTTCTATCTCACTCCCCTTGCCCTGTCCCCCTCCCCACCTTTTAAATTCTTCATTGATTTAATGCTCCCCCTCCAGAGGCTATCAAACAGCTTTTCCCTGAACACTTTTGGTTGCTCCAGTGAAATGGGCTGGGAAGAAAAGTGGTTCCAGGCTGAGAACTTGAAGAGGTTATACATGAGCTCTGTACAGAGATTGAAAAGCTCTGAGTTGTTATAGCAGCTGTCCCAGCTGAAAAAATGTCAGGGAGTGGGATCATTTTCTGTGTATTTTATGGACAGGGAATAGGCCAGGTTTGCTGGTATTTGAGTTACTCTGGGGTTGTTCAGCCAACCCCTACACTTTGTAGGATAGTAATCGGATCCTCAGTGCCCTTGAAGTGTGCTAGCACTCAGTGTAGAAAGGAATAGCTCTATGCCAAGCCCTAAGTGGACTTTTAGGTGTGTAAGCCATTTTTCTTCTTGTAAAATCTAGGTTTCGTTCTGTAAAAAGACTTGGACACCTTTTTTTCTGGGGAGTTTGGTGCAATTTTTCTCTTTATTAAGGCTGAACAAACTATTCTCAAGGGCTAACTCCCTCTCCCCCTCTGTTTTTCTGTTTGTGATTAAGACAGGATTTGATAATAATTAATTATTTAAAGTTTGTCAACTGCACTTGGAGCAATACATTGCAACCACCGGATCATTTGCGCTTGCTTTGCTGGCTAGCTGAAGTTTTCCACAAAATTTAAGGCCAGAGGAGACCATTAGAACAGTCAGTCTGACCCCCTGTGCATCACAAGCCATTAAATTTCACCCAGTCAGCCTCCTACTGAGCCAAATAATGTCAGGGTTGGCTAAATCACAGAACCCAGAATCATATCCAACCTGGATTTGAAGACATCCAGGGCCACAGTCTCTGACGCTCTCTAGGTAGTTTGTAACAATGATTTAAAATTGTGCCTTGTTTCCTATTTTAATTTGGTTGGAAACTGAATCCAGACTTTGGTTCATGTTATGCCTTTCCTTCCAGGCGATACAGCCATTTGGTATATGGCATTTTGTCTCCATGAAGGTATTTATACATGCTGTTATCAAATCACATCCCAGTCCTTTCTCTGGCTGTTAAAAAGGTAATGCAAACAGATTGTGCTTTATTAATTTCTCCAAATAAGGAAATTTATATTTCATTTTAAAAGCACTTAAAAATTATTTAATTCTCTTCTCAGGTACTTGACTATCCTTTTAAGAAGACAAGTGGCAGAACTGAAGAAAATCTTTCTGTCTTGACAAAATACAGTGAAAATTTTCTAAATCCTAGACCTGGATGTATGTCTGCTGTGGGCATTGTCTCACCACCCGCTTGTGGGCGATGCCGCAGCACAGGATATTCTCTGGCCTTAGCTTGCTATTTTATCATTTGCAAGGGGAGGGAGTGATCGAATTAGTGAAAAACATTTTTTCTGCTTGGTACACTCTTACATCTGAGAGGTTTAAATAACTTTCTCATTCTGCAGAGAGCTCACAGAAAGCAAGCTAATTGTGGTCCTCTGCTGAAAAACGAGAAGGTGGATCTCAGCCAAAGGCTTGAATCTCCATCCCTGCTGCCTGAGTAAGACACTCTTGACTGGATTTTGCTGTTGTTACACCTCTTCTGTGGGAGCCATATTGCTAAATCATCAGCTATACCATCTGACCGTAGAGCAGCTGAATACTCTCATCATGCTACAGAGCTGGAGCTCTTGTGCCCTTTGGGAACTCTTCTGCTTGACCTAATCATCACATAGTTATGGATTAAAGCTGTTTGATGAGGAAAAAATTTGGTGAAAAATACAAAGAGCTTAGGACTCTCACACCGTCACATTGCTCTGTATTCCTTGTTAGGTGTGCAGCTCTGCATTTGATTTCTTTAAAACATTCTTACTTTATTACTCCCGAGCCGCTGATGAAAAGCGAGCTGAATGGTGTACAGCCCAGCTCTGATCAGAAGACCTCTCCATCAGGTGCATCCATATGGAAAATTTGCCTGCTGATAACTACTTTTGGATATGTACTGAAGCCAGCACTTGGTTCAGTTACTGCAGCCTTTACTGACTGCGTATAATGCTAATTTTAGGGAGATGAACAAACCCTAGAAGCTGAGGCGTACTTCAGCTGCATATTTAACAGCCTAATAAACACCAGTCCAACTTAATTTTTAGGATGACAAGACCTCTTCCTTGTGAAACTGTACTGAATGCTGGTAATTATATTCCTGTCATCCCATTCTTTACTTGTTACCAACTTTTAAATGATGTCCAGGATTAATATCCACTTACCCAGATTTTGGCTACCTGCACCTCATGGCCTGTCCTTTCTGTGCTTTGGCACATCACAGTAAGCTTTAAACTTCTGGAATGTATCCAGTGTTCAAAGAGGCATCAAAATTGAATATAACCTGGCTAATTGCTGCCTTAAGCAGAAGTCTAAGGACTTTTAGACGTATATTCTATGGGCCTTTTCATAAAATACATTCTGGTGATATGAATGTTTTATTTACATTTTACCATGCTTTCCATGCATACGCCAGAACTAGATGCCCAACACTTCTGCCTCCTTATATATTTTTCTGCAAAACAGATAATTGCTAGAATGACTTTGAAAATATAACAAGGCTTTATACTTTATTGTTATTATTAGGGGTAGTTTATCCTGATATCTTTAGACTTCCACATTAACTTTACATACTTTGAGTTTTAGTTTACATTAATTACTCTCTTCTTTCCTCAGCTTTCTGTCATTTATTGCTCCTTTATATCTAACTTCATCCGGATGGTCTTTCAGACAGTGCCATTATCTTTCTTGATTATGACATTATGCTTTTGGCTAACTGAGAAACTCCATACGTCACCTACATTTTTGTTTTTTAGTTTTGAACTCTCAGCCAAATTACCTTATAATTCATGCTTGCTTTCTTTCTTTCTTTCTTTCTTTCTTTCTTTCTTTCTTTCTTTCTTTCTTTCTTTTCTTTTCTTTTCTTTCTTTCTTTCTTTCTTTCTTCTTGGAAAGATTTTCTGTAGCAATTGATAAGTTTTGTTTGCATAACTATGTCTCTATAAAACTGTATTTAAGTAGGCTAAACATTAAAAATGGCTTTTTTTGTCTTTTTGATCAAGATTGCTGTTGCAGTTTACTGTCTGTAATTTTTACTTAAAATGAAGTATAAAGAGTTGTATTCTATGTAAGACATTTTTATTAGAAAAATGTCACAGGTATTTCAAAGAAATCATACTGATGTCTTGCTACTGGATGTGGAAGGATTTCTTGTCCCCATCTGTCAAGGTGTAGTTTTCATACTAGCTGTCCTTCCTCTGGTTTGACTCATTGGTACAGAAGAAGCATTCACATGTTTGACAACTCACTGCTGGCTGCTTGTTTTAAGGGATTTGTCACATGAGATATATGCTCTAGAGGGTTTTTTTTTGTTTGTTGGTTTGTTTCTTAATTCTTGCTCAGATTTTTTAAAAAATGCAAGTGAGGTTTGCAAGATATTCCTGTGGGATGAAGTCTGACCAAGGCCAGGAGCTGAGTGAAGACTTTGCAGCTCCTCCTCTCTCCCTCTTTTGGGCCCCTTTAGAACCATTTCAGTGAAGCAGTTAAACACTTTTCCCGCAATCCTTGCTATGACATTTAGTCCATCGTTCATATTTACATCGTTCATAGCTACGTGTGAGCTCCCTTATAAGAATAATGAGAGTAATACCCCATGTGGAGTCCTGCATATAGATTTCTATACTGGCTTGAATCTTCACTTATTTTTTTTTTTTTTTTTTGTTACGAACTGTAAGAAAGTGCCTGGATATGGATTGTGAGCCGTTTCCCTCCTGCTACTTCAAAAGAGCATATTATTCATGTAATGAACAGGCTTAGTGCCGGACTTGACAAAACACTGGGAAATACTCTGTTGGGCACAATTCTGAACTGGCAGGGAACTGGACTGGATGACCTAATAGGGCTCTTTCATCTCCAGTTACTTATGATTTTCAATGCTAATTAAAACCTCACTAGCTAGTGGGGAAGAATATCACGGCCAATTCAAATAACTTCTTAAAAACTTTCCTTCTGTTTATTTTTTCCACTTGCCCACTTCGATTTTATACACATATCACTTAAAAACACCCTTAATTACAAAAGTGTCCAGCTATAAAACTACAGAACAAACAAACAAAGCCATTTACACAGCTTGTAATAAAAGTGCAAAGGCCAGGAAATAAATTATTTTGCTTTATTAAGGAAAAAGAAAGTAATTTCTCTAGTACTACCCAGGTCCCCAGGTGTGCTGAGCTATGGCTGCGCTCTCAGCTTACCTTCTATCTGAGCTCTCCCTTAGCTCTCACCAGATCTGGACACTGACACGTGTCATGGGGAATTTTTTACCTTATAAAAACAATCAGCCTTCAGACTTCTGCTGAGCAACTGCTTCAGCTTAATGCCCTTGGAGAAGGGCAAGCCCAAAGCTGCAGGCTTTCACCATCTTGTGATGGATGTCTAGGATGTGGCTGATGTTGGACGCTCAGCTTCTCCTGAGCCCTTGGAGGCTTCAGGGAGACCAGGGCTCCTTGCACAGCCTTCTGACCCACAGCTGCTGGGCAGTTGCACGTAAGTGAAATCGGGGTCTGGTGTCAGCCCAGGGATGGACATGCTACAGCAGTGAAACACAAGTGTCTGCCCTGATGGGCTCATACGCAAATCCAGATGATTTCTTGTCTTTCCTCAAGGCATCAAAACCACTGAAACACTAGAGAAGACCTTAGAGAAAACCTGCCAAAAACTGAAAAATTAAATAGGGGGACCACGACCATTAAGGTTTAAGGACACATTCAGACAAAAGTGTTAATAGAATAATCTTGGGTGAACAGGATGACTGAAGGCCATGTGGTCCAACCACCACGTAAAGTAGGGCTTTGAAGTCCAGCTCTATTAGAGTAAATTACTCAGGGTCATGTCCTGTCAAATTCTTAATATCTCCAAGGATAGAGGCTCCACAACCTCTGTGCTAGTGTTAGACCACCTTCATCGTAAGATCTTCTTCCCTAATAACCAAATAGATTTTGCAATATGTTACTGCTTGGGTTGTCCTTTCTTTGTGTACCTATGAGAAGAGTAAAAATGTCAAGGAAAATAGGAAAAAATTCAAAGTTGTAATACATAATAATACACATAAAATAAAATAATTCAGACAACCTGTTTACTGCCTGGAAACTTCCTATTTAAAGAGAAATGTCCCTGAGTGGCTGTTATTGCTGCAGTGACACACTGTCTAGAAATAGTGCAGCTGTATTTGCATTCACCTTGCTAAAAAGGGTGTCAAAACTGCAAAGTGTGAGGTCAATTAAGAAATAACAGAGATTAGAGCTTATCAGAGTAGATGATTAAATTTTATTTCCAAGAGTGGCATTTTAGTCTGCAGGGTCCTTCAGATCATCAGCTAAGACTGTAAGGAAGAGTTGTCCAGCAGGAGGTTTCTGAGCATCAAAACCTGTCTAAACACTGTGATGAATCCTGATGGTGATTTTCCTGAGAGACCATTCTCTACCTTGGGGCAAGGGGGTGGTGAGCGTTACTATAGTGAGGGTTGCTTTAAAGGTGAATTCAGTAAAGACTTCCCTCTTGTATTAACATGGCCAGAGTCATACACATTCTTTTGATAGCAGAAAGATGCTGTGTCACAGCCACGGAACACTTTGGGGTGCACTTTAGAAGCTTTTCTAAGTTTGCTCGAGATAGGTTTGAAAATAAGGCAGTGGAGAATGGTACTTTTGGCAGAAATATACTTGTTATGAAAGGTATGGAAAAGAAACATGCCCTGAGGTTTGCTGGGCATGCACAGGTCCCCAGATGAACAGTGGTCCACAGGAATGAAAGATATACCTCACAGCACGTTACATGCAATTAATTTAAATTTTGATTGTCTCTCCTTCTAGCCTACATCTTTTTGGCATTATATTGTATGTGGTAGTTTAGTGAGGACCATAAACTTGCACTTTCCAGCAGCCTGAATTTATAAACTGTCAGAGTTTACACATTCTTGTCCAAGAAACGTCTGGTTTTCCATAGATCTTTTTTCTTTTGTTATACTCAAAGCAATGAATTTGTTCATGTTCTGAACAGGAGTAGTATGAATAAGTTGGCAATTACCTTTTAAATGGTGGTATGCTTGAAGGAGAGTCAGACTGGAAAAGAGTTTGTATTAGACAGTACCCTCAAGAAAAATGTTCATCTGTATTTCACTTTATTCTGTTTGTAGGTATTTTTGGATGAATTATAACTGTCATTCTATTAAAAGAGTTTCTCTTCCTAACAGATTCTGGGTCAAGTTCTTAATATCAACTGTGTGGTGGTGATGGCCAACTTCTGTAGAAATATGAAAGTCGGAAATTCAATGGAAAGAAAACATTTCTTCTGTTCCAGGATGTGGGCAAACGCTTATGGGTGAAATAGAGCTGAAGGGCAAGGAATGTATATATTTTTTGGCCTAACCCTCCAATATATCCATTGATTTATGTCAGGAAGGCAGTAGAATATGTTCCCATGACTTTACAAGCCCTCAAGGGAAAAGGAGAACATTTTCATTTAAATTAAAAAGATAGAATTAACCCTACTTGGAGAAGGTTTAATGCTATTGCAATCAGGCAAATGAGAGGTTTGCACACTTTTTTACAATTTTAGTTTGGATGCTGGATTGGACACAGAAGCTGCACATTTTAACATTGGTATTGCCTGGCTTGAAACCAAGACACATCTGTGACCCTGCTCATCTCTCATGCACATCAGGATGTGTAACATTACCCTGACAGATGTAGGAAGAAATATATCTTGGAGTAATTTTTAAAATTTTCCACAAAGAAATTGAGTTGTTTTGAAAATGGATTGTTACCTAAATGCAGAGCCCTTCAGAGACAGATGTTTTCAGAGGCCAACAGCAGGCCAGGCAGCTACTTCCTAGCTGAATCTCCACTGGCTGCAGGTGATTTGACACAGAAAGGGGAAAGATGTACCTTTTGTTCTGGAAGGTACTTCTGGTACTCCCATGCTTCATGTCTCTGACTTCACAGCTTCACAGTGGCCACCTGAGTTGATTTTGGACTGGGAGACAGTCTATATTATGTCTGGGACAACTGGGCATACCCCAACAAAAATAGCTCTTACACATTATTAAAGTGTTTTACTAGAGGGTAGGGGATTTAAAGGAGGGAGAAGGGTTGGTTTCATCCAGAGAAATGCTCTTTTACAGCCTGCAGCCAGCTGGATTCTTGATGGGTTGCTTCAAATTGGAAAGGAGGGAATAAAATAATTATCCTTCCTTAAAAATTAAGGGTCTTAAATTGATTTAACTTAACTTCTAGCCTGAATGGAGTGACTTACGATTTACAGCAAGGTGAGATCAGAATCAGGCCTGCTATCTTGGCTTTTTTTTTTGGTAAAAGCTATTTTCATCTCTAGATGTCATGGACCTTTTTGAGTTCCATGTGTTCAGGGGTGTCTACAGCATTACTCTACAGACAGGGTATTTTTCTGGGCAAAGATTTAATTCCACTGATTATTCACCAGCCTTAGTGATACTGAACTTATACAATCTATTTGATTTCACATTTTGGGGCAAATTGGCTAGAGTGTGCTTTCTATAGCCTTTAAAACAGGTTTTTAGTGCTAGTGCTTGCTAAAAGAGCCAGACTTCCGGCCCTGAAAAGCAGCTTGCTCTGTTGTAACGCATTGCTATAGATCTGGAAGTCTTCTTTTGATTGCTGTCATGTCTGAGGTTTGATGTGGAAAGGACAGTTTGTGGAAAAAAAAAAAGATAAATTGATCATCAATTTTTTGCCTCTTACTGGGACTGCTGGCTTGTGTTTCAATTCCAGCAGCACTTCACTGATAGCTTTTTTCCGGTGGCAGAAATTGTCCTTTGGAAGATATGATTTGCCCAGGACAAAATCAGCTCAAGTAGTCATCTGGAAAAGGGCTTTCAGAAGGTGCCCAGGTCAGATTTATGTATCGTTTACATCTCTTTCTTTCATGTTGAATGAAGGAAACACAGTGAAGTAGGGCTGAACTGGGGGATGAGATGTCTGAGAGCACACTGGAGAAGTCAGCAGAGATGCCGAGGTAGAGGGATCCACATGACAGCAGAGGTCCTTTGGAAAACTGGTTTTTTTTCATTCCCTGTTACACAGCTTTTACAGGAACAAATCAGACCAGATAACCGCCTTACAATGGTTGCAGGTCAATAGATCTTGTTATATAGCTGCCTCTGCTGTACAGTTCACAGTGGCTAAAATACAGCTCCAATCTGTGATAGTCAATGTACTTCCAGAAGTATGGATCCACCCTGGGATGACAGTTGTCAAAGCCTGGAAGTTTTGGTGTTCATTCTCACCCCTCTGGGATCAGTCGACAGACCCCTATCGGCCGATGAGTGTTGGAACTCCAGGCCCAGAGGTTCAAATGAGCAGCTGAGGGTTTAGTTGGTTAAAAATAAAACATAGTAGAATTTAGGTGTCCAAATCTGAGACAGGTCCTCAAAACTTGCACCCTGTTTTTCACTATTAGAAGTGCTATTACTATGACTTCACTGGATTTTGACCAGTGCATCCCAGAGTGATACTGCTGTATTTGCCCAGAACCTCTTCATTGTCAACTGGGTTGAGTGGTGTGGTGCATGTGTCACTACTCAGCACAGCAGATGTCCCTCTGGATGTTAAGAGGACCATGGTCTGGAAGGATGTATGGTTCATTCCCACTCACTGTGAAGGGGTCTGTGCATACAACTCCATCTCTCAGAACAGTGGCTCCATCTCTGTTTGTGCAGAAGGCCACCAAGAAGTGTCCTCCATCTCCCCAACAAGGCTGTAGGAAGGAAGACTCTATCTGTTTGACCCTGGCTGGGTGTCAGACACCCACCAAAGCTGCTCTATGACTCCCCTCCACAGCTGGACAGGGGAGAGAACCTCTAATGAAAGGTTCAAGAGTTGAGATGAGGACAGGGAGAGATCACGAACTGAATCCTGTCACAGGCAAAACGGACTCACCTTGGGGATATTAATTGAACTTATTACAAACAAAATCAGAGGAGGATAATAAGAAGTAAAATAAATCTTAAAACACCTTCCTCCCACTCCCCACTACTTCCAGGCTCTACCTTCTTCCCCCAGCAGTGATGGGGTCCCTCCCACAGAACAGAGTCCTCCACAAACTTCTCCAACATGAGTCCATCCCATGGACAAGAGTTCCCCAGAAACTGCTGCAGCGTGGGTCACTCTCCCACAGGGTGCAGTCCTTCAGGCACAGCCTGCTCCAATATGGGTCCCCTGCAAGGTCACAAGCCCTATGAGGAAATCTGCTCCAGTGTGGGTTTCCTCCACAGGCTGCAGATGGAGCTCTGCATGCCTGTGGTCCTCCATGGGCTGCAGGGGCACAGCTGCCTCACCATGGTCTGCACCAGGGGCTTCAGGGGAATCCCAGCTCCAGTGCTTGGAGCACCTCCTGCCCCTCCTTCTCCATTGACCTTGGTGTCTGCAGAGTTGCTCCTCTCACATATTCTCACTCCTCTCTCTGGAACAGAGGATAAAACCCCCCTTTTTTTCCTTTTTTTTTTTTTTTAAATCCTATCAAAGAGGCATTACTATCATTCCTGATGGGCTCAGTGTTGGCCAGCGGAGGGTCTGTCCTGGAGCTGGCTGGCATTGGCTCTGCTGGACATGGGAGAAGCTTCTGGCATCTTCTCACAAAAGCCACCCCTGTAGCCCTCCTGCTACCCAAACCTGGCCACATAATACAAAGAGTTGTGCCACAGAAGGGAGGTACTTCCCCTGCCAGCCTGGGGACTATATGTCTCAGCTGGAAGTTCAGGACTCTGGGAGGCCTTACTCCTTTGGCATGACATGATTATTGAATAAAATACATGAACTATTTGGGAATGGGGAGCACATACTTAATGCTTCCCTATTTGTTTTTTGCATTAGCCACTGGCAGTGTCTGTGGGTGGGAGTCATCTCCTCTAACTGCGTGTGTCTGTGCCTCAGCAGAGCAGAGGTGGATAAAGATATTGCCTGACACTGTGATGAGTTTTGCCAGATGCGTTGGGTGACATGCACCATTATGCCCATACACAGATCAGAGCAAGTGAGGAGAAACAGGCCTTCTCTGTATTTCTGTTCTCTGCTCGTTACTGGATAATTGCCAGGTATGTTCACACAATTAATTCCGAGTTGATGCAGGAGGGAAGCCTTCTTCAGACTAACAACCGCCTCACCCGTTAGTTAAAAAAGGAAAACCAGAAAACCTACTGCCATCTTGTGTCCCATTGGTGTTTACCAGTTGGAAGGGAAAGAGGAAGAGAGATAAAGTATTCAGTATTTAGTTTTCAATATTTAGATACACAAAATGATGATATTTCACCACAACCTGTAACTTTAATAAACAGGCTCATCAGAGGAATTGGAGACCCTCAGGATGATCGTCATGGAAACAGACAACAGTAGGGAGCCAGCTCTGACCTTTGTCTCTTGGAAAACACTTGTGCACCCATTGGTTGTGTGGAAAACCATGACCATGTTGCTTTGCAAGCACGCTGTTTCACAAGGATCTTGCAGACTACGCCCAACTGTGGTGTTGATCCCAGTCATCTGTGGGCTGCAGATTGAGTGACATCAGAGCAAAGGAGTTTTTTTTCTTTTCCTGAAAGCAACAGTACAAAAGTTGATCTGGATTAAATTTTTTTTTTTTTTCTTGCTGAAAATGCACTTTTAAGTCATTATAATTTTCTGAGAGGGAAAGGAGAACAACAATCAAAACTTTTTGCCTCAGTATTTGAAAAAGAGTAATTCTTGCATTTGTTTCGAGATTTCTATTTTTAGAGGCTGATCTAGCCTTAACTGAAAAATAATAAAGTGCTTCCCCTTCCCCTCTCCACTCGCTAGGAAAACAAAAGGCTTTGTGTTTACTTTTGCTTGAAATAAACCTTTTGTTAGATTGAAAGTTTTAAGTGCTTTGCTTTGAGTGGGGACTCTGAAAATTATTTGGTTTTGGTCAACCCCAAAGAAGTTTTGGCTAGTGAGATGAAAAAACTCTAATTATTTGCTTAGTTCTTGTCATGAATTTGAGTCCTGATGCTGCAAGCATGCAAAAAAAATTGTTCTGTGTTGTGTTTCAGCCAGACATGAATGTCTTCAGTGGTGACTTAGCCAAACCTCTCTCTCCTATGAAGGAGCAACATTTGTTGAACAGTTGTGGTAAATCAGACAGAGCTGTAGGCAGTAATACAAAGTCCATCCTTCCCTTTGAGCCTTTTGAGGTTTACAGCCTGAGGCAGCTTCAAGAGATCCTCTTGAAGAGTTAGAGGGACAGGCAATACTCACTGAGACCAGACCCAGCCTGACGAGAAACCAGACCCCGGGTGGTTGTAGAGAAAGTGAGCTGGCCTACTCTGGTTGATGAGGGAGGATTTGGATGCAGCGGTTAATTTGTTATTTGGTTAGAAGCTGCAATAGAAGCAATTTTGTGGAGCTTTCTGGCAAAGCCCATACAATCAGTTTTTGCCTCTTATGCTTCTATTCATTCATAATTCTGGCTATGGTAGACAACATGGCATTTTGATATTGGGGATGTATGCACCATATTACTTTTTGGAAAGACGTCTAAGTGGTCTTTCTTTAACTCACAAACTTGGCTCATCACAGACAAATTGGGTACTCACATTTCCTATGACTTCAAGATGTGCAGTGACAGGAAACAAGTGTAATGTGCATGAACGGAGACCAATAAAAGCTGAAGAAATACAGGGTACGAGGTTTCCTTACACTAAACTACAACTATTGTGTGGTATTGGATACAGCTGAGTTATCACTGCAGAATTAAAGCACAAAATGCCTGCAGATTTTCATACTATACATGTGTTCAGCATCAATATTTAAGGCTGAGACAGTAAAAACATTGCAGAACTGCACAGTTGAAGAGATGGGAAAATTGATCATTGCATTTTGATTTGAAATACTTGCAACCCTAAACATGACTGTGCAGCTTCTAATCAGATACAGCCTGGCACTGCTCATCTGCTCTACGATGCAGGCTCAGACTTGTCTGTCAAATCCCAGCCTGGCCATTAGGAATGGTTGCCACTGTAGTGCCAGGATTTCACGCTCGGTGCCCCGCTCACCTGACGCCTGCCCATGGGACATGCCGGGTGATGTGCTAACCCCCTCAGCTGTCTCCTGCCACTCCGTACCATCCATCTGCAGCCCCTGGCTCCATCTGCTTCTCAAGTCAGTCCCTGCCTGCCTGTGACTTCTTTACAGCACACTAGCAAAATTTAAGGCAGGTGAGGACCTTGTCTTAACTATTTATGACTTAAGTGGGAGAGAGATGTGAGAATTTTCTTTTTTGACCATCAGTTGTCCCAAATGACTGCAGATGTGTAAATAGATGTGTTTCACTTCCTAAAGAGTCTGTTTTCTTCCACAGATTTGGCTTTCTTGTTGCAGAGCAGTCATCGACTTCTCTGTGCATTTGGAGAAATTTGGATTTCCAGCTTCTAGGGAAATTATAAATCTTGGCAACACGTATCACAGTGTTTTGAAAAAGATAAAAATCTGCTCTTTCCACAGGTGATTTTCTGTAACCCATGAGTTCTGCACTTTTTTGAGTAACTTAGTACTTAAAGCCAACGTGCAGTTTTTTTAAAACACTGCAATTAAATGGGGACCTTAGAGTTCTTCAGAGTCACAGGTGAAGTACTGTATCCTCTTTTTCAGGCTAAAATAATTAGAAATAAATATAGAAAAAGCTCTATTCTAAGTAAACACTAGATATCACCTAATTTCTCCCATGAAGAAATTTAGTTTCTTTCTTATTAATTCAGGGTATGCCACAGTATGAGCTATACTTCTTTAACCCCTTGCTGGCCTGTGCCATTGTAATTTTTATGGGCTTCTTTGAAGAACTGTGTCTCACTAAGATACCACCACTTTAATTTGAAACATACCTTTATTAGACATACATGAGACACGGAGTTTCTCAGCACCATATACCTGCTATACCATGTAGTAGTCAAATGGTTAAACTTATTCAAAGGAGCTGGCAAGTTTCATGTGGCATATTCACTGAAAATACATTTTTATTTACGGTTGAACCAAGCCCACATGAAATATCTTGAGAGAATCTGCTTGTGAAAACCTGGATTTGTAGTGGAGAAAAATAAAACAAGAGTGATAGTGTGAATCAGGCTCCTAAGTTTTGTTTAGAGCACAAGGTCTTTAAATTATATAAGTACCTCAGCTTCATAAAAAAAAATTTTCAAACTGTCACAGGCTTATCAAGAAAGTTAATAAAACATTTATTACAAATTAAAATGCAATAAAAATCAAATTGACATTTTTTCAAGATCCATGTTTGACTCAAGCCTTATCTAGAACTCCTGGGGGAGAAACTCAGAGGCAACAATCAACGTGAGAGAACCACAGCCCAGCAAAAAGGTAACCACCTTGTCCTGCCTTGGCCTCTGCTGCACTGTCACTTCCCACACAGATTTTGGCATGAGAAAACCAGCTGCTGAGCATGCCTGAGGTATGGGACTCCTGGGGGTGCAGGGGAGGGTGCTGCTTTCTACTCCCATCCTCACAAGATTTTCCTGTTTGTCCAGTGATGGAAAGACCTCTGCAAAGCTAAGAAAATAAGCAATCACTGGTATGGCATCACCAAAACCTATGCCTGTCCCTCAGCTGTGACCCTCCAGCCCATGGTGTCCTGCTGCACAGTGCTGCCAAGCCCTGTGGCACCATGGTCTCCATTCGCATTCCCCTCTGTGGCGTGAACAGCCTTGGACAGTCACTGCTTACAAACCTCCCCCTCCTCCATCAATTTTGCCTGAGTGTTTTCTGCAGCCACAAGTTACTTTGCTCAGTTTTATAGCCAGTGCCTAAGCTAATTTCAAAAGACCAAAACCCCTCTGCCTGGAAGGGACCATGTTGTTTTACCTAGTCCTGATAGTCAAGTATGGTCCTCCTTCTTGGTTCAAGGAGCTAAATGTCACCCTTAATTATGGCAGACATTAATTTAATAGGAACAGATGTTTAATCATCTCAGGGTCTTCCTCCCATGGTGGGGGACTGTTATGCAGCAGGCCCATATGATTCCCCACTTCTCAAGTGTGCTTAGAGCAAAAGCACAGGCTTGCTCACTTGTGCGTGCACCCCAGTATGCCCTGACAAACTTCATCTTCTCTCAGCTTAATTGAGATAATAAAGGGCAAACAAACCAAGTAAACTATCCCTAGGACATGAGACCCCTGATTTCCTTCTATTTGTCTAATCAGAGAAACAATGGCTGTGGACGATCTTATGTGAGCACAGGGGAAAGGGTGAGGAGTGCAGGACTTTGTCCGCTGATGCAGTGCTCTTACAGGAACCCCAGAGTTTTCAAATGAGAAAGTGCTTAGAGGCAGTTTATGTAGCCAAAAATGAGGTGGTAAATGGTTGTTCTGGGGCCAATATGGGGGCAAGTTGGCGCACCTATTTATAGGGCTGCAGTGCTGTCAGGTTATTTGATACATCTGTGGTTCTGTGTGGGAAAGCCCATGACAGGTTTGGGTGAAAATGTGAAGCTCTTAAGAATTTTAATATGATTTGTATTGCCATTTAATTTTTAATAAAACTTTGAATCAAGTTGTGATTAAATGGCCATCCTGAGTGGAAGATTCCACTTTAACATAAAACGTGAGAGTTCCCACAATGAGCTAAGATAGGTTTTATAATATGCACCTCTCTCTCAAATTCATTGGATAATGGATTCTATCAAAATGGAAAAAATGAAGGCATAGATTTAAAAAAAAATCTGCTGTGTAGTCAGTAGTTCTACATTTTGGAAGAAATCGCTGAGCTTCTGGCATCCTTAAATAATACCCTTTTCACATGATAGTTACACTGCTCCAAAGACAGTATAATAAACCATGCCAAAAATTCTTCTATTTCGTTTGCATGAAATTGAACTGACAGATATACCTGTCTATGTTATGTCCAAGAAAATGTCTTGTTAGAAACGTGTGAAAATATATTATATGACAGATGCTGAAAATGTTTCAGATACAGCAATAAATTGATTGTGGTTTCTGGACCAGATGTGAACTCTGTTTAAAATTCATCATGCTGGTCTCTATTCTAGATCTGCACTTAAATAAATGCAGAGAAGTGGCTTTGCTTTTCAATGAAACCCATTATAAGAATAGAAGAGCTTCTTTCCATCTCATAAAGAATAGACCTGACAGTAAGGCTTGCATCCACAGAACAAGTATTAAAAGCACAAACTGAACTAAGAGAAAGCTGTGCCAGTTCTCAGTTTTAGCTTTGTTAATGTGCATGAAAATACTTGGCAAGTCAGAGCCACTGCAACCAAGAAGACTGCGATGTGCATTATTTTCATTTTAGATGGAGATTCACAGCCGTAAAACAACCAAGGAGGGAAAAGAACAGGGTTTTTTCAAGAAATTGTGTTAAAGGGGAAGGAGTCAGTTGTAAAGGTGCTACAGACATGACTGGGTGCTGAGAATAAGTCCGTGTTTCCCCAGCCCTTTATTTTGAAGCCAAGCGTTCCCTTTCCCTCCAAGGGAGCAGGACGAGAGCTAGACTTGTTTTTTTGACAGATAGCTTTGGAGCTGCACAACCCCAGACGGGCAATCCGGACTGCTGAAGTCAGGTGCTTAGGCTGCCCCTTCAATCCACAAGCACCTCTGAAAACCAGCCCAGAAAGACCAATGTGCTGAGGCTGGAAAAAGGGAGGAGGAAACAGGGGGCAAATGGGTGTGTGTGAGGACTTCCAGCCACCTCCTGGATCTGGCACTTGGCTGTGAGCAGCGTGTTTGACACCTCGGGATCTCGCTCCACGCCTCTGAATTATTTTCTGTTACGGAGATAGCAAGTACCTTTTTCTCTGTATCTGAGGGATCAGAGTTTGCCCCTCCCTTTGTGTTAGTGCCCCAGCCTGAGAAGGAGAAAGGAGAGCCTGCTTGCTGCCTTCTTTGCATGTCCTTGTTAGGGGACAGGTGTTTTTGCTCGCGGTTGGTTGTGCCCATGTGCTCCTTGGTCTGCGATATTATTTTAATTTGCAGTACAACAAACCTCTTGCAGTCTATCAGCAGAGTTGTGTGTCTTTGCAGTGACGTGTTATGAACATAATGTAGGTTTCATTACTGCTTCTCTAGATCTGCTAATTGCACTCAATGCTGGGTGGTTTTTTTCATTTACTTAGAAACAATATCTCTCTTCCCACCTCTCTTTCTAAAGGAAAAACAATTCATTTATTCTCCTACCCCAAAAGAACATCCACAAGGAAGGCAGTAATGACACCTGTGGGTACCTCCCAACATGTCTCTCCTATGTTTTAAAAAATATCGGAGGCTGTAATTTGAAACACTATTAAAGATGCATGATGTCCTCTCTGATGTGAGATAAAGGCTTTCTCACAGTGAAGCAGCTTTTCATACATGCTACATCTACTACTCACTAGCACAATACAGAGTATTAGAGAAATATTTAGGCTTGTCAGACACTATCAGTAGTGACTATATATGATTTTTACTACTCTCTCTCTTCTTTTGCCTTTGGAGATTTACATGGAAAACTATTCTCCAAATTATCTAAAACCTCATATTCCAAAAGCTCTCTTGTTGTTATAGGCTGAGACAGAACTGTTTAATTTATGGGGAAATTTCTTTTCTGATGCACATCAGAATAGATGTAAAGATACTCCTCTGTATAACCATGACCACCCTCTTATCCTCCAGTGACTTCTAGTTGTCTGGCCTGTCTGTCCACAAACACTCCTAATGCTGGACTGCCTCTTTTTTGAACATGTGCACTGTACTCAAACCCAGCAAAAACTGTAGGCTGCCATGGATGTAACTTCTGTTCTTTCTGTGACTTGTAATCATACTGCAAGCCAGAAACCCTGATTCAATTACAGTGGTTATGTAGGTTGGACTGCAGGGTTTTCTGACTTTTCTGCTTAAGTACACTGTTAACACTGTCAGTTTAACTTTGTTGAATGTCACAAATCTTGTCACAGACCTAGAACCTTTGAAGGCTGAAAATATTTGTTAAAAATATTTATTTATGTGTAAGCCTGAATATATATATATAAAAATGATATTTATATATGTATATCTTATATGCAATATATAAAAGCTGAATATATATGTTCAATCTATTACCACAAAAAATTACAGGCTGAAAATATTAGTTAAAATGAATGCTTTTTCTGTTCTTACATTTGACTTGGGGTATGGGAATCTTTGAAGTTAATGTGCCCTGTCTTCTCTCAGAAATTGGTTTTTTTAAAATTTTTTCAGCACAGCAGCAAACAAATAAACAAAAGCTAAGGAGGATTTTCACAGAAGTTCACAAAAGCCAGGAGTTGGTTCTTCAGGAATAGCAGTACATACTGCAACATGTTACAATGTTACAATCATGTTATTTGGCAAGGTTCCTTTCCTAGTTATGAAAAGTTAGCCATAATACCATCCACAAAAACCACCACTGCCCAGAATCGGATTTAAGTCATGATTGATCAAATCTGAGGCCAAAAAGCCTTTATATCTTCTGATTTAACAAAACAAATGCTTTCAAAATTAAGACTGAAACTCTGCCCCTAAACAGTCCTTTACACATCCTGCTTCATCCGAACAGTCCTGAAGAGGGTTAGTTGAAATGGAAGTGCTGACACGAGCTTACTGTAGTGACGCTGTTAAGATGCTGTTATGTTAATATAAGCATTACACTCTAAGAAAGCATACTGAGTCAGTGATACGTATATTTCTTTTCAACAAAATCGCCATAGGAACAAAGGTCATATGTCACATGGATGCCAATATTTGTAAGTGTTCGTGTGGCTGTTCACAATGACACACATTTTACCACATTTTAGTAAAAATAGGCCCTTATTGGTGGGCCCTCTTTGGTTTGGCAAAGGCTGCTGTTCTTCTGCCTTTTCTTTGCAAACACTGCTCATTTTCTCTTGGATGAGATAATGATTGCTATCTGCAACACAGATGGGCACAAAGTGCTCAGAGGGACAGGGAATCCCCTGGAGCCCAGGCTGTTTTTGTAACTTAGGAAAGCAATTTGTGTGCCTTTACTGGCATTAGTATTAAGGGTTTCTGGTTGCTGCCCAGGGCATGGGGATGTTGAACACTGAACACAGCACCATGGCATCTTTTCTGAAGGGAAATCTGTTGGTTTCTCCGCATTCTCTTGATGCTGAACAATTCCCTCATAGCACATGTTGAAGTCTTCTTTTGCACTTTATGTTGCCCTTCCCTATACTGCTGCCTTCAGCAGGATCCTTTGCTCTTAGAAATGTATTTTTCCTCCGAGTCCATTTGTATTTTTCCTTTGGAGACTAATGCAAGGGTTTGCACAATCCCAGCATCACGCACAGCAGTGCCAACAGGCTATTTCTGATTAGATGCTGCTGCTTAGTATCCTGTGGAACTGGACTACAGCAAGGCGTAAATTCTCACAGTCTTTGCAGGTTGCAGCCAGCCTTATACCAAACACAGTCATCAGATTTCAGATGTGTCAAGCAGTGGGCCAAAGCCTGGGGCTTTGGGATGGACTGTCTCCCTCCAGTTGAAGTTTTAAAAAAAGCAAGATGAAACAAGACACTCCATTCATGTGATTGCAGTCATCTTGAGTGAATCATGAATCCATGTGCTTAAGTTGTTTGTGCAAGGGGGCACTCCTGAAATTTGTCGTGATGTCTTAACACCCTCATGCAATCACAAGGTAAATAGAGCATGCACGGAATGTATGAGGCAGCCAAGTATCACTTGCAGTAGTGTCTGAGTGGCTCCGAACCCACACTGCCAGCCCCAATGAGTATATTCCTCACGGAATACCCTGGAAAGAGAATCTTCGGTCTATGCTGGGGACCAGCTGGCTTTGACTGGTGGGTCATGGCGAGAAAGCCATGAGGAAGGTTTCTGAGACACTCTTGTGAAGTGAATGGGGAAAGTGCGGATGGGGAAAAATAAGTGAATTTGGATTACTCATATCCTGGACTCCTCAAAAGCTGGGCTGTGGGATAGGGAATGTATAGGATCTGCCCGGCCTTTTGTTACCTCTATATTTCATTCCAGTAACTGAAAATGAAACTGGGAGATGTGAAACAGAAGTAAAGGACACTTTTCAGTTCCCCCTCCATCCCTTTGTGGCTCGGAAAAATGATTTAGGTTGATCCAAGCTGACATTTTGAAAACCTTCCTCTGGTTCAGCAGCCAAGCCTGAATGTTGGCCACTGGCACCACCCTTGCTCCGCAAGCGAGTATGCTTCCTGGGGACTGGCTGATGGCAGCCCCTGCAAGCCCTGCCAAGAAAACCAGCAGTAGGCCTCTCTAGAACAGATTGAATTCTTGACCTCTCAATATGCTGTTTCTAACCACATTGGTGTCCTCTCTTCAGCAGCTCAACTAAAACAAAGGCAGACACGGGTTTCAATGGAAAGGGCAAGTTGCCGATGTTTGCTTACGTGCAGGCAATGGGACACAAGGTCCCAATTCGTGGCTGTTTTTATAGTTTTAGAAGTTGCCTGAAGCACTGCAGGGGAAGTTTCTTCCAGCTCATTCCATGGCCTGAGATTTAGCAGCACAGAGTGGTGTGAAACCTGTCTGGGGCAAGCTTGGTCTCGTCACCAGGACTTCGCAGCCCCATCCAGTTGGCGTTGGGCAAGGTGACTAACACTGATCCTTGCAGCTCTCTCCTCCTCTCCTCAGGGACATGGAGAATATAGGACAGTCTGTCAGATGGTACCACAGTCTTTCCAGTTTCTGTTTTCTTTCATCGATATTTCTTTGGGTTTTTAGTAAGAAAAATAAGCTAAACAAGTGTGTACTGTCTCATAGAGTATTTGATTGTAATGAAATTTATCCAGCCTCTTAGTTTTTTGATGAGTCTGTTGCACATTTCAGGATCTGTCTATAGGAAACCTCTGTGCCCAGATAGGCTTTTGCCCCATTGTGGGTAGTTTCAATATGCCAAGAGTGCACATATTAACCATCCTTCTTCTTACAGCGCAGTGTGAACTTTACATGACACCTTAGTCTGTGACCACTGGGTGCCTTGAAGAGAAAACCTGAGACTGTTAATTTGAATCTTTTGGGAGGGTAAGGTTGAAGTTGGAGCATGGGTTTAGTATGGTTTGATAATGAGTGCTGTTGAGGAAGATTTTACTCTGTGTTTTGAACTGGAGTTTTGTAGGGGCTGACAACTCCATGTCTGTGTGTGTTGCTTTGCTGAGGTCTTGCTACAAAATGATGAAGGAATGAGTACCCTGTGCCAAAACACTGTTAGCCAGGATGTCCTGGGTAAACAGAGATTTTTAGAAAGTGTTATTTATAAAAGCTGGCGAATGAAACCATTGCATCAGTGAAGAATTCAACAACGCTGTTAAATTACCAGAGTGAATTGACTAGTTGTGCATGTGGGCATATCTTCAACTAAATGATACTAGGCAGGGCTGCAAACTCTCCAAAGTACTGTTATTTTCAAGCTAAACCTCAGATAACCTCCAGCCCTTTAAAAATATCTGTTGCTGAAAATAAGTCCTCAGATAACCTTCATCCTTGGATAACCCACATAAAATCAAAGATGAGGAACTAATAGGAGAAAGGGGGCTTGGAAGTAAACTTGTTCTCATGTTGCCCACACATGTGAGCAACACACTGTTGCTGACTAGTGGCTATTTTTACATATAGCCCATGCGTTATGGGCAAGAAAAGGGGTGCTTTTCTTCACTTAGCAGCAAGGTCACTGTCTGCTCGTTTAGCCAAGGGTGGCCCCGGCTGTCTGTTTATCAGGAGCTGTGGATACTGCTGGCACTCACATTCTTACTGTTGGTTTCATTATCTAGGGCTCCACATACTTGCCTGTGTAGGACACAAACAATCCTTGAGCAGACCTAGGGAAGATGAAAATAAAGGTGGAATGGATCTCAGATAATTGCCCTCAAATAGTCTGAATCCTTCTAAGAGGATTTCTGCCAGAACTACAGGGAGCAGTGGCTTCTCCTACATGACAAGGAGTTGCAGAAGTTAAAAGACTTTAAAAGGTTTAGAGTACTTCTGCTATCTCAGGAGATGTGAAAAAGACACACCCCAAGAGAAAAGAAAGAAAGAAAGAAAGAAAGAAAGAAAGAAAGAAAGAAAAGCAAGCAAGCAAGAAACAAAGAAAGAAAGAAAAAGAAAGAAAGAAAGAAAGAAAGAAAGAAAGAAAGAAAGAAAGAAAGAAAGAAAGGAAAAGAAAGAAAGAAAGAAAGAAAGAAAGAAAGAAAGAAAGAAAGAAAGAAAGAAAGAAAGAAAGAAAGAAAAAGAAAGAAAGAAAGAAAGAAAGAAAGAAAGAAAGAAAGAAAGAAAGAAAGAAAGAAAGAAAGAAAGAAAGAAAGAAAGAAAGAAAGAAAGAAAGAAAGAAAGAAAGAAAGAAAGAAAGAAAGAAAGAAAGAAAGAGAAAGAAAGAAACAATTTTCTGTGCTACCCACCTGAGCACTGGGTCTTCATCTGTGGTAAGACTTCAGAGCAAGGTAAGGAAGAAACTAACCAGTCAGAAACACACAGCCAGATGCACACTGGGGAAAAAAAATCCAACACTTCCAGGTTCCTGCAAGTGAGCTGCTGGAAGCCCTATGCACTTTGATTACAGTCATGGGAGTGTTTCATGGCCCTTGATGAGTGAATATAGTGTCCCCCAGGGTGGGAAGTCTCCTGTCACTAGATGAACAGGATTAGAAAGGATCTGTGCTGTTTGTGAACCTTCCTGGATGTGCATGATTTTTTCTGCAAAGCAAAGAGATCATGCACAGCACTTGGCAAATAGTTCAGCTAAGTGCAGGGGCACAGAGGTTTGATAAAGCAGTTTGCTGCCCCAGATAGTTCCTCTGGGTGGGATTTGGCAGCTCTAATGGAGGCTGAGAGTAAGGTTTGAATTCATTCATCTGACAATAGAAACCCGAGCCAAAGCTAACATAGAGTTTTATGCTCATTTGCAGATCTCTACAGACTAAAGGGTTCATAAAGGAGTTCACTGATACCTTGTTGACAATGGTGATGAAATACCCTGACTTGTCATCCTGGGAGATTTCAACACACACATCGACAAGACTGCAGATATGAAGTCCAACAAACTCACCTCCTGGCTTTCCTCCCAAACACTCTCTGGGTATTTCTACATTGACATTTACAGTCAGCCTCAAGGGGTCCCTGTTACTGGCTCTGAGTGGCATGTGTCACCCCAACAGGAAATTTCAGTGAGCTGCACACAGGATTTACTGAAGTTCCCTACTCGTGGGCAGTACCAGGAAGAGATCAGAAGCCAGGATCACAGGGTGTGTTTGTGCTGAATTCCTCTGCCCAATGCTCAGGAGAGGGTGACAGGATGAGGGAGAGGGTGAAAGATGGAGCTGAGCTTCAGCAGATTTCCTGGCTTTTGCTATATTTGGGGGGCCTTTATTTGGTATAAGCATAATGATGACCTTAAGGTCACTTCTTGTTATCAGTGTTGATCATCTTCTCTTATTTAATCCATGTACTCTTTGATTTGCTCTATATTGAACATGAACAGTGTGGACCAACCACAAGAGCTGTCTTGAGCCTGGGGTAAGCAAGACATTTGGTGCCCACAAGTGGGCCGGAGCAGACTAGATCAGGCAGGGTTAGCAGAGGAGGTACCAAGCTGGGTGCAGGGGGTGGTAGGATGAAAGGGTCTCAGGGCATGTGGATACTGGTGGCACTCAGGGGACTTCTAGCTCTGATTTAGCTTATACCAGATTTTCTCCTAGTATCCTCCTGGAAGAGCAGCACTGCACAGGTGGGCCAAGGTGCTTAGGATTAGGGAAGTTCCTCCTGCCCTGCATGAGTCCCCTAAGATCCTTACCCAGTCCCCAAAAGAATCTCATTCCCTCTACCGTCACACAGTGCCTCAAGCTGCTGCCCTGTTGGGCTGGAGAGGAGAGATTAGGAAGCTGGAGCAGGAACCAGGATGGCAACACTGGAAAAACAACAACTGTCTTCATGTATCTGGTTCTGTCCTTGGCATGAGAGGCCAAGGAGACTTCCTAAGCTGCAACAGCAAAGTGGCAAACAGCTCTGTATCTTCAGGCAGGGATGCCTCCAGCCAAAGTGGCCACAGGGAGCAGCCACCAATCATACTGCTGAGAACCGTGGATGATGACTCAAGGAATTCACTAAAGCCCAAACTGGGTGTCAAACCAAGAGTGGGTGAGGAGCAGTGGAGGTTTGTTACCTTTTAAAATCTATTTTCTTTATTTTCAAATCATGTGCAACCTTTGGGAGATGTTTCTTGGCAAAAAAAGCAAGTTATGCTCCTGCCCACACAAGCTCTGATAGATAAATCTGAGCTGAAATTGAAACACTCAGGTATAGGTTTTATTTTTTTTTCTCTCTCTCCAAATTGGACCATGAAATAGTGGGCATGATTTTCTTGCCTTAACTTTGGCTTTTTCCCTGCCTGTTTTGGTTTCCTAATGAACAGCCACAGATGCTCTATGCTATCCTGCTACTGTAGGAAAAACTGGACAGGACCAAACCTAGTTGCTGAAATAGTGATGAGGAAAAGGTCTCTTTCCTTTATGTTGACAGAGGTAGCTTGTTGCTAGTCAGTTAGGCCTTTGACATGATCATCAGAACAAAGCTGTTAACGTAAATGGTATTTTTAAAATTACCTGCTAGAAAACTTTTAGCCATCATTCCCAAAATCAGTGAATCTTGTCTCACAGGTGCAGTTACCACAAACTTTTTTTAGTGTTTTTATTTTCATCCAAGCATAACAGAACTTGACTCTAGATCACATACCTTCTGTTACTGAAATCTGAGTAATGCATTAAGTAATGGACGAATCTGTCTGGATTGACTAATGTGGTTACAGGATTTTATCCTGATTTTAGATGCATGAATCAGGCATGAGAAGAGCCAGTTTTAAAAAAGTGCAGATACCCCTTGGGCACCCCAGGGGGAAAGGGATGTTTGGGTGCCCACACTCCCCACCTGCATGTGCCACCCACTCACCACCATGCCTTTTTTTCTCTCTCCCTTTTTTTTTTTGTCATTTTTTCCTGGACCATTGCCTAAAGGAATGAATTAAGCCTGTTAGGGCCTGGGTTGATGTTGTGATGTTTATAGTCCCAATAGCGTGATGATTGTTTTATGGTGTTTGTGTTTTGGCATCAGTGATGCCGTGATGTTTGTGCTGCGATGTTGTCATCTGGGGAGGGCAGGGCCACGGCTACATTACATATATGTATCCCATACGTGGTATAAAATGCACGTATAAATCATACAAATGCTGAATTCCTGGGGCATGGGTTCGGGGGCCCTCATCCCCCAAGCAAGTGCTTGTGAGGAGCAAGTGCGCAGTCACGCAGCCAGGCACGAAATGGCTGAGGGTGGCTTGCAAACCCAACAGCCTGCCAGGAGGGTCAGCATTGCAGGATACCATGCAATCTTCTGTCAAAAGAAATGCCATATATTGGCCTAACAGTGTGTAGCTCTTGCCTGTGTCTTCAGAAAACTCTCCTTAGCAAGGTGGAGGTGGGCCTTGAGGCCAGGTTCCATGGTCTGGAATTGCCGGTGTTCCCATACGAGTGTGGAGGTGGCTGCTGAAATCTTCTCAGAGTGGTGTGGTATTTATGGATGAAGCCCTTGTCCAGGAGAGCTTCCTGCTCTGCTCCTCCTGGTCCTCTCCCAGGGGCCGCTGGAGCCAGAGCAGAGTGACAGGGCAGACCAGGAGGAGCAGCAATGCAGCCTAGAGGGTGTAGGCCACTGCCTTTCACCTGAGGGAAAGAGTTTCTCAGGAAATATCCTGACTACTTGGCGCTCACATATAAATCACAATTTGATTTTTTGGAGTAATTTCCTTCTGAGCTAAAGGCTGCTCTGATGTCTGCTCTTTTCCAATGTATCTTTCTGCAGATGAAGTGCCACTGAAGGCATCATAATGCAAATTGAAATACTTTTCTGCGCTCATCCGTCAGACCTGATATTGCTTCCCTGAATATCCTGTGGGCCTTTGAGTGTGAACCATGTTTCTGCCTCAGTGACCACATGTGAGAACTGCGCATTTCGTTATCCCTTTCCCCCCCTCTTACTGTTGTTATCAAACTTTTGTCATCCGTTTCTATTTCATTAACCAATGTGTAATCTGTAAATGCCAGACCCCTGGTCCCATCCACAGGGCAGATCTAAATGTCCTTCTTTAGCTAAACTGTGTTTTTTCTTGATCTGTCGGCACTCTTACTGCATATGCTCCAACAAACCAAGTGCCTTTGTTCTCCTAAAGTAATCCTGCCCCAGGCTATCCTTCCAGTACACATTAGTTCTTTTGTTTGGATAAAAGGGTGTCAACACTCATTCATGATGAGAATATGATTCAGCCCCCGTCTCTTCACATTCACAGTCCAGTCTTCGTAAATACTTGCTTTTACAGCATATTGTATGTGTATTCAAATGGCTGACATCAGTGGGCCAAATTCTGCCCGAACATGAATGTGCTCCAGTCCTGCTGTTCATGTTGCTGGAATTGTGGGGAACCTAAATCAGAGGAAAATATGGTCTATACTCAGTCCCATTTCAGATGTTTGTTTTTTTGGGGTTTTTTAGTGACATCAAAAACCTTAAATATAATGTTCCCAGATCTGAAAGAGGTGAGGTTCAGACAGCAGCCCACTGAAGTACATGTGAGCTTTTTTCCCACCTACTTCACTGAACTTTGGGTCCATGCCTATCAAGAAAGCTCCTTAGTGTTGTTGTTGTCATGTCAACTTCACGTAGAGAGCCAAACTTTTGGGTGCTCAATTGAATTTACTGGAAGCACACTTCCAAAACTTCCCCATTATGTGTTCCTTCTTCTTTTCTCTACTGACCTAAGTACTTGACTACTGCAATTTCTCTTCCAGGAAGCTGTATTTGGGCAGGAATACCATGGAAAGGCAGTCAGTAGTAATAATAATAATAGTAATAATAGTAATAATAGTAATAATAATAATAATAATAATAATAATAATAATAATAAATAAGCATCCACTAGAGCTTCTTGCTCTGCTCCTGAAACTTCAGATTTGTTATTATGTCTGTAAAGCAGGGAGTGGTGAGTGCAATAATTTCTCTCTGCTCTGAGGTTCCACCACTCTCTGATTTTCCAAATCAGAGCTGTACATGAACAGTATAAAGTGTATGAACTGTGTCCCAAACTGGATCTCTGCCAGTTCAAGGGAGAACTGAGTATGTGAAAAGACTTCTAAAATGTATAAAAATACTTGGACTGCATTGATTTAGCTTCATGCTAGGTTTATTTAATGATAGTGAGGGTGTGGTGTAAATCCCTATAGTTTGGGGTTTCTTTCCTGGGCAAAACCTTCTAAAATTTGCTGCAATCGAACTGAAAGATATGGAGAGATACAGGATACAAGCGACTTTAAAATAATTCCTCACAACATCTGTTAACACTGAGACGAGCTAATGTTGCTTTATTTCATGAAGTGAGGAAGTGGAAAAGAGCCTTAAGGAAAACACATTAGGATAAGCTTAAGGAAGAACGTAGAGCATATGGTGGCACAGGGGTAAGGGGGCCTGGATTACCTCGGTTAATAACTCACCCAACACATTGCTTTTCTTATCTCTTAATTTCCATATTTACCTTAAAGTGCTTTAAGTAAGAGTTTCCCAGATCTAGCTGTAGCTATCCAGTGTATTGGAAAGTTTCTGTTTGGTGTGGAAGGATTTGTGATTAGCCAAACATTTCATGGCCCTGTGGTAAGGTGTTAGGAAGCCTTCCTGACATCAAAATTTATTTTAAGGAAAGCTTGTCCTAACAGTCAGAAAAGCCTCTAAAAGCTCATCTGTTGAGCTTTGATAACTTTTTAGAAGCTACTCCAATGTCCATGGAAGCCAGTGGAAAGGCTTTCAGTGACTTCAGGATATATTTTATTGGAACACTTAAGCAAGGAGTTGGCTAAAGTGAGTATCTGCTTTGAAGATGTTAACATTCACAGGACTGTACAACATCCATGAATGATGTGTTCTGCTACCTAGTCAGCTTGTTTTATTAAGTAAGAATATTTTTCATAAATCTACTCTCAACATTACCAGGACAAAGAGAATTTTCAGTTCTGAGCTTGTCTTAGAAGGCTGTCAGTTTGTTGTTAGTTAATTTGATTGGAAAATTAATGGGGCACGTAACTGGATGAATGGTGTTGAGAGACTTTACGGTTCTGTCTGTTCATTGATGAATGATGCATATTGGATACCTTATGTGGAAAATGATGGCAAAAAGCGAAGTTTTTTAGCAATGTTTTTTTTTCATTGTTGGGCTTTCTGGCTCTGTCAGATAGCAGCATATCTACTGTATGAATCCTAACTTTTCCTCTCCAGAAAGGGTGACGGGACTTTATGGGAATTCTTGCTTGTAAGTGTCATCATGAAAACAGGACCCGCAAAGCTTTCTCTGTGATTCACCACAACAAAAGACCTTTTGTTTCAGAAGCCAGACAAGACTGGTATTGGGCTGCATACTTCAGTAACACGTCATGTACAAACCCAACCACTTAAAATCATGGAAAATTCAGGACGTCATAAATCTTACACCAACTGCATCATTTTATTTATTCAATTTTTTTTCAGATATTTAAAATAAACAAAATATGTTCCTACATAGGCTGTAAGCACTCTGCCAATTTAGAACTGCAAAACCAAAATGCAATATAATTGACTCACTGCTTCTACCAAACTGAAGTAAATAAACACTGAAGCCCCATTCATCAACCGGTCCTCTTAAGGCTCCTCAAAGAGCTGCTCCAACACATGGGTCTTGTAGCATGTCTAAAAGTCAATAAATACAGGTGGCGTCAGACTACAGGAAGAGATTTATGAAGCCCTGGAAGATTTTTGTGAGTATCTTGCTCGCTATACCTTCTCTATTATATTGAAGGGAACATAATCCAGTCTCAATGCTTCTAATGCCTGCATCTCTGCGAGATACGTGACCAAGTGTTTGTCTCAGGAAGAATCTGCCCTGGAGACTCTGGGCTTCCTGTGCCCAAACCATCCTAATCAAATCAGTCAGGACACTCAAAAGTAGCCGACCTGTGTCCCAGAGCAGAGATGCGCGTCCCAGGTGTGTGATTGCCTTCTGTACCACAACCTGCTTCCAATTAAATTGCGATGTAGCCCCATGTGAAGGATGTGCTGCAGGACTAAGCCAGAAATGACAAAAACACAGACGATGAGTGCAAGTTATCCATCTGAAAGTAATGACTGTGGCCATTTAGGCAGGCATGTGTAATAGAATCTCTGAGAATCACTGTCAGAAGTGAATGTAGCCCCGCTGAAGACCATCTAGGAAAGAGGGCCTTTGTATGAATGGTGTGCTGGAGGTTCAGCAGAGGATGGCACTGGGCAGCAGAAGCAATTACAGACCTCAAGGGACTTGGAGAAACTGAGGAGGTCTTAAACTACTGGTCTTGTTAAGTTTTATTACCCTGAATTCAAAGAAAAAGACTCTGTGATGACAGCCCTGAATTTGTTAGGTGGCCTTCTGGGACATACACTTGGGTCCCTAAAGCAGAGGGAGGCAGAGAGTGGCTGGGATGTAACACACAGATGTGTTACACAGCACAATATGGGTGCTGCAAGCTGACCGTATTTGGAGATAGAAAGATGGCTTTGAGGATGTTTGTCTACATTCCCTGAGAAGCGAAGCAGGTAAAGTTTGGATATAATTTACTCACTGGAAAGGTAAACAATTTATTGATGGAGGGGTTGGTTTGAATAGCCAGGAGGATATTAAAGTAATAAAGAAGAAGAAGTTTAAAAGAGGAAACAATATACTTTTGCTTAGTAGAAAATCAGACTCCCAAGCAAGTAAAGTATGAAGCTGTCCAAGGACATGATGCCAACAAGTTCAGTCATTCCTGACCCATCAGTGTTGGGTAGCTGGGTGTATATTTCATGCAACGGTACCAGTAAGATAATATGCACAAGTAGAATATTAAGTGGATAGCAACAATTAAACAAGTATGTTTGTTTCTTTTTTTTTTCTTAAATAAAACATCTCTTTGAGGCAGTCTGAATATTTTTCTCATTCTAAGTGTGAATAAAAAGAAAATGAATATGCAACTTTGACCACAAAAATTAACTACAATCTAGCAGCATTTAAAACTCTATTTTTTAAGGCAGAATAAAATCAGAAAACAAAGGCTAGATTTGTTAGGAGAGTGGGTTCAAAGGGTCATTATTCAGGGATTAGGATACTCACCCAAGACCACAGGGGTCCAAACATCTCTGCCAAACGTGTATCAGAGCCTCGAGTCCATCCTCCCCTTATGACTGAGTAGAGATTTTATTTCTTCAGCAAAAACCTGATGTAATTATGACATACAGAGAGAAATTGATTACAGAACTGAAGTAAATGTCTGCTTATGTGCAGAAGATCGTGCCTTGATTATATTTGTGTGCAAAACCAGTAAAATATGAACCGGTAGTATAGATTCTTGGTTCTTTAAAAAGGCCAGTTTTGTAAAGCTGAAAACAATTATAAGTCAGATCTACTGGGAGAATTTAAACAGAAAAATGTGAAGGATAATTGCAAACTGTTTAAAAGCATTTTACTAAAAGCCAGAGTTGTTATAAACCAAAACAATGTAGCTTAAGTGAAAGCTGTTCTACTATACAAAAACCCACATGTAACACTTGAAAGAAAGAGTAACGCAACAAAAATTAATTTAAATCAGAAGATAGGAATGGTGATAAATTTGCAAGGGAAGCAAGAAAAGTGTAAGTAGAGGTGTTTACACAACAGAGTTAAAGATCATACAAGTTAAGGACAAGAAGTTTTTGATGTACTTAAGGGAAGAAAACCTATCAGTGATGTTTCTCTCAGTGGATAGAAATGGTAGAATTATTTATACTAACACAGAGAAGACGAGAATAGCTTTCTGTGTTGGTTGGAAAAAGTCAGTTGAAAATATATAATCCCACAATAGTGATGATGTGTTTTCCATTACAAGAATAATTCAAGAAAATATTTTAACAGCAGCTACTAAAGTAGGTATGTTAAATGAGAGGCTTGAATAACTTCTGTCCACAAGTTTGAAAAGAACAAGTCGAAAAACTCTTTTGACTATAAATAATGATTTTCTAGAAGACATTGAACACTAGGAAAGTTTGAGAGAACTGGAAAGATATAGTCTTATTTGTATGACACATATAGGATGAGAACACCAATCATGTGCATTTCCATTTGACTATCTGGTCTTAGAGAAATTAAAGTTGCTTTCAGAGTGCTACTAACTCTGTGAAAGAGATTATAACTTAAAAAAACCCCTTTTTATAAATGTTTATGCAGTTAACTTGATATATTTTTAAGACAGGATTATTGTGGTAAATACAGCTAATAGTATTTGATGTAATGTACTTTGAATTCTGTGTGGCATTAAACTTGTCACATGATGTAAACTTGATTAAGAAAATAAATGTCCTTAATTATAAATATTTTTTATACAGATACAAAATCAACACTTCACATTGAAAGTGCGTTAAATGCTGGCACACTGATTGGTTTGAAAATACAATTGCCAGTGGAAATTTATCATTTGCTTGATGTTTTGAATGCAGTCCTCAAACAAGTGATGGCAGGTCTTCTGCCATTCAAGATGTTTTTCTTGGAGTTTACATACAATTGTTCCTAAAAAGTAACACTGGAGGAAAAAGGAGTGAAACACAGACATGGCTAGACATGATTACTTAAGAAGCTGAATTCAACCAAACAGTTTGTTTTGGTTTTTTTTTTTTTTTTTTTAAGGAGGATTTCAGTCAGGTTTTGGACATCACAAGTCATATCTACATTAGCAAATGATTTGGCTGAATAGGAGTGGAGTAGCAGACTAAAGCATCTCACACTGGGGTCTCTACATGTGGTGCAGTGTTTGATGTCAAGTCAGACTTAGTTCAGTTCCCCAGACTAATAATCAGTTGCTCATTCAGATCCCAATGCCTGCGGCAGTGGCTGGGATGCGTGTGGGAAGCAGCTTCCTGACTGTTTTCCCCTGGCAGGGATTCAGTTCCCCCAGATCAAATCCAAGTGGGTGACCTGCACCCAGATCCAATAAGTGGGGTTGGGAGGAGGACACCACAACCCACCGCCAAACCTCTCTCCTGCATTACATGCACGTGTTTGGTGGATCTGGCCATTAAATCTAGAAAGAAGGTGCTTGTGTGTGAGTCAAGTAGGAGTTGCTGGAAAAGTCTGTCCTCCAAAGAGCTGGTCCTGCGACTTCTAAATAGGAAGCAGAAGGCTACATCTGCCTTTGGCACCACTGTGGGATGTTGTTCTTAGTGCTGATTTCCCCAACTGGAGAAGGGTGCTGGATGAATTGGAGAGAGTTCAGAGAGGAAAGCCACGTGAATAATGAAAGGTCTGGAAAATATGTCTTACTGTGATAGGCCTGAGGAGCTTGTTCTGTTTATCTAGCAAAGAAAAGATTAAGAGGTTACTTATCACAATCTATAAGTATGTACATAGGGAACAGAAATTTGGTCACGGTTCACTCTTCTCCACTGGCAGACAAAGGATGTGATAAAGTCCAACCGCTGGAAGATGAAACGAGGCAACCACAGTCAGAAAGAAAGCAATGTATTTTTAAACAAAAAGACAATTAATCACTGGAACTGCTTAGTGAAGGTTATGGTAGATTTCCTACCCTTCACCATTTCAGAACATAGATTGGTGTTTCTTATTACATATATGCTCTAAATTACTGATTAACAGCTTTCCCTTCTCCCTTCCTGCCAGAGGATCACCAAATCCCTTCAGAAAAAAAGAAATACACATATGGCCTAGTTGAGTGCTTACACAATGGCTTTCATTTGCAATCAGCTCAAAATTAGGATAAACTCTCTATGTTTGTTTATCCTCTTTATTTCCCTCAATTTTATTGACTTGCTTGTTCATATGTTGGCATATGGGGGTGCATATGCACATGCACGCGCACACAGAGTATTTCCCACTACAAAGCTACAGATACAATGATTGTAACAAAATTTTGAGCAAACTGGTTTGTTAAATTTTAAAGATGTTTTATTCCCAACTGAAAATGTCCATGTTCCACTAATAGTAGTGTAATAAAAACTTTCATATAGATGTTTTTTTTAAATTTTGGCTGAGGTTGAAGTGACCCAAAATGAAACACTTGGTTCAAATTTTTCTCATAGGATTTTTCTCTACAGCAAAATCAAAATCTTCTTGTGGAAAATTTCAGTTTTGTAGTAAGTGCATTCCCATTAGAAAATAACTGTGCTGTGAAACTCCCAGCCAAGTCAAGTAATGATGGTCATGACAGAGATGGGGGAGAGAGGGAGTGGATTTCATTACACTTTCTCACTCAAAAGAGAGGGAGAGCTGAGCTTCTCCATTCCCTTTGTTTTTGTAGTCAAGTTTCCTGCCACTTCTAAAGCACAAACCCCTTATGCATACGCATTTATTGCTTGAGTATCAAACTGATAATATATTAAAAGGATTATGATTTACTGCTGTAATTATTGGTCTCCCAACTTTCACCCACAATTATTGTGTGCATATATCTTCCAGCTTGCAAAATCCCCACTTGCCCATATAAATGATGTGACTGCATTACTCTGTACTTTCTTTGCTGTCCTAACTGCTCATTAGAGCAAACACCTCAAAGTGTGCATGTAAATATGTTTGGACTGCTTGGATTATCTGGCTCACTCCCTCTTTTTCTCTGTTTTAGGAGGTTTTTCTTCTTTTCTTTTGCCACATCCCATTTTTTCTTGCTATAATACATCACCCTGTATTTTTCCTCTCATTTTTCCAATTGTGTCTGTCTGATTTATTTATGTCTGACACTGTTTCAGAGTGCCCAGTTCATTTCCTTTGGGAGCATTCTGCATTAATCTCTCTTCATTTAGATGCTTATTTCCTCCTGCTCTGCTCTCCTACTCAGCTCCTCCAGTACATAGTTTTCCTCCTTTGTCCTGAATTTTTTTGCTCTGATGTTACCTTTTTCTTCCCTTAGTCAGATCCCTTCTTCTCCTGTACCTCTCCCCATCTCTCATTTTTTTTCCCTTCCTTAACGTTTCTCCTTCCTTCACGTTTCTTCGTCCAGTGCAATGTGTTATGATCCAGAGGGACAGCTTTTCTTGCCCTCTCTCTGCAAAGGAGCTCCACCCTCCAGCCGTGCACTTTTCCATACCTCTTTTATTCCACTCTGATCTTCTTTCTTTTCTTGCCTTATTTTTGTCTTCTTCTTTCTATGCCTTCAGCCTTTTCCTGTTTCCATGCTTTAAGTGTTTTGCTTGACAGGGATGTGTCTGTTCCCCAGTCCCACATTTACCTGGGGAGCCTGAGAGCAGATGACATCCCTGGCTGTCAGTGTGCTGTCCCAAGTCGCTCCTCAGGTTGATTCTGTGTCTCCCCAGTGGAGGACAGAAGTGTTAAGGAAGTTGGTGGAAAAGAAAAGGGAGGATGCTGTTGCCTGACCTGGTGCAGCAGCCGTGCCCCATTGAGCCCTGCTGCAGCCCAGAGGTGTGTACGCAGCTGCCTGTCTGCACTTGAAAGAAGTCATGGGGCTGTGTAGACAGTTCCATCCCAGGGTCTGGGCGTGCACCCTGCACTGGCCAGTGCTAATAGGCAAGTAAAAACCCCCCGAGGGCCACTCACTTCCCTCTTGTAAATCCGCATGTGGTTTGAAGGGGTACTTTATGAGGTGCCTCTGTATACTTGATCCCTTGTATTTTTTCCTGCTGTGAAGCCCAAGGCTGTCCTTCACAGCTCCTGCAGTAAACCAGGGCCTTGGGATCCGGAGTGGCGGGGACACCGCAGGCTGTGAGTGTCGGCTTTCATAGAAGTCGCAGGTGCTTTCATCAGAGAGCTGCCGTGCAGCCCCTGCCTGCCCTCCCTGCAGCACCGCTACAGAGTGCTGGAAACCCAGGCAGGGGGCAGCTGAGGCTGGTCTGGCAGACTTTCTGCCTCCCCAGTGCTCAGGTACTGCATCTCTTGGTGGGTTTTTGTCTGTTTTTGTCCTCTACCATCACAGGAGAGTGGCTGTTTTAGGCCCTTTGTCCCCTCTATGGCTCTATAGCTATTTTATAGTTCATTGCACAAATAAAAAGCAAAAACGGAACTAGGACAGCAACAGAAGGCCTTGAGAGAGAGGATGGTAAGGAAGTGCATGGGAAGACCAGCTCCTCTACCTCCTCCACACCCATTCACTCTGGTGACTGCCACAGAGCACCTCCTCTGCCAAGAAGCACAGCCTCCTTGCACAAACAGGATGTGGCTGATAGCTGACCTTGCCTTTCCTACAGGAGAAATGGTAGTGGGACTTCTGGGACCCCCTCTTTGCACCTTGGGAAGATGTACAACTGCTTTGTGAAAGGCAGCATCTATTTAAGACCCATAAGGACCACCAGAATGTATGTCCCAAATCCACAGAAACAAACTAGTATGGAAATCTCTGTGAAGAGGTTTTAGTTAGTCTTTGTAAATAAGCAGAAGACGAATGTGAAATACTCCAAAATATGTATTTCAAAAATCTTGAGCATTGTGGACAAAGGCTACAGCATTTTTTGAAAAGGAAAAAGGTATCAGTGTCTTTATCCCTGATCCCTGCAGTTTCATGATGTTATAGGAAGAGAATCAACTGGCTACAGACAGAGTTTTTGGAGTTGCTGTCCTATCAGCTAGTGATTATCAGATTGTCTGCCTGTAATGACATATCCAGTCATATGTTTTCCCCATCAAGCCCAAAATAAATGAAAGGAGGAAACAAAGGAGTGTAAGAGTCCAGCACTTCATTCTTCATATTTCAAGAGCTGCAGCAACAAATACTAGGGGAAATTCCCAAGTGAGAAATGACACCAGTTCAAGGTCACATAAGCTGATGCATAGAAGTACATTACAAGAAAACTAGAAAGCTATTTTGGGGACAGACATTGTTTACTGAATGCTTGGACGGATTTTTTTGTGTTCAGTGCCTGGATTCTGGGTTAGCAGTTGAACCAAGGATTCTAAAGCAAGGGGCTGGGAACTGGGGGATTCTGTATGCTGCTTCTGGGGACCAGAGGCTAAACTGGTCCTTCTTTCCTGAACCTCAGGAAAGCTCCCATTTTTCACAGTCAGGACTATAAACATTATGTGTTCTTAATAGCACTGCAGAAAAAGTTAATTTCTTAGTTTGGTGACAGTCAGTTTCATGGGGAAGAGCTATATGTTTTTGTTACTGAAGTCATTAAAAGCAATGCGGAGGCAACTTTCTCTAGGGAGAAAGTGTGTAAGTGGGGCTGTTTCCTGGAGAAATGTTGGTTTTCATGGAGCTCCCACACTTAGTGTGATGGAAAATGTGCTGCTGTTTTCCCCTAACAACAGGGGGTGCGGGGGCCCTTTGGGTCCTCCTTTCCTACCAGAGCTACACAGGCCCTACCAGGCATCACAGGGACCAGGAGGAAATGCTGATGATAGATGACAAGGCCAAATCTCAAGAGAGGTGAGAGCAGGAGAGGGAGTCCTAGAGCACTTACAGGCGCCTGCCCCCTCCTTCCTTGCATCCCTGTGGGGTATGTCTATGCCCCACAGTATGGGCCAGTATAGGGGATGCCCTGGCAGTGTAGGCAGTGCTGTGAGCAGAGACCAACCAGCCTTCTCATGGGTCTTGCCAGCATCCACCCTGGGGCAGGAGCATGAGCAAAGGCTGACCCAATGGCTCACACACAAATCTCCTTCTTTCAGCTTGTTAGGGCTGCAAGCTCAATTGAGAACTGCTTGCATTAACCAAAACTCTGCCTCATGTTAAACTGGCTGTCAGGTCACGCAGGAAAGTGGGCCTTATTTTCTACCTTCCTGTGGGACCTGGAGTAATTTATGATTTCTCCAGGATGGACCTCTCCTCCTAAACACACCACAGTGGGCCTGAGAAAGTCTTTCCAACAGGAGCATCATTGACAGTGCTACATTTCTGCTGGCCACTTCAGATTTGCCAAACAAATGGACAGCTTGTATGAAAAAATCCCCTGTGAGGGCTAATCATAACAACAGTTGCACTGCTCGACCCTTGCTCCATTCAGTCATTGCTGATGGTGAATGTGTCCGCATGGGGACCATCCACCATGCCTTTGCTGGCACATGGGGCTGCCCCCAGCCTGGGAGCACCTCCCCATTATTATTAATAATAAATTTGGAGGACTGGCATGTGCTGCCTCTGCTTCCTGCGGCAGCTGAAGCCAAGTCTGTAAAGCAGGTCTAATTTTAGAGCAGCCGGGGCTGAGCACAGATTGAGACTAAACCCGGGAAATTTTGAGTTTTCATTGTTTCCTCAGCTGTGGGTGAAGATCTCCTGTGGATGTTTGGGAGAGTTTTTCCCATATACCTGAGCCCTCGCCTCTAGCTGCATCTTACACAAGCTCAGTCCCCAAAACCCTGGTGACATCAGCCTCTTTTTTCCCTTTGTTTCCATGTCTTTAAAGCGGGAGACTCTTATTTTCCTACAGTGCTTCAGGAAGGGAGAAATTAGTTGTCAGAATTCATAATGAATGTTGCTCAAGTGTTTGAATAATAAGATGTTGAGGGCTTTGTTTTGTGAGGTAGTGCTTCAAATGCAGTGCAATTTGTTTAGGCTTCCTGGGAAATTATGAAATGCATGTGTATGTGTGTGCGTGGAGGGGGCAGGGAAATCTGAGACCAGTTTTTATGTGTGTAGGGAAAGATTTACAGAACCATGTTTTCTGATGACTTCTTGCCATCAGTCAGTTTAATGGTGCTGCGTGCTGCTGAGTTTTTAATGTTTTGTCATTTGGCAATAGTGGAGGGAAAACCTACGGTGAGGCTGGTCCCTGCTTGAGTGCTGCATATCTGGAAACCTTAACTAGCCCCTGCTGCACTGCTGGACATGCAACCCCAACACTTTGTCATGTGAAAGGCTATCAGGTAGCACAGTGGTGCAGAGTCATTTCGGTGGGCACACAGGAATATGTTGCACAAGGAAAAGTACTCTTTGCACAAGAGGTTTTTCTTGTAAACAAACTGGCTGACAGGCTGAAACAAAGCTATTGAGCCATGGCAAAGAAAAAGGAAAAGTCACACTTCCTTTGTGCTCAGCAGACTGTTGTCAGTCGATGAAGTCTGCTATTACTCACCTTAAGAAGGCCTATTTTGTTACTGAAAGAGGTTTTCCTGTTCTCTGGATGGATTAACTTGAGCTTAGAATATCCCACTCTTTTTATTGCTTTCATCTCTGCCCATTTTGTCAACATCCTCCAGAAAACAGGAGTCAACTGACGGAGTGACATTGTGGGAGGTGAGAGATTCTGTCTGCATTATTTTCACTACCATTTTTGCTAAGTGGCCGTACAGCGTTCTCATTTAATACTTCTATGCTAATTAAAACTATAATTTTAAAACACTTTCATAAGGCTTTAATTGTCCTCCTGTGGTCTGGGAACCAGAATAGGCCATTCACAAGGTTATTTACTTGTTTCCAAACAGAGTATCAGAAAAGTGAGAAAGCAAGGGAAAGGCTCCTTGAGTGCAAGGCATACAGTACCAGTTCCACTGTTAAGTCAGACTTCAAGCCACAGACCAATTACAAGGTAATTCTATGAAATATTTAATTACACTGAAGCTGTATTATGGATGGACAAGGAAAGGTGTTCCAGTAGTGTAACATAACCAGCCCTCTTCTCTGGCCCTGAAGACTGAGGACTTCCAGCAGTTTCAGTCCCTGCAATCCTGCTTCCTGCACTTTTAGATGTCATGGCTGGAGGGATTGTTGTTATTGTCTGTTACAGCAAAGTCTGTGGAATTGATTCACCAGCTAGAACAGATAGCAAGATAGCCCATCTTTAAATACCACACATGGAAGAGAGTCTATCCCATTCCTAGATAAATTGTTGCAATGTTTAATTCCCTCCCTTGTTAAAACCTTGGCATTTATCTAGTTCAGATTAAATAGTGTCAGATTCCACCTACTGGATGTCGTGTCTCTGTCTACTAATTCAGAGATCCCCCCCGGTATAGGAAATATAATACAGCTACTTGCAAGCTAAAACTGAACAAAATTTGGAATTTTCACACAGTGGGCAGATGTGACTTGTCAACATTTGTTTTCACTCCAAATGACACACAGAGAAAAGCCTTATTAACATAAAGGAAACCCAGAATGGAAACATACAAACAAACTAATCAATCTAAACAAAAGTATCAGTTTCTTTAAGGTAGTATCCTTTTTGTTTGAATGTACTAAATTGATTGAGTAGGGCTTTCTTTTGTGTCAGTTCAATATTAAAAACAAATATTTTCCCATATTGCTGCATTGCTCCTGGGAATTACAGCCTGAACAAACACTATCTTTATTCAACTTAGGCAGAGGCTTCTTGGCTGGACTACAGCTCCTGTAATGTTATATACAACTCTGAATTAAGTGACAAATTACTCTGTGGCTGGCCTGTAGGAGAAAACAGGTACCTATAGCACAGATAAATGTGTTCACAAGAAGGTGAAGTTTAAAATTTCCTTCAACAGAAAAAAATGAAAAGCAGAGTGGCTACAGTGAACTATTTAATTTTGCTTGTCCTGAAGGAAAATGAACATTATTCTTTCTTTATAGAAATTTTTGTGGAAATTTCATTTTCTATTGTTGAGAGAGAATACCCAGCCAGCTCTATTATAAACCACAGATAAATCACCATCTATCCTCCTACTGGACAAATTAAATTAATTGAGATTTACTATTTTTAGGATCTCACTAACAGCTTTTGCCAACTGCAAGTATATTTGCATTTCTTTCTTGAACTCTTTCCTGTTTGTCAATAGCATTTTAAAAAATGTAGACATTGAAGCTGGACCTGCTCTCCTTTCACTATTACTATTCCAAGGAACAGTGAGCATCTGCCTTTTCAGCCTTGTGTTTTATAGTCCCCTGCTTGCAAATACCAAGATCCCATTTTCTCTTTTTGTTTCTTTTTTGCATTGAATGAGGGACTCTTGCGCGGCTTGGCTGGTATCAGCTATGACCTCTAAATCCTTTTCTAAATCTCTTTTTCTAAAATAAAGTCCAGTTCTTCAGTGTACAAACTGTCTGGGATATTCATAGTTATATTTAACTGTACATTAAAATATGTTTGGGTTTTTTTCTAAAGAGATCAAGTTACCATACAAATTAGATTCTATGTCGAACAGATCTGCTTTTCTCATTATATACCACTCTGTGATTTTTTTGTCATCTGCACACTTTGCAAGGAATGGATGATGATTTTTTATACTGGATCACAGATAAATATATTAAATAATGAAAGCAAATAAAAATGGATCTCCTGTAAAATATCCTCACTGTAAGGGCACTCTCCACTGAGTTGCTCTGGGGACTCCTCATTTCTTCCGGTGTTTATTATGTGCTACACTGTCTTTCTAGAAGATCCATTTTCTGGCATGTTGTGCCGTGCTGAACTTGGACATTTGCAGGAGCGTACTACATTGGAAGAGTTGTGTAGGACGGTGAACCTTTGTAGCTGCTGTCTGAAAACACCCTGCTGAGTTTGGGAATATAAAGTATTGAATTAGAACTGAATGTTATCCAATGTACCCACCAATACACCATTTTCCACCTACTGACAAAACAGCCCTATTCTGCATCACTGCCAAAGGCCTTATCTTTTTTGTCTACTCTGATTATTGTCTTGCACCTATGGGAATTGTGTTTATAACTTCTGATGTGTTTATAACCTTAGTTATATAAGCTGGGAATACATACTTGGTGCTTTGATACTTGGCTAGTAAAGGCATTATGTTATTCTTTTCACCGATCCAAGTGTTTTCCATTGCATTTAAATTTTACTCTGGAAGGTTGGTTGTTTTTCTTAAGTAGGTAGAAGAAGAAAGAAGAGGAAGAGTTCCCAGTGCTTAAGAGCAGAAATATCTGGTGCTGGAAGTGTGACTAGTGTGTTGCAGTCCCACAGAGTGATACTCCCCTGCAAATCACAGCCAAGGGGAGGATGTGAATTTGTGTCTGAAGTTTGGTCTGCTCTTCTTGCCAGCATGTTTGACACCGTCATCCTACTTACCTGCAGGAAATATCCAAATCTCCCATGACAAATCTAGGCTGTTGACAACTTTTAAATTATTAAATTATATCAGTATTAATGGTTTACACTCAGATGACACAAAGCTGAGGTTTTACTTTCAGCTATCCAATGAAAGGGGTGGGTCCATGAGGAAATATTTATTAAACCAGGAGCCGCAGATCACTGTGTCTGTGCCTGGGGTCCTGTGGGCTCTGCTTCTCTCATGTCTCTTCAACAAGAGATGATAACTGTGATCACACCCAGGCTTGCAATGCCAGCTTATAGCACGTGAGACCATAGGCTGATCAGCACAGCTGCCAAACCATGGGGTGATCTCTGCTTTGAGACACCAGGTACAGAGAAAGCAGAATTCGAGGTACCCCATGCTGTTATTTGTCAGCAGAGGATGTTTTCGGTGGCTACTAGTGTGGAGTCTGTGTGGGAAGTGTCTGATGGAAGCCTGTTTTGGGTCATTATCTAGGGGACTACAAGGTGTTAAGTATCTTCCACTTGTTCTGGTTTCTCTGAGACCTGGATTCACCTGTCAAGAAACAATGGAAAACCCGTGCATTAGTATTTACTGGGGAAACCCCTATTGAGCTTGGTTGTATGTACAGAAGGCAGGTGATGTTAAAAGCTCAGGCTGGAAGAATGGGAGTTTGTGTTCATAATCATGTGGTGTGGCACTTAGGGACCTGGGTTAATGGTTGGACCTGATGGACTTAGAGGTCTTTTCCGACATAAAAGATTCTATGCCTCTGATTCTATCCTGCCCCTTCATATCAGTCTTGCAGGGTGTTCCCAAAGGCTACCAGTGATGTAGGAAAGTGGTCATCCCTAGGTACCCAAAGGGTTCAAGGGGTTGTGCATGACATGACTGAGTGTAGGAAGCTCATATACAGCAGACATTTTATGTAAGATTTGTACAGGGGAATGACTTCTCCACTGGAAAATTCAAAATTGAAAGGGGTGGAAGGAGCCAGCTCCGTGGTCAGTGAGGAGAGAAACTCTCTGATTTCAAGAGGAGATATAGCTTTAAGAAATAAGGCAGAAAGAAAACTCTTTTTCTCCAGAGTAGCCTTGGGCTAAAGTCAGCTCGTAGAAAACAAACCAAGGCCATGTGTCTTACACATCCAATGCACAGCCCTGAAACAACCCACAGTCATGGATCAAAAGCGAAAGTGCTCATTGTTTGCACAGAGTTTGCTAAATACTTCAAATACAGTCATGTATGAATCCAGGGAAAGCAGTGAAAGGGAAAACAGTTGTTCAGGAGAACAATTTATTAGGATTAATTTCTCTGTTTTTATTCCTTCTTCCCAGTTCTCTGGACTGGAGGGTTGTTAGCAATATTTTAAAAGCTGGATAGAAAATCTAAGTTAAACTCATCCCCATGTAGAGACCCAGCCTTAAGGCTTTCTTTACATTATGGTGCCATGAAAACCTGATTTTAAAAGTTGCCCTGGTGCGTGGGCATGTTGGCGCTCATCCTCTGTGATCTGGTGATGCTCCAGATAACTGCCTGCAGGCTCCTGGTTTCTTACCAGGTCCCTATTTGCATAAGAAAAGACTTCCTCTTTTAAAACCTTCTCTAACCTACAAATTAGTGCATATGAATGGCCTCTTGCTGGAACTGGAGTGGTTATCCTAGTTCCAACAATAGCACAACCCATGCCAGATTTTAAACCCTCATAATGTATATAATTGTGTGATATTATACCAGAGGGGAAATTTGTTCTGTAGTCCAGCTGGTGATTAGCTTTACATTGAGGCATGGAGATTGGCTATCCCTTGAAACTTTATCCTGGTTAACGTAACTACAGCTGGTATTTTGTGGTATAGCAATTCAACCCTTACTCCTGAGAGAAGTCCCATTGGGACAGACCTGGAAGTCCTCACTCAGAGTTTACTCAGGCAGAACTTTTGCCACCTTCAGTTGAAGTTTTGACCAAATAAAGTCCAAGTGTGAGCACCAGAAGATGATCCACCAGCACTTTTTTGTTGGTTGGACAGTGTTTTTTCACTTGAATAAGATTTACTAGATCAAACCCCAAACTAGACATAAGTACCCGCTAGAAATGTACCACTAAGGAACCACTAAGTTGTATTTTACTAATAGCTCAACTACACTAATATCCCAGAAACACTGACAGCAGTTACAACACTTCTATGAAAGTTTCTTTTAACTCAGTATTCTGTGCTAAGTCTGCTTATACCTGCTTATTCTCTAGGATCACATTAACCAGTCATTAATGGATGGCTGATAAACAGAGCCATATCCATCTGCAATTCTTCCCTTCTGCATCACCACTTCTCAATGTGCATGCTCCTGCTGTTCCTTTTGCCTCTAAATCTCTTTTTGAAACTTCTGAACTAGAGTAAATTCAAAGTGTTTACTTTGAAGGATATTTCCAAAAGATGAATTGGCTGTAATGAAAATCTCCCTCATGCATCACCCTCTTTTTTTTTTTTCAATTTAATTTTTGTGAAAATAAAATTAAAAATTATTTTTTGAAAGTTACATTGCAACAGTATGGTTATTTTTCTGTTTAGTCAATTTTGAGAAAAATCTGTTTTCCCATAAAAAGTGGAACAGCCCAATACCGGACAAAAAACATGAAAACCAATGCCAGCTGACAGGAAATAAGATTCTTCCTTAACTTTCATTCTGACTGTTAAAAAAATTTGGCTTGAAAATGCATTTTGAAATTCAATTTGAAAAATGAAAAATGTCAATGACACTATTTTTTTAAATCAAGTGGAAACAGGGCTGGAACTCTTTAAGAGCAAACAGAACAGAAAAAGTTCTTCCCTAAGAAAACAGTTAAATCTGTGTGCCATGGATATATTTATTTCAAAAATGTGTGGTAGCAGTAATCTTTAGAAGGTATTTAGGAATTGCAAACAAATCTGTCTTCTTTCACTTGTTGCATTTTGCTTCATATTGAGTGCATTTTTTTTAGTCTAGAAGAATATGGATAGAAACATATTTTTGGACTTCTACACACACCGCGCTTTTTACATATCTCCACCATATGTTTTCCTTTGTCCATTGTAAAATAAATGGTCCTGTTTATTCTTTTTTTACTTATATCTCCTGTAGAAATTCCCTCCCACACTATTAATTCTTTGAATCATTTTCATTGCAGCATTTGGAACCTTTTAAATGTCTTCTATGTCTTGTTAAACAGGATCAAAAAGGACTCCAGTGCTGTAGATGAGAGCACATCTTCAGCCTTTCCACAGCATAACAGTCTAGATTATGTTTCATTTTTTTTAATTTAAAAAAAAGAAAAAAAGAAGTTTAGGATCTTTGTGCAATGAGCTACCCAAAAAACACCTTCATAATGAAAATACAGGAGAGCTGGGGCTTCCAGTCTGGTTGGGTCAGACCAGAAGCTGCCATAACTTAACAGGTTTTTGAACAGCGGAATTGGCTGAGTTGGAAGAGAAGAGAGCAGGGCAGGCTGGAGGGATGCTTCCCCCCACCACCCTTCCCACAGTCTGACTCAGGTTGCAGCTAAGCCATCATTTTTATAGCCACTAATGGCCTATTCTCCACTAATTCGGGTAATCCCTTTTTGACCACTTTTATACCTTTGCCTTCCACAAACCTCTTTTGCAATCAGTTACGGGACTTTGCATGTAAAACTACATCTTCATTTGCTTCATGGTTTAATGGATGCCCCTTGGATCTGGTACTGTGAGAAGCAGTGGTATTGTTCCCCACCTACCTCAGTTATACCATTTGGGATTTTATTTTGTTCTCCATCCTTTTCTCTTTATCATTTCCTTAAAGAGCTGAAAGGTTCATACAGTCCCAGGAGCTGAATGTTAAAGTAACTCTCTAACGAGGTAGGAAAGAAAAGCTCTGATTTACTGAATGCGCTATGATGGATGTGATTAAATTCTTGGGAGCAAAAACTAATTGGACTTAATTGCGAGTCCAGTTACTCTAGTAGAAACATATGTTGAGTTTGTATATTTGGATGGTATACTCTGTGGAGGCTATGATGGCCAGTGGAAAGATATAAAAGAACTTGGCAGTGTAAACAATACAATTCATTGAACTAAATACTTTGGATAAATCGAAAGGCACTGGAATTCACGTTTAAGCACAGTACTGTAGGGAAATCTGAGGAAAATTCTGGTATTGAAGAGTGTACCAGAAGGTGGAAAAGAAAGAAAGACTAAAAAATGCCTTTGAAATAACATCCGGTTCCTTTTGTCTTCTGAGAGCTTTGATGCTTAGTTGTGCTGCCTGTGAACCTGTCACTTGCTTTATAAATGAATGGTGTTACCCTCAACATCCAAGGATGGTTTTGAATCACAGAATGTCACATATTCCAGGGAGTCGAACTGTGCCGGCATGGGTGCATGCAGCACGGCCCTGCAACACTCACTGTGGAGTATTTCCATGAGCTTTTGGAACTGATATAGGTGCTGTTTGACTTGTTAAGCATGGTGATATGTATTCAGCAGCCACACTTGCACACAGTCTTGCTGAGAAATTTCACATTGAGAGATACTCATTTATTCATGCTAAATGCTTGAGTAGCTGTCAGCTTACGAGCTCTGTTCAGTCTCTCTAATGTCTGTCCTTCAGTGGTGTATTGCAATTTTGAATCAAGTACTAAAATCTCTCTGCAGACCAAATTTTTCAGCATTTACTAAACACTAATTGCCAACTCCCTCAGCAAAATCTTTCTGCTAAATGTATGCATTACTCATTAAAAAACTATCTAAATAGGGCATATCTTAGGATTTAGCGGGGAGTTGGCTGAAACGTCTCATGATTGCTTTTTAGTCTTCAAGAAAATTATTCAGAAGGAAAGGAAACAAAATATCATAAAGCAAGAAAGGGAGGATAGGCCCGGGCTGCATTACAATGAACTCAACAGGCTCCTTGGGGAAACCTAAGGAAACTGGTACTGTGCTAATTCCGTGCCAAACCCTGCCCCTCAAAATGGTGGAGTGGCACTCACCTTTTATCAGTGAAAGCAACAAAGCCAAAGAGAGGTTTAAACATACCTTAGGGCACATGAGAGCCTCGTGTCAGCAGCAGTAATTCTGAAGTTGTAGGAAAGGGACAGATTCATCCAGCTGGAACATAGAGAAGTGGACAAATTTCTCCAGAATGAGCATAGGGTAGCAGCATGATACAACACGTCATGTGGGCAGCTAGATCTGTGCCCTGCACAAGGTGTCTGATGGACTAATGTGCTTATCTCACCAGTATAAATCTTGGAGGAAGTTAGGGCCCCAGAGCTGCACAGGGTCCATGGAAATGGACCAGGGCTAGGAGGTGGCATCTTGCAGAGGGCATGAGGGCCATGCTCCAGGACTGTTACTGAGCCCTGTGGTCCACAGGGGAACCAGGGAGTGCAGCTGCAGCTCCCTGTAAGGAACTCATCTGCTCCCTCCTCCAGGCATGGAGACTACCATTGGCATGCTCTCAGGAGCCAAATGCAGGGAAGTTATGGCCCAGGCCATGACTGTGAGGAGGTGCACGTAAAGGGCTGGTTTCAGGGGCAGGCTCAGGCCATTTGTGCAGAGGATGCTGAGTCCCTTTCACTCGAGGAGCAGCTCCTCAAGCCCTGTGACTGCTTTGGTAATGCTCAGGTAATTTATCAGTGAGGCACTGGTCTTAGAACACTTTTTCCTCTCTGGCAGGAAAAGGATTACCTATCCAGCTATTGGAAACATTAAAAAAATTCATAGTAATGAATCTCTTTCTGTTGCCTTCATTATTGTGTGAACCACAACAATTTTGAAGATACAAGTATTTTCCATCAAGACTATGAATAACAGCACTTGGCAAAACATCCCTATAACAAAGAATAAGCCTCCAACTTTTTTAGTGACTTTACATACAATGTGCCTTAATTACTGGCAAGCATGTCAAGAGTCTATTCCCACATGTGTCAACACTTTCTTAATACACTATAATTCATCATGTTAGTATGGCAGAAACAAGGTACTCTACATCTTTACACACATCCTTCTCCAACTTCTAGTCCTGAACTGAGTATTAAATGAACAGAAAGTCTTCATCTAGCAAACAAAGAACAGACCACAGCATCGAAACAGTAAGGTCCCCTGAGTCAATCAAAGTCATACATCACAGAGCACTTTATCATATTCTTCACAGCACTGTCTAAATCCAAGAAGCACTGCTTTATTGTCAAAAGGACATTCACTTAATAACAGCAGTAAATCCAGAAAGGCAGGCTAATTTTAGACAGAAAACTTGGCTAAGAGAGAACCCTATCGTTTCCCACTCCTGACATTTTTATTCATTGAGTTCATTTTCATGCTAGTTGTGTGATTAAATGCAGATAGGGATTTATTTCCTTTTAATAAAAAAATACGCAATTCTGAAAAAAGCCAAAATTGCAAATAAGGCACCTGATCCTTTTCCCACAGAAATAAACAATAGTTTTGTTGTTGGCTTCAGCAATGACAGGAATCAAATGCGTGAATCTCTGTTGGAAGAAAAGGTTAAAATTCCATTGGAAAACTCTTCTTGGACCATACATTAACTCTGGCAGTTCTGGGGGCAACCAAGAACCAGCACAATTTTTCTATTCTGCCTGCACGTATGTGCAAACGTAAGCGGCGGTGTAGGAAGCCATTTCATAAAGAAGCAAGTGAAAATAAATCTGTCCTCAGTGTGTTGAAGTGAAATGTTTTATTTGCACTCATAAACCAAAGTGCTTGCTGTATTTTTGCATTGCAGTTTTATTATCAACAGTGATACAATCTCCCTTCCTTATGCATAGATACTTGTACAGAGCCAAGAATCTTAGATGAAGGAAAGAGGTACCATGTAGTGAAAGTAAACATGAGAAATGCTGAGTCTTTTGAAGAGCTGGATCTGAGCTCCAGAGACAGTGTATATATTCCCTATTAGTCACTCAATCAAAAGTAACTGGGTTTCGTATATACATTCAGAACAAGATCCAATTCTTTTCTTGGGTAGCAATTACTTGGGTAGAAATTGCTTGAATTCCACTAATAACCAAATTTTGATCTTGTTTATGCCACTTTAAAAATGCCAGGACTCTGCTGAATCAGCGGAATTATTCTGTAGTAACAAGCTTGAAAGACATTTTAAAAGGTGGTGCTCAGAGAATTCAGTATTTTTAAAATGATTTGTGCTCTTCCACAGGCAAAATGAAAAAAAAAAAATAGTAAAAGTGAAAAATATAGTTTCCTTCATGCTGTATATTGCTCTGCACTGGCAGTACAAAAGCAGCTGTATTTCTACCATAGCTGTCCTGACTGGATGGTCTTTGTGGCAGGAGAACAGGAGGACAAGAACTCCTCTGCCCACTTTTTCATCTGCTCCACAGATGCTTCCTACAGCTTTTCTGTTACTGTATGGTAGCAGGCAAATCTGGGAAAATAATTCCTAATAAGAAACTCAATAAATTTCACCTCCTCTCTTCTGTTCACAAAGATTCCATCATCTGACCATAATTTTCGTTCATTTACTCATTATTGAAATTTATTTGGAGTGATTCATCAGATAATATCTATGAATAATTCTTGGTCTGTAGCTTGTTTGCAATCAGTTGGTCATGAGCATATTGATACTTGAAATTCAAGCTCTTTTGGCTGCACGCTAAATGACTGTGTTTAACATTCAGAGTATTTTTTTCCAATGCAATTTCTCTCCATTAAAAGTCTCAACTTTGACTTTGCACAAATATTCTGCATTATTAATTTTAGGTGATTTTAGGTGACCATATCTTGCTGCAGAAGTATCATGTTCAAGTATTCACAGAAAATGAAAGCAAGAGGATTTGCAAATGTCGGTCAGGCCAAATTTCTGTCCATACTGAATGAATGTTTTCAGGACTTCATGCAGAAGTGACAAGCTTATGTTGCAGCTTTGGCACTATTCGGCTCCTAATTAATTTCATTGTAGTTCTACAACTGATGTGAGAGGATGATAAACCTATTCTTAAGCATAGATGTAGATGTTTTCTGGCTTCTGTGCATGTATTCATCTGCAGACTCTTTACAGTACATGCGAAAAGGTTGTGTTATCATCGTTTCATGTGTAAAACACATTATGAAAACACTAGTGTGTTTGATCCAAAGTAGGGCACACACATAATATAATGTGGTTTGGACCCAAATATGTTTACTGCATCTGCCAGAACTTAAAATGACAATACAGCTTATTTCTTAAGGCAAATGTTTTATTAAACAGGAACATCCCAAGCTTTTCTGACAGTTTCTAAATGAGTCAATAGGAGGTTTGGAGTTTTTTCAAATGTGTGATTCAGTGAACAGAGCAAAGTGGAAGGATTCTTCAGGGTAAAGAAGGGCTTGAAAAAGCTTTGTCCCTCCCCTACCATACCTTTTTGGAAAAAACGTTCTCAGTCAGTATGGTTGGGTGTTTCTTGCACTGTTGAATAGGATTGCCAGAAGGAGTCTATTCCTCAAGGCACTGACTGCAGCCAAGTTCTGGTCTGTTCTGTACATGGTAAAGCTATGTTGCTCAGCTTTCAAAATATAAAATAACCTATTCATCTCAAATCTCAAATGCTACATTTAATCCTGTTATTGTCTTTGTTAGATCACTAGGTAACTCTTGAAGGAAAGAGTTCCTGTATCAAACAGGTCTATACTCCCTTGTAGGTGATAGAGACCGTAGGGAAGAAAGATGCTTTCCCCTCACCCTCCTCATCAGGTTTAATTGCAAAATATGTGCCAAATTTTTTTTCTTCATAGAATTAATATTTTTTCATTGTGTGGGCTGATAAATGTTGTCTGGCAGCTCAGTATGCGTTTTCACCAGCAGCTGGAAACTGCACACATTAGAAATCTCTACTGCAGACAAGCTGGTTACAGCCCTTGCCCCCTGACGAGGACTGTCTGGTCTAATGAGTGTGAGCTATTTCACTTCTACCAAAGGAAAATTATTGCTTGTGATTCCTTGGCTAGTAGTAGTTCCTTCAAAGCAAGTGTGAGTGTTTCCTTGCACAAGCACTTACAACCTACAGAGCCTAAAAGTCTGATTCCCATTTACACCACACCTGACGGTGTTTACTTACGCACCAAAGGCAGTGTAAGTAAACGCCTTCAGGTACCGTATAAATTATGCTTTGAAGCTCTTTACATTGCTAAGCTTATAAGGTAGCTTTAATGTAACAGAGAGCCAGAACAAATTCAGTCATCATATAGCAGTTGGAAAATAGCCAGGGCAGGCACCCATTGCCCTTCTCCACAGTGTTTTGTGGACATTGGTCCTCTCCAGCTTCTCTGTTTTGGGATACAGATAAGTCATTGTTTAGGAATGGCAATCCCAAATTTAGTGCTCCCACAGAGATTCTCCAAACCACGTGCTGCTCACTCACTCACTCCCCTCTCTTCCCCTGCAGCAGGCTGGAGAGGAGAATTGGAGGCACAAAAGGTGAAAATCACAAGCTAAGAACAATTTACTAGAAACAGCAATGAGATAAGAAAGCGAACAGTAACGGCAACATTGTTAATATCAAGCTGTAGGAGACAGGCAAGGGATTCCTCGGAAAGGTGTTACCCTACTCCTCCCTCTGCCACTCTTACTTGACTGGAAAGGACCTCTTCTGCCCAAAGAGAGTCCCTTCCCCTCACCTCCAGCAACGACATGAGGTGGTATAGAATAACCACTGGGTCCTGGCCATGCCCGCTCCTGACTATCGCAAAAATTAACTCTCTGCTGGCCAGAACAAAGACAAGGTAGCATCTTGGAGAATCAGGGAGAAAGAAGAGACACCCCCAAGCTCTCTAGTTATTAGGGATGTGAGAAACCCTGGTGCAAGATCATGCTCTGATGGAGCAGATTGGAGTCTCTTACAGTGACGTTTGCCATACTGAGGGCACAGGGCTTATTTCTTCTGCCAAGCTGAGCCTGTGGATGTGATGAGCCCTGCAGTCTCCAGGTTAGCAAATCAGACTGTAAATGGAGAAGAAATGCCTGCTGCCTCTCTTGTGATGATGTGATAGGCTGGAATTTGACTTATTGGTTTGGGACTAGTCCTCAAATCCTTTCTTGAGAAAAAAGCAAGTGAATAATTTGAAAAAGAGAGTGTTATTCCCTATTCCACCTCTTATCCAAAGTATGTGACATATGCAAGAAGAAAACCCAGCAACTTTGCTCACTGCGCTATCCCCACATCTCCCTGTAGCCAGGATATATTAGCTGGATTGTAAGGATTAGGAGAATCAATCTCATTGCCTCCTGGTCAGGTCACAGATCAAGTGTCTGAATTCCTTCCAAGGAGACTTGGATTAATTTAGAAAAGGACCCTGAACCCTCTTTCTTATAACTGTAATAAATATCCTTCCCACTAAGCTTGGACACAAAGGAGGCAGTGGTATACTTACAATTGCTGCTTCTTTGACCCACATCTGTGACAAGATGGATTTATCCAATATGCCTGGACAAACAAGTACTTCTGGAAAAGAACAGCTCTAAACTAGCCCTAGAGCTATCCAAAAGCTCAATGGCATTTCATGGGTCTGAATTTTGGAGTGAAGCACCTGAGGTGACTGTTGATCACCAATTCATTTCACTACTCCCTCCTCTCCCCACTGTTTTCACAGTTGTAGTCCAGTGATTTTTGTCTGTTCATGAAGATGATCCCATTAATGGCATGACTAGAAGAGCACCACTTCATTTTCTGTCCTGGCATTTCCTTCAGACACAGGAACTTTTATCCTGGACTTTCCCAGCCCTCATATGTAAGGTAAACCATACTAGAAGATGCAGGATCCTTTCTCCTTTACACTGCCTGGCACAAGGCAGGATAGCAGAAAAGTTAGCTTCAGTCTGTGTGTCTCGAAGTACCTAGTGACAGAAAAACTGCAGTATTTTTGACTTGCATAATGGAGGCTTTACTTTTTCTATAAACTATACAATGGCATATTCAATAATTACAGTCCGAAGAGAATTGTTGAAGTAAGTGCACATCATGTTTCATTACCCTTACTTTTCATTGTTGTTCTTCACTTGCTTTAATTTGGTAAATTCAGTTATTTGAATAGAGTCTCCAGTTCTTAGTGTGTAATAGGGAGGACTTACTGATCAATTTGCTAGCTTAGTTATAAATAGTGAAAAAGGTCCTGGCCAGTCAAAGTCACTCATTAGTACTGGTGTTTTAGAAACAATTATTCAGCCCCACCACAGAGAAAGAAAATAATTTGTGGTGAGGGAAAAATAAATATTTATTTGTCATGTGTGCAGAGCATGTAACAAACCAATCTCAAGAGCCAAGAACAGCTTCCCACTACAGGAAATAAGACATCCATTACCATTCCCTCTGCTCTTCCCCTTTACCTCTGCTATTTGGAAAAACATTTCCTGCTTTCTCTACTGCTCCTCTATCCAAGCCTCAAAGTCATTGCCTTTCCTAGTGTCCAGTGCACTTGATCTTTCACTTCTGTGTTTGATTCAGCTTTTATGAAGCCTTGAGGTGACCCCTTCCCCTATGCTTCCATAAGTTTCTAGCTGAACAGTTTTGTTGTTCTTTGTCATGCGCTTGGTTGACTATTGAGGCTGCAGGCCATGTTGCAGGACAAGGCAAAGATGGAGGTAGGGTGGGTCTTGCATGTCTGGAACATCACGGAGTATTCAGAGGATCTTCTTCATCATGTGAGAGGGCAACAAGATGAATAAAAGTCTTGGGATTAGGTACAGAAAAATTTAGGAGGGGTGTGAGGATGTTTTCCTGATGTGATTAATCTGAGGTGGTTCTTAGGTGTGCAGATGACAGTGCTTACACACCATCTCCTTCCCCAGCACAGTGTGACACTCCACCCAGAGCTTCAAGAGTTCTGTCCAAAACTTCAGCAGGCCTTTAGTGGGTGGCAGACTCCACTTTCTCAGGTAGAGGCCTTTCCCATTTACAAACCGTGCCTACCTGGATGTTCTGCTGACAGTAGCACAGCTGTCTGTGCTGTGCTCTGCAGGTGTGAAGCTGCACAGGTGCCTTCAATGCCCTGGGGATATGAGATGGGTTGGCAAGAAGTGGAGGCTGCAAGTACCAGCCAAGCCTTGGGATGTAGGATGCTGACACATCTGGTGGGACGGCATTTTCTATACAATGCACTGTGAAAGGGCAGTGTGTGACTGGAGGGAAACATCACAGGAGCAGGGCCAGCCCATGTCCTGCCACATGGAGCATGTTGGAAAAGCAAGATACAATGCTGTGACTGACTGGAAGAGCCTTGGTTATTACAAAGACAGATTGTGTGCAGCAGTGATTAAAAGAATTGCACAACAGCTACAAATCAAACAATAGAGAAAATGTTGGTGGGAGTAAAAGCTACAATGTAAAATATAAGGGATTCCACCTTACAAAGTGGTGTCCACTAGACCCACACCAGATCACATTTGTGCTTAAGTCACAGAAACTCCAGTTCCCTCATGATTTGTAGCCAGTCTGGCGATTATTCTTTGCTATGTGGTATTTTCCTGTTCCTTTTTTTTTTTAAGTCACTGTAAAACTTTCCTCATGACAAATGTCTGGACACTCCAACTTTCTCTCCACACAACCACACTTTTTTAAGAATCTGTCCATCAGTCAGAAGAGGAGATTTTTTTCCTACCAGTAGTTCATCATGTGGCAGTAGGCAGCTAGGTCTGCTGAGAGCAGTATCTCCAGCTAAGCAAAATGTCTTTCCTCTTGCCATGTGCAGAGACTGTGAAGCTGCAGATCCACCAGGCATGCCAGCACCTTCTGTTTAAAATCTATTTTTCCTTTGGGTTTAGGCCAACAGTTCAAAGCCAATTGCAGCGGTTGAGTCCAGACTTCTACAAAATGGCTTTCTCGGGTAGTGTCTAATACCTTTCCTTGACAGCCTTGTCAGTACTGGAGCATGTTTCCACATTTTGGCTCAGGGTTAAACACATTCAACATGTTGTGCAAAATGGAGGCTCAAATACGAAATGGAATTCACAGTTTGAGACTGCCGGATCCCACTGTGTCATGGCATAAATGGTACTCCTCCAGCTGCCTGGAATGGCAGGCTCTCCACTGGTCTCCCTGCTCTGGAGAGAATACAGTAAAACTAGATAGGCAGGTGGACAATAAAAAAAGATTGGAGGCATGGAATGACTTTCATATGAATAAGGAATGAAAAGGTTGGGATCATTTGGAGAGGAAATGAAAAAGTATATGGTAGATCTATCCAAGCTAGTTAATAGACCTGAGAAGATAAATCAGATGCTCTTCCTTACCATTTTTCCTTACACACACACACAAAAATCCCAGGTGAACACAGTGACACTGAGACAGCAAATTAAAATTTATAAACAATTGCACAACAGGTATTTACCTTATGAAAGTCATTATTCTGGGATATCACTGAGATCAGGAAGATAGAAGACATGAAAGAGGCTGAAATTTATCTGTAGGGGAAACACCCGTGGGATCTTAACTATGAATAAATAAATAGAAAAAAAACCCCTAAGCTACTCAATACTTGGTGGGAGACAGGTAAAACCTTTCTTTTGTTTACTGAACCTAGTTTCTATGTATTTGGAAACTATTTGGTGTCCCTGAACATGCCCTGGCAAACATCTGAAAGGAAAGGAAAGTGTCTCAGGAGGATGCAGATGAGGGAGAGGTGTTGGTGGCCTCTTCTCTGTGCCAGTGCTTTGAGGATTGTGGCCATCAGCACCTTTTGAAACCATTGGCAACTGCTAGCCTTTGTTGGATTGTTGGGTTTGGCATAGGGGAAATACAGAGTAATGAGGCATCAGGGACAGGACCTAACTGTGTGGTAGGTCCTTGTCAGCAGGAATATCCACAGCTCCCAAGACCTCTTGGTCCGTAGATGCCCCTGACATGGATAAGTAACTATAGGGCCCCTAGGCCAAAATCCAAAGAAGGATGTGGATGCCTAATGTATGATTTAAACTGTCACCAGGTGCTGAAATTTGAGCCAAAAAAGCTCTTAGGGTCCTGCAACTCTGCAGCTGTGTACACTGAGCAGTCCTGCTGGTTTGGCTGAGCTGAACCTACATCTTTCAAGAGCTAGAGTTCAGGAGTCTCCATTTTTGGGGAAAGTGTCCAGAGCAGAAGACTGCAGAACCTGTCCTGTCCTTTCTCTGGCCTCATGAACTCTCCTTTTTCTGTTGGCACAGGAGGCTTATCTTCATCAGGAGATGTGGGAGCTGCTCCACCCGCCTCCCAGGGAAACAAGCAATTGATGCAGTCCACAGATGGGTGGCTAGGACATCTTCATGGAAGTGGGTGATATGAAATCTGACCACCCAAAGACAAGGGCACTTACCTCTTCCTTTAAGGAAACCACAGGGTAACTGCTAAGCTGTTATATAAAAGACTCTCATCACCACCCCTGCTAATGAAAGAATCACAAGCTTTCATGATTATCAGGAAACTGTAGGTGTGCTTTGAATATGTTTACTGGATCCAGCCTCCTTGAACTGAGGCACAACTCATGAATCTCACAGTCTTTGGCAGAGATGGAGAAAAAGTATTTGGCTCAGCCAGTATCATGGTTCCATTGGGCATGCTTTGTAGCAGAAATGTTGACGCCAAACTAAGCTTTCCTGTGCAAATTTAAGCGCTTATAGACTCTCAGACATCTAAAGGATTAAGCAAATCCTTTGTGGATCACATATTTGGACATGGGTGACTAAATTCTGCCTAAAGTGCTTGAGAAGTTGGTTTGTGCACATTGTAATTTTCCAGTTCCTTCCAACTAACCCTTTGGTGTTATATTGGTGATAATTACTTCTCTGTCTTTGAGTGTCTGTCTCAAAGGGATCTGTCTTCTCAGTAGCATAATGTTTTGCGCAACCGGTAGAAACCATCTTCTCTCTCAATGATTAAACTCACTGATTAAAATAGCCAAATTCAGAGCAATTGTTTGCATTCCAGATTTAGTTCTGAAGTTTGCTGTCTCCCTTTCTGAAGTAATGAACAGCTCCTGTATCTCATCTGTTTTTTCCCATCCATTTCAGCAGGTGTGATGCAAGATGTTGTTTCTTTCTATCAGCTGTACCTTGTTTCTATGACAGCATTACATGTACAAGAGCATTAAATCTCTGGGAGAGACACATCCAATGTCACTGAGTGTTCTCAACATCTCAAAAGAAAACCAAGTACTTTGTCTAACTGTACCTCTTGCAACCAGAATACAAATGTTCTGAACTTGTGAGGAAAGAGACGTGAGTTTTCTACCATTGACAGAGAACTGAAGAGCTGTGTAGGTAAAGACAATTATTACGGTCCTGCTGCTCGGCCACTATGCTCCCCACAGAAAAGCTGTGTAGCTGTCCTGCTGTTTTTCATGAAAGACTGACTCCTTTTCTAGCTGGTTGTACCCTGGGGGAGCTGCTCCAGGAGCTTTTCCAGCTAGAGCAAGATTTGGGAGGGTGAAGGCCAGCTCCTCGTCAGGAGCAGGCAGGCAGCAAAGACCACTTGTTTCAAAGTATGAAGAGCAGTGAAATATCCAGGCAAGATTCATCCTTGCTAGCTGCTGATGTCACGAGTAGCGGCATTCACACCTGTGTTAGTCATCTAGCTCTCCCAAGAGCCCATGGAGACCTAGTTCTGGGTTAGATGAAGATGAAATATGTCCAAAAGCATCTGTTTCTCCCCTCTGCCCCTATGCCAAATGAGCCCTGTGCTATCTAGGTCAGACATAGACATCTACATCCAACCTACTCCATCCTCAGCAGGTGCTTGTCAAAGATGAGGCAGGTGGAAGCCTCTCAGCTGAGTCTGGCTGCACCCATAGAACTTGCCTCAGTGTGTACTGTGTGCTGCTGCTCCAGAGAGGGAGAGCAGCTGTCCCCAGCACATTTGCTTTGCTGCTTGCTACTTGTGCCAGAAAGGTGGTGGCACGTCTGCATCCCTCCCCATCTGGTTGAGATGCAGTAACAGATCCTCTGTACAAGGCACCTCCTGAGGGCTATGAGGGGAAGACTCTGCTGCAGCATTTGAAGCAAGGGTGGCCAGCAAGAGACATATCCCTTTTTGCCTCATTTTGTTTTCACCCACATGGCCTGTATCTGCTTATAGAACGAGATCTGGCCCTCTAGGAAGTACACATGCTTGCATGTGTTGGATGCACACACATAGATGTGTGTTTGTATGTGGTTTATTGAGAATTAAAAATGCTTCTTTTTGCCTCAGACAGTGCTTCCAGTGCTTGCCTTTTCAGTTGGGGGGACTGTGTTTTTAATCTCGCTAATACAAAGAAAACAATGGACCTCTTTCTCTGCTAGCTGTAAAGGGTCATAAGTAAAATGAGTTTTGGCAGACTCGTTCCAACTAGACATGCAACCACATGCAAAAATGACTCTAAATTTAGTATGTCATTTGTCAGGGTTAACCCTTCCCCTTCTCAAAGGAAAGGAGCTTATTTTCTATCTTCTTGTCGTCTGTATTTGGAAATTTGTCTTGCCTCTATAAAACTCTAAACTGCCGGAATTTATAGTGGTCTTCTGTTTTATAAGCCTTTATTTCTCTTCAGAGTTATGATAAATGCAACTTTATCCCTGCTTCTTTCTTCTTTCATGCAAGAATGGGTACCCTTAAAACCAAGGAAAGTGTTTTCCTCCCCTAAAAGTGTTTTCACTCCCTGTTCTGATGGTGGAGGGGAGGAGGTGGGATGCTCTTGCTTTTTTGTATGGACCTTAAAAACTGCTGGACTCAACCGTGTGTATTTCTGCAAGTCCTGGTTACCGACATGAAAGCAGTTTAATAGAATAAGGTTACCGCTGTGAGAAATCACTGAACTTAAGTCAGCCCAGAAGTCTTTGAGAAATATTATATTGCACCTGAGACTTTAAGCACACAGCCATTGGTGTAATACCTGCTACAGCAGGAGAAACAGGAACTGACCTTCATCTGCAGCTATTTCCAGCAGGAAAAGAAACACTGAAAACATCCCAGTCCATTTTCCAGCCTGTGAGGTTTCTGATGTTATTGAGTGTTGTTTTATATGGTTATCGTGGATAAACAAGCAAGGGGTTCAATGCAATATGTAGTTCACATAAATCCTTGGTTTACTCTGAGAAAATGATATCTATAGAGCAGTGCTAGTAATTATGTTGGGGAAAGCAAATGACTTGGATGTATGAGAGAAAGTGGTATCTTACCCATTTTGAAATGCATTTCTTGGAAAAGCTGGTCTGAACCAGTCTGATTCTGTCTGTGTTTCACCTTCTTACTCTCTTTCCCCTCCCACAACCAAGAAAACACCATTCCCAGAAATCCCAGAGGACATTTCTAATTCAAAGCAATGATCATGAGTCATTCCTGTATATTAAGTGAAATACTCTTGCTTGCCTCCCGAGGGATAAAGTGATTAAACCCAATAGAGAAGGGCCCAGGAACTCCTGCTGTCCCTGCAACCTTGAAATTAAAAATCAAGAAGATAAGTTAGTGGTACAGTATTTTCTTTCAAAACACGTCTCTCCCTGAACCACCAGAGCCCACATACAAAGAGACAGAAAATGGATTGCATTTTTGGCAGTTTAAGATTCAGATTTTTTCAACTGAGGCTGTTTGTTCTCCTGAACAAACTGTATGCTACACTGTCCTGTTTTCTGGGGTATAATGGAATATAATGTTAGCCTTGGACAGTGGTTGTTGAGCCAGTGCCAGCCTCACTAATGAGCATGTGGTTTCAATAATAATATGGCTACTTGTAAGATGGTTGGCCACAAGCCAAGCACTTAATACAGAGGGGGCAACAGATGTAAAAAAGTACCATCCCTGACATGATTGCATTTCCAAATATTCTCTGACAAAAAAGTTAAGACTCAGCAAATCGGGATTATCAAGAATCTCCCCATATCAGGAAAGGATGAAGCTCTGAAAAATGAATAGGAGCCCTATGAGCTTTGTGCACACATGGTAAAAAGTAAGAAATATAAAAACAGGGGTGATAAAAGAACTGATAATTCTTCTTTATGGAAAAAATTCAGGCTGGTAATGGAAGGTGCTGGATAGTTAGATTTCCCTTTCCCTTTCCCTTTCCCTTTCCCTTTCCCTTTCCCTTTCCCTTTCCCTTTCCCTTTCCCTTTCTCTTTCCCTTTCCTTTCCCCTCTTTTTCCAAAGCTTGTGTCATTCTAGACTTGGACCTAAAAGTCCAAGTGCATCAAGACAGTGAAATGAATTACAGTTTAATAATATTCCCACCACACAGACAAAATGGATTCAATTACATAATGGTAGCATTAAAGATTATTATGAAGGGGATCCAGAGTCTTGAGTCCAGACTTTCAGAAAACCATGATAAGCTGCTTAAAACAGCTGAAATAGCACATTTATAGGTTTTCAAGCCATAGGTTTGCTGAGGGGAGGGAGCACAGGGAAGGAGTCATTATGTTTTCTCAGATGCTTTGGTATCGAATCTGGTATCTAATCTGGTATTGAGGACTGAGTGTGTAGAAAAGCAGTGCCAGAGAGTTTCCAATTTGATTATTATGTCTTAACCTGCATGGTCTGAGGGTGCTTTCTGGAGTGGCTGCCATTACAGGAGAGCACATGTGTCAGAGTTTTGGGTGGAAACACCAGCCCTTGGGCTCCAGCCACGGCAGCAGGGCACAGCCAAGCCAGCCAAACCTGGGCACTCCCAACAGAGAGGATGCAGAGGCAGCACTGCCCCACACAAGGTTGCCCCCAACACTCCCTGCTCAGTCACCCGTGGGCTTTTGGGTGGCACTGAGGTGCTGAGCTGCTTTCACACAATCAGTACCCTCTGTTCTGGACTGCTGAGAAGGCCCCTCTTCAGAGAGGACACCACTGAAACCTGGAGCTCACTGTGCAGCTCTCCCAGAATGGGGCAGGCACAGGCAAAGCATTGTTATCTACTATAAAACCCCTCAAAATAATGTCTGATATTTTGAATTACAGATAGTGTTTCATGATCCTTTAACAAAATTTTTTTCTTTCAGTCCTGGAAAAAAGGAAAATATGATTAAAAAAAGGTAGGAAAGAAGAAAATGAAACCCATAACTTTTAAAATTAATGTCTTCCAATTTTTTTAAATTTGAAAAATTGGAGAGAAATTAAAAAGAAGACGAAAGCAGAAGAAAGAGTGGTCAGAACACAAAGGAGTTCAAAACTGAAAACTAAAATAGTGGAATGAACTTTTCCGACTGCCAGCACAAAAATGAATTGTTGTTTTCAGGCAGAGGAATTTTTAGTTCTCTTCACAACAGTGGTAAGACTTAAATATTCCTCCTGAATTTTATGGCTGATTATATTAGCAAGATTAAAAAAAAAATCAATTTCTATTAAAAATATATTTCTATGAATGTTTTGAAAACTTCAATTATTCCTCCAGTATAAAATGTTCCAAATGCTCTAGACTTGTTTTCTCAATGATGGCTCCCTGAATATTTCCCCAAATTTGGATGCACTAACTCAAATTGGGTTGTTGTACACTATTTATCAGGAAATGTTGCTGAAAGCTGCTTGGACTAGAAAAATGTTGTGTGCCAGTGCTGGGAGACACTTCATGCCCTGCTGGGTGGCCAGTACCTTTGTCAGGTCATGCGGATTCATGGTCTTATGATAAATGTCTGTGACCAGGGAGCAGCATATACCCATGGCTAGCAGGCAAGAGAGCATTTCACTTCTACACTACTTCTAACACAGTGTCCACATGCACCTTGGGTCATTATTGATCAAATATGTGTACCCTTCACCAGTGGTTTGGGGGCTTATCTGAGAAGAACTCTGAGGTTTCTGAGTCCTGAACAGTCCTGCGCAATATGATACCTGGGATGATGCCCTAACTCTGGCACTGGCCACTCTAAAATAATTTGTGTGAAGCTCTCTCCATCCTTGATGGGAAAGGAAAGTGACAGAGAAATGTCTACACGATGCTTTATCTGAGCCTCAGTAGATGTCTAAGGGAGAGGGGATGAATTGCCCTTTGAAGGTGCTGCTTCTCATGTGTTTTTATCAAGGAGGGTGCTAAACATACAGCTGGCAAGTAAATAGGTTGCTAAAGTCAAATGAGAGGTACCTCAGCTGTACTGCTGGCAGTGTTGCATCCTTTCTGTCCAGCCAATCTGAAAGTGCTCTGCAATTGTCATTCGGCTTTACTTTCAATGAATTGATATTGCAGATTCTTATTTTGGCTGCAGTGCATTAACTGAGTAAACAGTCGAATGAACTAGGCACCACAAAAGCTTGCTGGCTGGTTGCTGCATGCCCCCCAGGCAATAAAAACATGTGCAAAGAACAAAGAGCTGCACAAATCGACTGCAGATATGACCACACACGTTAAGATGTAACACGTCATTGAGACAGGAGAAAAACCCTTTGTAGCAACCAGAACTGGGTGGAACTGGCTTAATCCCATTAAAGAGCCCCAAAATCCACTGACAAAGGGTCAGCTTTTGTGCTCTCACTTACACTGGGGGAGACCTACTGACCCTGGAGAAAAGGAGCCGAAAGCAGGACCCGGTGCAGCGTGGTCACCGTCCTTGCCTGCAGAGATGGCAGCATGTGTGGTAAGTGGCAGGGCTGACACGAAAGCGTGTGTGGCACTGGTTTGTTTCTCTGAGCACCCTGCTGTCTGAGACACAGTAGGACAACAGAGGAAACTTGTAAACCTACTCACACCAGGATGTTATGGCACGTGAACACGTGGATTTCAGAGGAAAGACAATGAGAGGTGCAGAGATACTGTTGTTTTTGGGACACCAGCTGCTCTGAGCTTGGATCCTCAGAGCCTTCAGGCTCTCCCAGACATCCTGTATTTCAGCATGGTGTGAAGATCCAGTTGCTCTTTTCTTGGATGCCTGGATGAGAAACTGGGGAAGACCAAAGGCAAGGTGCTCATTTGTACAATCTGTGAAGGAGGTGCAGACCCTGTTTCCAGCCACAACAGGTGTCCAGGGATCCCCAGAGGTATTGCACTGCCAATACCTGTTCTTGTAAGTGATTGTGCAAAAAAGTAAAAAGGAGACTGAACTACCATGAATAATTCCTTTTGTGCCATTTTATACTCTCTGGATTTTTCAGTCAGTAGTGGTTTGTCTCACACAAACTCACATCCTTTGACTACAAATGCCTTGACCCTGTCAGGATAGCCCTGGCTTATCCCAGCTCCTGTCCAGCAGAGAGCTGATCTCACATTTGTAGCCTGTCTGCATGCTCACTTGCCAGCCAGAAAGGCTGTTCTGGCTGCCAGGGCAGTCACTGCCAAGAATAACAGCTGAGTTGGGAGCTCCCTTCTCTTACTGGGATCACAAATTCAAGTCTCTCTTCTATATCCCTCACTTCATGTTAGTTGAAACTGGAAGCGAAATTTATTAGGGTGTGTGTACTAAGAGGAAGGGGAGGCTAAAAGGCAGGCAGGGAAGCAGTCAGCACAACTTTGGGATTCTCACTTCCTAGGCTAAAATTGACCAAAGCTTACACCAGCTTTGGTTTGAAGTGAGCCTTAGTTTGGGGACGAAACCCTGGTGACAGGCTTTGGGAAGTGGTCCTGGGACTGCTATGGGATAAGAGGACAGAGTTTTCCTTCACCCACAGATCCTTCTCGTCATTTCATTCCCAGGCTGTTGTCTTAGGACCACCTACAGGGATGCCACCACAGCAGAAGAGGCTCCCTCTTGTCCTGCAAGGCTCAGGGATCCTTCTCACTGCCCCAGTGCATGTCAGGGTGCACTAGATGAAGCAACCCAGGGCGAGTGGGCTGCAGTAAGGCCCAGAAGGACCCAGCCCCCCCTGGGGGGCCAATGTGCCTGGGGAGCCAATGTGCCTGGTGGCATGCTCAGCCTTGCCCAAGTGCCTGCAGGTGGCAGGTGTCAGTCATTCCTTGTCTTGCTGTCTCAGACCATGGTATCTTTGTGAGATTGCTTGCTTGCATAAAAAGTATAAATAGTTTGTAACTGCCTAGATGAAAAAAAACCCAAACCAAGATGATTCTTGAATTCTTGTTTCTTTCCACACTGGCCTGCTTCTGTATACAAAAGGTTTAAAATAAAAGTGGGGAATGCATCTCTGCTTTACAGTTCTATTTGGTGGCTTTTGCCACATATAACTACATATATTTAGTTTTGCACCAGCTCTTTGCAGTTTACCTCCAGTCAGATGTTTGTCTACACCTGAAAACATGAGAAGGGCTCAGAGCTGGCTCAGCCAAGGAAGGAGAGACTGATCAACCTAGAAATGAATATTTACAGGGAATATATTTATAGACTTAGAATTTTAAAACTTGTGTATGTGAATTTGGTTGAGAATGAGGCTTACTTTTTGTCTGTCTCCCGACCCTGCTCCCTCCTTTCCTCCTCCTGCCTGTTTCCTACCTATCCCCCTCCCCATCCTACCTCAGAAAATTAGCTTTCATTGGGCTTTTATAGCTGCACTTTCAAGTCAGTCAAGATTATTTTCTGGTGCTTAAATTCCTAGTTAACATGTCATGGTGCCATTCAGTGCTAGAAGTGATGTAATTTATTGGGTAGCTGGTCATTTGCACAAATAGCTGGAAAAACAAGTTTAGCTTGATATAAATAACAAGACACAACAGTATATACAGTACAACACCTTGCCTCCTGCTGCAAATCTCCTGATTTCTGTTATTCTGGTTTCAGCATGCCTAGCTGCCTCCTTACATTCACTGCTATGAAATAAGATAATTATAGCATGAGTAAATATTACCCAATCAATCTACAGTAACAACTGTTAAAACAAGCCATCTTATAAATTTTCCTAACAAAACATGCCTCAACCCAATATACACAGAAGGTAAGTTTCTCTGACCTTGAAATAAATTTCAAGAGGAAAGAACATTATGCACACGATGAACATCCAGCAATGAGAGGCAGAGCCAGGGTCCTGTTTAATCTGACCCCACCCGAAACCTCCCCAAGCTCAGCAGCAGAAGGATGGTGTGTTTTGGGAAAACTTATCTTTTAATGTACAGTGTAAATAGGAATAATCCCCTGAAATCACAGTTCCCCTTCTTCCTTCTTCCCTTACGCATAGTGGCTGGACTGAGGCAAATTAACCCTCCTCTTCCCAGGACAACACCAGACTCCAGTACTGATGGGTGTGATGGCTGCACAAAACATCTGCAGTTTGGTTCAAGTAAACCATAAAGCCTCTTCAAAACCCAGAGCATTCTTTCCATCTCCCAAACAAACACATTTAAAAAGAAAAACAATATCACCCACGAGCAGAGATCAGACTAAGTTACTCAGGGGTGAGCTGTGCAGAAAGTACCACACAGGCTCATAACATCGTGTGCGTCGCACCACGGCCGCCCGGTGGCCTGGCAGGAGGCAAGGCGGTGTCCTGGTCGGCGACCAAAGGGACACAGTCCTCGTGGCTGGTCGGAGCGCTCTGCTCAGAGGCACACAAAGGAGCAGGCTGCAGCTTGGATGCTGCCTAGCAACGGGACCGCGGCGAAGGAGGCAGAGGGACCTCTCTGGTGCCCACAAATCCAGCTTTATTGATAACAAA
>VZTI01005468.1:4167-51131 GCA_013397865.1 Struthidea cinerea | reverse complement strand
GAGCAAGAAAGGGGGGGGGGGGGGGGGGGGGGTAAACTAGAGAAGCCTTTTTATGGTGCTCTAAAAGAGGGAGGAACTAAGGGAAACAGTCCAATAGGGAGATGATGGGAATGACAGGTGCCAATAGGGAAAGGAGCAGGGGAGAACTTTCTGGAACTTATACATAGGCAATTAAACTGATACATATACATAAAAAGATGAACCAATAAGGACTACAGAACAAGAGAAGGGTCTAGAAAGAGGGGAGGAGATGTGGCAGTGGCAACACCCAGAAGAGGATGGCCTTAGGTCTGATGGTCATCTTATGAGCTGGCCTCAGACCTGCCCTAGGGGTTGAAGTCAGGAGCAGGAAAATTGATCCATTTAATGACGTCCAGCCCTGAGGTGGGCTGGGTCACCGCAACAATTGTGTACTACAGAGAGTGGCTCAGATAGGGGAAAACATTTGCACCAACTACTGCGGCAGGTCTGTCTTGAAATGCTACTGAATTTCGTATTTGCATTCGGGTAACAGTCTGTAGGTTTGCCTAACTGACTCATGAGAAGACAGTTTCTGTCGGGGTGGGGATAGGGGAGAAAAAGAAGCCAAAATGCCTGACCGTAAAGATTAATGCCTTTTAGAATAACATAAAGATGTTCTGATTCTGCGTGTGGCAAAGAAGGGTGTCAAGGGAGAAGCTAATTATCATATACTGCTTGAATACCATTATGCACTAATTACTGAAAAAAGATGATGGATTCAAAAACCTTTGTGCTACTAAATGGAAGCAGAATAGGGCCAGTGTGGGCAGATTTTGAAACCCCCACTTCAAGAAGCAGCCAGATCATGCATTGCCCAGACATTTCCCAACAAGCACATGCTGAGTTTCCAACACAAAACGTGAGACATGGTCATCTAACCGCCTGCTAGATCCAGGTTTCAGAGGGGGTTCGTTGTTCTGCTTAGACCCTTTGTGTGATGTAAGGTGGAAAGGATGCCGTGCACTGTTTGTACAACTGGCCTGAAAGCTTTGGGGAGTGGATGTTCTGGATTTGCAGGAGAGGAGAGCCCTTTCCTAGTTGATATCTCAGAAATGTTGCCTTAGATTTATCTCTAAGGTTTATCTACCTCCATATGTGACATATGGTGGTAGCCACCCGAGCCTCCTCAGGACTCAGTGGAGAAAGATCTCAGAAGGTGATCTGGGGCCCAAGTTAGGCTGAAACATCTTTCTAAAAAGCTGTTGGTGTTTTTCCTCCTGCCTGGGAACGTGTTATGTTAAAGAGGAATGGGGTGGGCTGGAGGTGAACTATTGCATTCATGCCTGTGGTAATGGAGAAGCAGCACTTGCTGGCTCTGGAGTACTGGATGCTGTGCCTTCTCTGCCCGTCCCTGGGCCAGATGCATTCCTACTTGCTGGTGCCACAGGTCTTCTGGGGTGTCAGAGACGTGTTGCCTCTCACAGGGGTTTTGCAATGTGGACTAACTTCCCCAGGGATGGGAACTACTGAAAACCCTGCTCTGGCTTATCTTGCTGTGTGTCTATTGTAAATGAAACGTTCTTTAGACCATTTACCACAGTAGAATGGCCCGCTTACATATTGGACTCTTCCATCTGCCCAAAAGAGGCACCTGTCCAAATTTCCCACCTGAACAGCCCCTTCCTCATCTTAACCCTTGAAACATGCCTGGAAATTGAGTGACAAAGTGCTAGTTGGCATGGGACAAATGCCATGCCTAAATTTTTCATGCTGTGTGTCCGTCATGGCCTCTTCAAGGTCCCTGAAACTTGTCTGGGGCCTGACTGACCTGAAAAATCTCACAGGGTCCATTCTATCAGTCAAGCAGTACAGACAGCTAACCTCAGACATGGGCAGTGTTTATTACACTGGCTCCTAGGCAGACTTATGGTCCCATTTTCATTAATGTGGAGTGGCCAGAGAGTAAATCTTCGTGCATAAGGGATGCCAAAAAGGCAGATAACAAGCTCAAATGCGCAAATGCATTTGCTTGCTGGGGACTGACCTCCCCTGGAATCTGGTCAAATCCACTGCTTCTGGCAAATTTTGAAAACTACAGACAAATGCTGAGGAATATACAGATCTCTGGAAATGAAGTCCATGACCTGGTAACCTCCTCTTGTCAGAAAGCAAACCCATTTTACCATTACCTTTGATGTAATGTTGGTTAAAAGAGAAGGATGTACTTTCACTCCCTCCAAGGAGACACTTGTTTTGTGTGTGTCAGCCATATTCATCCAGCCAATAGACGTGAATTGAATTCATTGTCTTTTGTTGTTGCTTTTCACTGAAAGTATGGCTTTCGCATGAAGTGAACTATGTCCAGTTCTGGGGTCCTCAGTAAAAGAGAGACAGGAACATAGTAGAGAGAGTCCAGTGAAGGACCACAGAGATGGTCAAGAGACCAGAGCAGTACAGACCAGATGACCTCTTAAAGTACTTTCCAACCTCAACTCTTCTGTGATACTGATTCTGAAAGACTACTGGAAGGCAGCACAGCAGCACTGTAGGAAACTACAGCAGATGTCCTCTTGCCTGTGCTCTCCATAGGGAGCAGTCCTTGAAGACAGCAATTCCCAAAATCATATGTGGATTAATTTTTTGAGAGAAGTACTTGATATGCTCTAAAAGACACAAACAAGACGTGCCAAGTAAACAGGAGATGAGGACCTGGGATTGAAGGTGGGATCGAGGTGATCACCTTGAGCTGGGTCTAAAAGGAGGGAAGGGGTTCCCAGGAGAAGAGCAGTTGCACTGGCAGAGGCAGAGCCTGCTAGACAGCCTGGATGGGGCAGCGTGGGAAGGCAGCTGTGCTACTCCCTTTGGAAGCTCTAATTTGTTTAGTGCTGCCTTGTGTCCCACAATGGGACCGGATTTCCCCAGACTTGTTTCATGCCTGACATTCAAAGCTAGACATTCAAAATGGCCTCAGTGAAGCCTTCCAGTAGAAACACCCAGAATGAATGTGTGGTCCTGACTGCATCCAGGCGGAAATGGAACAGGCTCTGCTGGTTTTAGGGAGTAAATGTTTTCTGCCTCAGTAGAAAGATCTAGATTTGTTGTTGTAAAGCTAGGGACAATCTCATAAAGCCAAGCTTTGACCAACCAGAGAAGAAAAGAGAGCAACACACTGCAAGGCTGGAGAACGGGAGCATGGGATTAGGGGTGTGTGGTTTTGGGTGTGCATGTAAATTGTTTGTGTGGGCAATTTGCTGTTTTTACAGTGAAAAATCCTGATCTTCCAAAACTGCCTGTGTGGAAAAAAAGACAGAGCAATTTTCACTACTCAGATTTGTAATCTGCTCTCAAAAGTATGCCCACAGGAAGCAAAATTAGAATTTTCTTCTCAGGACAGTGCTAGCTCAGGAGTTTAAAATATATCTTGAGCTAACATTTTTGTGAGTCATCCTGCATCACTGAATAAAGATATACATGATGTGAGCACTGCAGATTTAGGAACAAGCCAGGGTTTTTTGTGCCTTGCTCCATTATTGAGAATTTTCTGATTCTGGCATCAATAGTTTATTAGTGTGAGCCTGTCCAAGGTACAGCTCCACAGGACATGATGGAGAGATTGCTTTGGTCACATAAACATGCTGCTAAGATCTGAACAGCCCAAATATGTGACTACAGACTTTTGTGTTGTTTTTGTGGGTATCATTACATGGAATAGATAGGTACCAGCTCACAGTCTTATAAGGTAAAAATTCACTTTAGTTTGCATGCATGACTTTATTCTGTTTAACGGAAGATATATCAATTCACTACAACAGGGTGTAAAATATGTTTGGTTTGTAATTACACCAGCTGCACTGGGAGAATAAGGCAGGGGTTAAACAAGGCCACATGTTTAATCAGAGGTCTCACAGGGCTATGAATACAAGGAAAACTGATCTTTTTTCATGATATCAATACAATGCAGTCATCCTGTGTGGGTTTTGCATACCATCCTGTCCACAGCCACAGAAGTGATTTCTATTTCAATAAGAATTAAAGCAAAAGCAGAGAAAGAACAAAGGAGCGAGGGAGTTGATCTGGAGGAGATGATGATAAATTCTACTGCATCTTGTAAAACTCTCCCGCTCTTTCCTCCACAGCGGCGTTATTTCCCCATCATAACCACTTCCTTAATAAACAATTAAGCTTTGTGTTTGGAATCTAAACATATATTTGGGGGGTGAGACAGAGAAGGACTGGGTGGCTCAGGGTTTGGCAGTAATACAGGGAAGAGCCTACAGTGGTTTGAATTTGATCCAGGTTGTGTTGCCCTTGATTTATTAGCCATCCTTCTGCAGGAAAATCACTGTCTCTCCTCCAGACTCTTTTGGTGGGTCAATTCTGTAATAACATCAAACAAGACAAAATAGTGTGCATTTATTTTCTTATAAATATTTGACTGATTTTTTTTGAATTTGTGCTGATGCTGTTCATGCCCCTCTTCAGGGGAAACTCAGCTCAGTAGCCAAGTGAATGCTGAAGAAATGAATACAGGTATTCCGTCCTGACACTTGATCACAAAAGTGATAGGGACAGAAAAATAATGAGCCTGGTGGCTACATCTGCATGTACATTCTGTACCTCCACTGGGAGCTGTGGGGATGCAGCACAGCCGATGTGATGTCACTGCATGGATGGACTGACCCGGATCAACGAGCACAGGAGCCACAAACTCAGCTTGCATTGCACAGACACTGAGCTCTTGCCTTCTCTCATCAGCTAAGGGACACGTAGCATCACTCTGAACTTTGGGCTGAGCCCTGGGGTGGAAGTGGTCCACTGTGACTTCTTTCCCCTGCTTTTGGTGGCCTCCAGCCCCAACCTGCACCCAGAACTAACCTCCCTCACTCTGTTCAACCTGTGCAACCTCAGTGTGAATAGCTTGTGGATGTAGTGCAGACCAAGAGTTATTCAACAATTCTGAGAAATAAATCTCTGAAATCATAAGCGCCCTGCAAAAATTCGCTCCTCAAATCAAAAGTAAAAAAATAGAAAAGTGAAAGCGCACTGGCAAATGTCTTGCCCTGAATAATTCAGCTGTTTCCAGGATGAAGCCTGGGTTCTTTCCTCTGCTTCCTCACCAGAGGCTTTGGGGACAGCTATGCTGCTACTGTTCACACTGGTAATTGTCCATGGCCTGAGATATTCCCTTCCTTTCCAGTGGCATCAATCTGGCAGCTTTCCATTGTATGTAATTATTATTAATATCTTTCTTTTGTCCCCCAAAATTCTTGGGGAAAATTACGAGATAGTTTGCTAACAACAGTTTTCGTTAAAGAAACAGCTGGGTTGTTCTACTTCTAGGTCTTTACAAAAGCCTTCTGCATGTCTGTCAAGCCAGGGTGTAGCATGATGAGCTGTTTCTGTTGAGAAACCAGAGTTTACAGAATAAACAGAGTTGAGGTAAACCCTGATTATGGGGAAAATCTGCACATTAGGCTCCCTTGCAGGCTTAACTCACACGACTGGCCTGTATTTTTGGAAACACTTCCAAAGTTTTCCCTTTGTGAATTGGTGCAAACGGCTTGTTGGAGCCAGGCGTGCCTAAATTCTAACTGACTTTTCCTTAATCTGTTTGACTTGAGCAGGGCCTCAGACAGGCGTGAGCAGATCAAGGGGGTCCCTGGGGAGCACTCAGCTGGCAGGTACCGTCCAGCAGAACCGGCTTGGCGCTCCCAGCTCCCAGCCGCACGCATAATTGTAGGCTTCCCTAAACGGGAGAAGAAAGGAAGTGATGTGTGTCAACAAGCTGAAGGGAATTGTCTCATGTACGAGGAACAGCAAGCTCTGTGTTTTCCCTTGTTTGCTCTGGGATTTTTGCTATTTGTGCTAAATTTAGCGTGCTGGAGACTGAGTGCAGCTCCCCCCTCCCTGAGGGCCACGTTCAGACATGTCAAGTCCTTGGGGTGGGAGCAGCACAGCTAGGGAGATTTGATGAAAAATCTGCTGCAAGCGGAAGTGGTGGAGCTCAGGCAGCTCTTTTTCTTGGACTTTGTGCCTGTAACCACAGCCTAAGAGCCCTTTCTGCTGCCAGAGCTCCTCACCAGGGCATTGTGATGCGGGTGAAAATGGTCCCCACTGCCTCCAGCTCCTCCTGCTCTTCTCCGGGCCCTGCCTGAGCCCCCACATGATGAAAGCACAAAGAGTTAGAAATCTTTTCAACACTCAGCTATTGATCCTTGCAGAGTTACTAATATAGGTGTAGGTGGGATGATGCATGTGCTGATGTACCTCACCAGTCCAGAAAAGATTGTGCAATTCAAATGCTGATGCAAGAGCCTGATTGCCCACTCTGCTGTGTGGTGGGAGTCACACAAGTGCCCTTGGTGGGTATGAAAGGCTGGATCTTTATTTACTGGATCAGCCAAAAAGCCCCAGGTCTGATGCTGACTTTACTTCAGTCTTTGCTTTAACAAAATCCCTTCCCTCTTCGCTATGGGATTACCTGTAACAAGGCTGGAGTGAGATCTCCAGGTTGTGTGGCATTAGTTGCTGATTTTTCCAGTGCAGTGGGATTTTGCAGTTTTGAAGCCAGGAGGTGAGTGGCTCTCCAACTACGCACTCCAAGATTTCTGTTTGTTTTGTTTTTCTCAGTAGAAGGTTCAAAGAGAGAAGACTGATTAAAAACGATGATGTGTGCCCACTCTGTTTCTGACTGTCCTTTAGCCAGACCTTCCAAGAGAATTTTATTTGCTTGTGTTATGAACTGAATTTCTTGACATCCATGCTTCCAAGAGGCCATGACATTACCTGGGAATTATTAATTGGGAGATGCTTACTACCTTCTGCTGCTCAAAACCAACTAGAACATGTTGTTTGTGAAATGTGAAAGAAAAATGAAAACAATTTCCTATTTGCTGTCTTTGAAGTTAAGGGGGGAAAAACCCCTGAGTATAGCTGAATTACCACATAAAGCAACATATCTTCTTTTATTATGTAAAGATCAAAGTAGAGGGAGAGTATTGCGAGGAGTTTACTTTGATGAGTTTGGTTGAAAATCAAAACCTGGTTTGATGGGGGAGATACAGACACAAAACACTACGTGCCACGGATTTGCTGAATATGTTAAAAAGTGCTGAGTAGTATTAAATTAATGCAAAACTGAAGATTACACAAGGGTAAACCTTGTAGCTAATGTTTGACTAGAGCTGAGCTGAGGGCTGAGTGCCTCCACTTAATTTACAGACCATGCCCACGGCAACCCCAGGAGGCTGGGAGTGGAGGAGACAGACATTTTATAGCAAGGAGACACGTTATTATTTTTAAATTTAGGAAAAAAGAATCTGGCTGAAGTTACTCCTTCTAAACTTTGGGGAGAGGCAACTGAGAGAAAGCAAGAACGAAGGGTAAATGAGTGGCTTTTGGAGCTGAAAGATCTGCTAAGTTAATGTGCACTGGGTGTGAATGTCTCTAGTAAATGCTAGATCATAAACAGCACTGGGAAGATCAGTGTCAGGTAGAGATTCAGCCTGGAAGGGACTTGCAGACGCTGCTCAAGCATGTGCATGAAGAGCTTTCCGTGAGGGCTCATTTACATATCCCCAGCGCTGACATGGCTGTGGGGAGGGAACATGATGGCCTAGGGAAAGAGGTGAAATACAAAGTGGCTTTCAAGTTCAAATGAATATCTGGAAATTATTTCTTCCACCCCACCCAACAATTTCCTTCGGCAGCAAGACGGGCCATCCCCATCACACTGCCTGGTGGCCTGATCCTGCCTTCTGGAATGAAGAGGGCAGAAGACTGCTCTTGCTTTGCAACTGAGTGTTTTGTACGAGATCTTCTGCTTACAAAGAACGCATCTGAGCCCCTGAAAATCTGCTGCAATTCCTATTTGTATGAGTGGTGCGAGAAGTGAAAGGAAAGAGCAGAGGGCACCCCCACACTGGGACTGTAGCTAGTTTAAACCTATTCCTCAGATAACTTTGGTTGCTCGTTGAAGCCTAAAGTGACTCTAAAGCATGAGATGCTGTGTCTTCAGTAGCACAGCAGTGGATATCTTTAGATTGGGTTTTCATCATATACTTTAATTTTCTAGGCTGGGGGATGACCATAATTGCTGAACAATTCAATGTAATGGAATGGGCTAATTCAGCGCTTTTTACTGCATTTTTCCACATAATATCTAAAATCTTTTTTTCCACCATAACCCATGTTTATGAAAGCAAGTACTTAACCCGCACATTTCCCGGGCTTGAATCATTTCCTTAATAAGGCATAAAATTTTGCAAAATCACTCCCTTTACATTAACACATCATTATGAGGAGATATCAGTGTTCAGCACGTCAGAGGCATACACTAGTCTGTGCAATGTACAGCTACACCACTCAGCTTCAGAGTCATATACCATGGCTTTCAAATAATAATTCTATAAAACAAGAGCTTTCCTTTCCTTTTCTTTCTTTCCTTATTTTTTTAATTCAGTGTTTTCTTCCAAACTGTTATAGGCTGTTCTCGTGCACAGGATGAAGCATGTCAAACATGTTAACTTGTTTTTTAGTTTTGGCTTTGCATCTGATAAATAGAAACAAAGCAGCAAGCAATGGCTAGGGTTTGAAACTGCTATAACCACAGTTCATAAAATAATATTATAAGATGACAAAAGCCATAAAAATCTCTGTGTTCCCTTTTGTTGCTGTGCTCTATCAGACAGGAATCTCTTTTTCAAGGAGACACTGAAAAAGCTGATATATTGCTTCAAAAATAAAAGATTGTGTATACAAACCAGAATTGTTCCTGTTGTGGGGTGGTGAACTCATTGTTCTGCTGCAAGACAAATGCCTTGTGCCCAGTGGCCTGCGCACATGAGGAGAGTAACTCCTGGGAGCACGTCCTCTGACATCGAAAGATTTGCTTGCATGCATTGACCTAAGCGTGTGTTCAGGACCTGGTCTTCATGCAGTTTTCTCATTGCTAAATGAACTTTGGTTTGGAACAAGATTTCTTACAAGACAGTTTTGCTGCAACAGCCTTTTGCATAGACAGGGTCACTGAACTAAAAGCTCTTTATCATTTTCCAAGTTGAACGCCCCTCTGTGTCCATCTACTGGAAGGGTGGGTGCAGAGCTGGCTTCAGGGAGGCAGCCTCAGCCTTGCTCTGGCCTTGTGCATTTCTGAGCTCTGTTAACTTAAACCAATGTACACACAAGGTGCTTCCTAGGGGAAGGTCTTACAGCTCTGAAAAGTTAATATGAGTTGAATCTTGCTTCATTTCTCTTTGGGAACAAAGCTCAGGTCTGCCTGCATTGCAGGCACTGGGACCATCTATCCCAGGAGCCAAATCTTACAGGAAGGCTGGTCAGCAGCTTTGTTTCTGGCAAAACCATAGCAGGCTCAGGTTTACATGAATAAAAATCTTTAAGATGTTATCCTTTCATGAGCCAACACAAATCAGACTCTTAGCTGGTGCCCCTGAACCTTCTCCCTTTCTGTGAGCATACAGTCTGGGTTTTGACCATCCAAGACATGTCAGGATGAGCACAACAGAAGATAAAAAGAATAATAGGTTTAATGAAGACGTGAGTGATACAGGGTTAATGAAAACTAACCATATGAAGGCTAGCCACAACTAGAATTAGCGCTAGTAGTCTGCTGGATCAGTTCTGGAGAGTGTGTTCAGGGTTAGGATGAGTGGCTAGCAGCATATTACTACAGTGAGGCTATTTGTGTGGGACTGGGCTTAGTTCACTTGGAAATGTGAAATCATAATTATTGGGTTCTTTTCAGTTTGAAGCAATCCAGAAATGATGCATCTTTTGAGTGTGTGGGAGGAGATTTGCCTTCTTTTCTTTCTCTCTTGCTCTCTCTCCCACATGTCCTTTTCTGCTTCTTGATCCTAATATGTCGCAGTAAATAGCCGTGTAAGAATTATTCTTACTGAATAATTTTGTTGATACATTTCACCCTGAAAACTCTCCAAGCACATTGCTATTTCTCTTGAAAATGTTTGAAAAGTGCTACTAACTGTAAGCCACTTGGTATGGTTTTCCTTCCCTAGTTGGATGACTGGCTCTGTGATGATGACACTGATGGGAATGCTCAAATGGGTCAGAAATGTGAAGCATGTCAGTGTCTTGCCAATTTTTCCTGAGTCATGGCATTTCCACCAGGTCAGAGACTATTCCTTTAGCTTAAAAAAACCCAAACAAATAGGAGATTTCATCTCTTTCGTTAACTTCAGAAAATCCCACTCACCCTCCCTCTGGCTGCTCATTTTCTTGTGTTCTGGATGAATAGCAGCCCATGAGAGCCCCAGTTGGCTAAGTTCATCCCAATTTCACTTGTAGTTGTGTTGGGCACATTTAGCTCCTACATATTTCCTTCAGGCGCAGTAGAGTACAGAAGCCCTACCAAAGCGTTTGGGAAGAGCAGCCTGAGCAGAAATCCAGTGAGCCTCCTGGGAGAGGAGGTGTCACACATGCTCCAGCTAAGTGAAAATCTTCACAGCTCAGGCTTTATTCCTGGACAGATAATCCCACGGTGGATAACAAGGAACTGTGGATGTTGCAGATGAATAACAGCTTAAACTGTGAATGCTAACAGACAGAGGAAAATTGTGTGCGTGTGTGTGTGTGCATGTGAATGGCCCAAAATGAGCTTTTGAGCATCAAGCAGAAGCCTGCTGGTTGCTAGCTGCAACTAATATATGCTGGTTACCAATTCTGGGGTTAAACAAAAGTTTCATGCCCTGGATTCTCCCGTTGATAAAGAGATGTGAAGCAGAGACACCTGTTAGGAGACTGACAGCATATTGTGCTTTTGCACATAAATGATTTAGATTGTGAAATGTAGGGCTTGGTAACTTGGAAAGCAGAATTGCCCAAAAAAAGGTGTCCCATAAAGAAGTGGCTGTGAAAAAGAGAAGAGGGGTAAGAAAGAAGATGATTATGATCCTGGCAGAAGGAAATCACCTAGTAGTGGGAAACTTTCCCAGACATCAGGGAGATGGGGTATCATTGCCACCAGTCATGCTCAGTCACAGCCCAGGCAAGAGCAGCAAGAAGGTTGTGGGTGAAAAATCCTATGTGCAGCCCCACCAAGTGTGTTATTTTCCATAAGCTTTCCTTGGCCAGCCAGGAGTATGCAGAACTTGGTGATTGTGCTTTCCCTTCGACCCCCATACACCTCCTTCTACCCCCGAATTATGCCAAGAAGGCCAATTTGTGTTTGCAAACTGATTTGCAATATGTGATGCAATGACACACTGTTATTAATCAGATAATGATATAGTCTTTAATCCAGGCTGGCACGTTTTAGGCAATGAGTAAACATGCAACATGCATGTCCCTGCTTTGAGGACTCCTGCTGAGGGAAACAGACAAATGACAAGAGGTCACAGAAAGGAGAAATAACAGTCTCCAGGTTCATAAAAGGTCAACAGCACGACCAGCCTAACTCCTCCTGACACTGACCTACTGCCCCATGACGTTTTTGTCCTGGTAAACAACTATCCAATACCAAATGCTTCGAGGCTGTCAGGTATCTTTAGCATCAAACGTTTAACTGAAAGCACTGCTAGTTTGGTTCTCTGTACCTTACCCAGGGCCATATTTCCACATAATATTTTTATGATGTTCAACCACACATGGTTAAACTTTGGTGTAGAAAGGCTCTAAAAGGTAATTTGTAATTTGGAGAAAAATGGTTTTAATTAGAAGATTTAAAAAGGGTGCTGAATGATGTGAGGAGTGTAAAAATCCCAGTGAAGGCCTGGAAAATCAGGGAAAATGTTGATCATGTCAATGTGACTGAACTTTACAAGAGAGGGAAAAAAAGGACAGTAAATAAACTAAGAGTAACACATTTTCTTTATGTGTTTATTTCTTTACCTTGTGTCTTTCTTGATTAATTCCTTGCTTGCTTTCCTTCTTGACAATCTCCCCATCTCTCCCCTCCTCTCTTCTCCTCTCTTCCCTCTTCCTAGCTTTAATGAGGAATGAGTCAGGTTGGTTATAGCTTTGATGGTGGGAGGGATGGAGGGAGCATCCTGAAGCATCCAGCTTACATCAGGATTTGTATCTCCTGCTCTGCCTGTTTCAACCTGAGAGTTAGATCCTACCTTTTGCTAGTGATGGTGGTTTGAGGAGGTTTGCCTAGTTACCTATTCCCTTTCCAACCCACAGGGACCTAGACAAACTGAGGCTTTCTGTTGGAGCTCTGGTTCACAGTTTAGGGAGAAGCTGCTGTCTGGGCTGTTTCTGTGGATGGGGAGCTGGTCACTGGCTCTCTCAGCAAATCACTGACGGTTTTTGGCAGTGCAGAGCTAACAGGTGACATGTCCTTACCCAGCTCCTGGTGTGGATGCCTTCTCTGACAGAGAAAAAAAAACAGAGAGCAAAAGCCAAGAGGGTGAAAAAGAGAAAGAGAGAGGGTATGGGAGAGGGCAGGAAAGAGAAGGAGACATTAAAAAACAAACAAAAAAAGGTTTAAAATGAGGACTCACAAAGAATCTTTTACTGAGGAGTCTTGAGCTTGGCATAGCACAGAAGGTTACTAGTAAGGCACCAGCAGAACCACACAGGCAGGTTAATGTCCCTAAAATAAAGCATGAGCCAGGAATAACAGAGTCATACAAATAGCAAGCTACAGCTGGTCAGAAAGACTGCAAAGTAACTCATCATTAGATTTAGCAATCACTGTATATACAGAAGCACATTCCCACTTCCCAAGAAGCTCTGGGATGCACAGACCAGGCTTTTGCTCCAGATGACAACCCAGCATTGGGGTGAGGGAGTGCCCAAGCACAGAAGAGGGGCTCATAGCCCCAGGAGCTGAGGAGATGCTCTGCCTTACTGGTACAGCACCAAACTAGGCATTGGCATGAAAAAGTCCCTGTGAGAAAATCAAAAGGGTGGCTGTTCAGGTAACATCACAAAGCTTTGTCAATATGACAAAGTAATGAGCAGGACAAAGGCTTTTTTCTTGCTCAGTTTTCCTATCTACTGTGAACTTTTTTCAGGTTTTTTTTCCACAGTGAAATTTCTCTTCATGGCAAAGTAGAGATATTTCATGAAGAGAAAAGAGATGGATTGTCTTATGTTTTAAAAATGCAAAAGAAGCCAAAACTTACTTTCTGAAGTATTTCACATTGTATTTTTGTTAATAAATTACTTCTTTTATGGGTTTTAAGTGCTAGTTCTTCTCCCTGACACATGTTCATTTGCCTTCTGACACACTGTGCATATACCAGGCTATTTCTTCAAGAAATATAGGCTGAAAACAATCAACATTTTTAGTGGCAGATATTTCCCTGCTTTCCCATAATGTTTTATTACAGTGAAAGCACAAAGAAAACCACCTGGATATTAAATATTGTGCCTGAAAGGATCCATGCAGATGGAGAAATTTAAAAATGACAGGAATGGCACAGTAATCTATTCACATGTATAACAGCATCCATACAGCAAATGGTACCCTGTGCAGTCACTGGGAGCACAAGGGCCCGTCTCCTGGGCTCTCTGCCTAGCTCTGAATTTTCGTAGTCTCATGAAGGCACTGCCAGGTTTTTGGAAAGCAAAGGTGTAGTGTAGGCAATTAAAAGTAACTCAAGTAAAAGACTCAAACCCTGAGGAGGTCATCATCACTGTTAACTGAATATTTACATACCTCTCAGAGCAGGGCCTGGCTGAATGGAGCTGCTCAAGAGCAAAGGCTGATGCTAAAACAGGATTGTCCAAAGTGCAAGGATTTTCACTGAGTTGGCCAAGATCAAAGGAACATGGCACTGTTGGGCTGACCAGGCTGTAGTAAGCTGTACCTGTGTAGGAGCAATTCCCTATGTGGTCTGTCTAGCTGTAGTTTCTTTCAGGATGAGGCTTGTAATTTTTTCTGAGAGATCAGATGATTCAGCAAAATAAAATTAGTCTCTTTTTCTTGGCATGAATACTCTTTTCAGGATGTTCCTCTGCCCAAGACCAAAAATGCTCTTACAAAGAGATGAAGTTTGAAAGGTTATCGACACGCAAATGAGCACGCAAACAAACAACCAGGCAGCGAGAATGGAGAAGACATCTATCCCTACAAAATTATGTGGATGATATAATGGGAAACCAAGAGAGTCTCAGCAGTAGACTGAATTTACAATATACACAGTGAACATGCAAGGGACACAAGAAAAATAGCAGAAGGTGTTCATTCATTGTCTGCAAACCAAGGGCTTTTTCTAAAGAATGTATTAGATTCATAAGGGTAGGAAATGCTCAATTAATACTGTGGAGATTGACATATGTGTTTGCTATGAATTAGATAAAAAAGAAGGAACAGCTACATCAGAGTCCCAGGATGGCCTCCATCCTAAGACATTACAACATGGGCTTGCTTTACACACATCTCCAGACAAAATAGCCCCCTTGAGCAGGGAGATTGGTGATTGGAGAGAGGTTTGGCTTTGTTTGCCCCAGGGAAGGACATTCTCCTCCTGCCACCTCCCAGCTGCCCCCACGTTTGAGTGAGTGGAGAAGGCGCTGGGTTGGATGGTCGCAACCAGAATATGGTGCTACGTCTTTATTTAACACAATTATTAATCATCAAATGATCACAGTTCCCAACCTCAAATGGCCTGATAATCTACTGCCTCTCTTGGGCCTGTTCCCACTGCTGCTGCTTTTAAACCCTTATAATGCCATTGATTTTGGTGGAGTTAATCTGAAAGGTACACACATGGGAGACAGATAAGAATCACTTCACTCCCGTGCTGAATGACACGGCCTGCACTTCGTAGTTGGGAAATGTGTATGTTTAGTGGCACCACCGCACACTCGGGATAGTAGATGTTGAAATTACATTAATCTGAATTGAATATTCCAAGCAAAACCACTGCCAAAATACACACCCTTTTTGGTAGCAGTGATGTAGGGAAGTCAGTGCTCCTCATTTCACCCCCCACAAAGACTTCACACAGAGTCTTTGAAAAGTTACTGAATGGGTAGAGTGGGGGAATGTCATCATCACCTGACAGTAATGACTGCGTTTCTTGGTAAATAATTACCAGCTCCCAATTGCAAATGTGAGCCTCTTAAACTTCTGTAATTCATGGCAACATGCTTGCTGCCTCCAGAGAAAAATGACAATTTTTGCTAGGGTGTGGGTGACAGAGCCATCTGTGCTGACTTGCAGAGAAGCCTCCAAAAGCCCTGACTTACCAATATCATGTTCATCTTTCTGCCCATCTCCATTGGCCCAAGCTTGTCTGGGGAATGTCTTGTTCTTCCCTCCCAGCACAGGTCACCAGGACAGACCCTCCAACATGCACACCCAGCTCTGCAGCACCAGTTCCTGTTTGCCCACAGTGCTGGACAGGCTATTTCACCCACGGGCTCTCTGGTGACCTGTTTCAAGGAACCACTGATGCGCCTTGTCTGGTTTTCAGCAGCACGGTGCTCATTGTGAGCCCAGCAGACATTGTTCACTTTTTGTCTGGAGGTACAAGGCACCTCGGTAAGCTCGCAGAGCAGTGATACTCCTACCTCAGCATTCACATCTCTGCCATGGTCCAAGTGACTCATGTACAGTGCTACAGCTGTTTCAGAGTTCTCTCTCTTTTTTTTTCTTTTTTTTTGTTAACGACAGAGCTTTTGGTGACTAAAACTTATGTAAGTAATTTAAACCCTTAGCATTTACAATGTAAAAGCACCACAAGAAACCTTTCTCAGACCTTGAGCTTCTGTAGGATTTAATTTGGGGAAATTTTATTTGAAAATGCAATATCCCCAGACCCCCCTTTCTTTCTTTCCTATGCAGAATGAAAAGAACAGATCTTGGATGGAAATACACAATTTATAAAAATGAGCTTACCTCATTTGTGTAAGAAAGGAAAGACTGTCAACCTTGATTAGAAAGCAATAATTCTTAAAAGGAGTCAAGTAAGGTTTAATATTATTGTTTTCTTTAGGCCTGAAATGATAGAAGTTTTCAGAAAATTAAAATAAAAAAATGAAAAATGAGTATGAAACTCAGGAAATTATTCTGAGAACTACTGCCAGGTCTGTTAAAAAAAACCAAACCCAAAAGTCCAAAATAGCTTGTCCTGTTTTAGGATTGGAAACCTTACAAAATGCTTAGAGGAGACACTATCAAACTATTCTGCATTCTGAGTTTTACTGCTATGGTCAGCTACAGCTCTACAACAACAGACTTACACTGATGTATCACAGTTATGAATCAGGTTCCTTTATCTGTTTTTTTCATTTACCTTTTCAGCTCATGCTCCTTGGCACCACAGTGGGATATGATCCATATAAAATTGACTCTAAAATTATTTAGTTGAACTGGTCAAGATGTGGTCACTCAGACTGATTTAAATCTGCTCTGTATCAATTTGGTATAAATAATTTTCTGATCACATTAAGCTAAATTAATACAACCCAACTTTAAATACATTCCAATGTTTGCACTGGCTTAACTAATTTGATTTTAAAACATGCCTTTAATTAAACCAGTGCAATTCTGAGTGTGGAAAAGGCTTTGCAAGGCAGAACTGCTTGTCTGTGATAATTGGCTAATATTTTGCTGCCCTGTTCTGGTAACTGAGACCTGTAAAATACAGTGAAAAAGTAATACTATACCTAAAAAGCGTGACAGTAGGTGAGACTTTGAAAAAATGTGGTGTCCTTGCCATGGCTTGGGGCAGTCCAGATGTGGGAAGATAGTTCTGGCTTGTCAAAAGACAATTAACATATTTACACGAAAGAAGTGTTTCATTTATGAAACATGCCACTCTCTAGAGAACCGATATCAGTTGGAGAAAGCAGCTGTACCTGCGGCTTGGGGGTTGCTTCAGTCATTTTTTAATTTTGTTTCCATAATTTTTACTTGGCTGTTCTGATCATTTCTCACAATTTTGTCAGCAGGGGAGGTTTTTTTGCTGGAAAAGAGGGACCATTTTTTGCAACTTGGAGAAACATTACAGGAAAGATTTACTCACAAAGAATATGTGAAACTCGCAGTTTATCCTGGGGTTAGAATTGTGACCGTTCTTTGGGTTGCTGGCATGGGTTTATTTTGCTATCTCCACGAACATTGTTGAATATACTCTGCTAGTAACATAAATTCTATACTTGACTCAAACTCAGAAATTTGCACGGTCTTTTTGGGTAACAGCCCAAAGGTATTAGAAACATATGTAATCTCTAAATAATTGATGCTCCAAATAACAGACTAGCCAGGAAGCCTATGTGTTGTTGGTGCCATATTGCTAGCAGGGAACTGAACTGCAGAGAAACACAAAGCTGAGATCCAGCTGCCTTCTCTTATGCATCTTGCACGTCACCGGGTGGCCATGCACATCTGCCTGGTCTGGTGGGAGAGGTGGGTGGGAACCAAGAGGGCCAGAGAGGGAACCACTCAGGATCACTTTTGTTCCTCCATCATTCTGCAGATCCCATAGGGACACTGAGAATTCAGATGCTAGTGCAAAGGAAGCACACATCCAGGGCTTCTTCTCTTGCTGTGGGATTAAAGCCTGAAATCACCAATATTGGGCTGTTACTCTTTGTGTTGTGATGGTGCCATGACTTCCAAATAATGGTCAAGGCTGAACACTGTAAGCACTTTAGGGACCCTGTGAAACCCAAGCCCTGGCCCCTGACCCTGAAGAGCTCAAGTGGTAAGATGTAGAAGGATGGGGAGAGAAACGTAGGCATGAAGAGAAAGAGTGACTTAGGCAAGATCAGGCAGTAAGCCAGTAGCAGTGACAAAATTAGATGAAAATAAAGTCCGGTGTAAGAGGCCATTCATTCACCATTTGAGAACTAGGTGTGAGATGCCCTTGGTTGGGGCTCAGATCTGTTCACATACATGTGTAATGAAGACAGGCTAGAATTTCAGCCTTCAACCAGAAATAATACCTCAACAAACCAGCCTTGCTGATGGTCCTGCTCTTCCTGTCACAAGGCTTATGATACAACCCCTACTCAGATTTGCGCAGAAGTTTGAAAGTTGGACCAAAATTTGTCTTTGTTAATGATGTGGGAAAAGTCTGGGCAAAGCAGATGTGGAAGAAGAATCACAGGGACTGGTCTGAGGCCAGGTAAACATAGCTGAATGTAGAGACAATTGCACACCCCCTTGCTCTGCTGATTGAAGGTGATCTCCTAGGGAAAGATCATCCTTCCTCAAAGGGGTTGATCATAACTGCCATTGGAGTCTGTGCAGAGGCTCCTACAGATGCCAGTGGTTCTGAATCAGGCCTTTAGAGAGAGTCTGTGATGTTCTGGTGAATAAAAAAAAAATCTGTGTCCAGTGCCCATAGAAAGATGCAAAGACAACAGTAGGGTTCTCTACAGGACCACAAGTTAACACTCATGAAACTTCAGCTCCACACCAGCAACACACCCACATTATTCTTGCAAACTCCTGAATGGAAAGTTTCCAAAAACAATACCACAAAATACATGTCTGTCCTTCTCTTTGTGATAGGCAGTGGTGCAGTTAAGGGTAGAGCTGGTTAGACAGAGTATAATCACTTTTTATTTTTGGAGGCAGAAGCTTGCCTGTTTTTTGGCAGCTGTAAGTGTGGGTACACCAGGAATAAAAACAACAAACCAACCGCCTTGTTTACCTTACATAGCTTCCAACCCTTTTGCTTACTGAAACTGTCCTGAAGGTGGTACATTTATGGACACCACAGTATATGTGATGGTGCTGTGATAGAAGCCTTGATAATATCTCAACTGCTCAATAAACCGGAGGTTGACTTCCCGTAATTGTCTGGGATGCTAATTAAAGAAAGCAAAAGAAAATCAGAACTTTTCCTACAGGCTCCTTTTCTCCCCTTGCAGGATTTGTTCTTGAGAGTACCAAGGGTGGCTGGGTCTCTCATCTGGCTGCTGCCTGACTTTTTTTCCCCACTGAAAAGCATGAAACATTATTGCTATTCACAAGAGCCTGTCTTCACGTCTTGGGCTTCCAGAATTTGAAGCCACATTGATGTAGATGTACAAGTGACAAAAGTGTTATGGTAAGTCTTATCTGGCAGCTGACTTGCTGAAAAGGACCAAAATGGAAAAATCAATTTGATGTATCTGCATGAAATGACTGTCCAACAGTCAGGGTTTTTAAAAAGAGCTGCCCAAAGAGTTTTGAAACGTACAGAGGTACATGAAAAATCATCTTATTCCTAAAGAAGCAACCAAAATCGTAGTAATGAGAAAGACCAGTTTAAATAAAAGATGTAAATATTGGTTCCTGGACCTTACATGGTCAATTTACAGAGATAGGTGAGAGATTAAGGTAATAATTTATTTACATTTTGCTTGGGACTGCATTAAAATAGTGTGGTCAGGTCTTACACCTGATGCAGGGAATGGACAACATTCCATGGTCATTCATTGGCTTTGGATCAAGCCGCCATGTATCATTCGCCCTGTTTTGCTCAAAAGCCAGAGAATGTCAGTGTCAATACAAATTTGTTTTGGTTTTTCCTGTCATGCATAGCCAGTATGGTTGCAAAGGTAAGGGCAGAAAATATTTTTCCAATTAACATTTTTCAGTGATTTTTTAATAAAATGTGTGTCTAAGATAACTTGTTTTCGCTAAAATTCCAATCGGCTTTGTGGGATGACACGCCACTAGTGAGAGGTGCCTTACTTTTATGTTCCCTGATTTTGCCTGTTTAAGTTAACTTTAATGTTTCAGGGAAGTGGATTCTTCTCCGTTATTTTCCTTTGTTTCTTAAACAAAAGAGGGCACAGGAAATACCTAGATGTATTGTTTGGAGGTTTACTTTGGCAGAGTTGCACAATTTTTGCAATATTTGGCAGGAGAACTTCAAAGTTCCTTAAGGAGCCTTTGTCAAGGATCTAAGGATCCGTTGCAACCTGATGCATTGCAGCTGTGCCAGAAACCTGAGGACTAATCACGTTAGAATCCATCTGTCCAGGGGACAAAAACTGAAGGAGGCAGAGGTCCATTTTTGAAGCCTACTCATAATTTCTCAAAGTTCAGGAAGGTTTTGATCAAAGAATGACTGTATTTCCTAATAGATAAAGGAGGCAGATCCAGAACTTGCTTGTCAACCTAGGTCCAAACTTCTCCAAAGTTGATTTTGGGTCTGAATAGTTCTGATCCTTAAATATCTGGGAAGGGGCTCAGTGGAGAACTCAGACTCCAGGAGTTGTATGATGACATAATGTGTTATCTTTTCCTGTTTCTCCACTTTAATTTAAAAAGCACCCATCATGATGACTCCACACACTTGGGTGATTATTTAAAATATGCACAGAGCTATGGATAAAACTCTAAGAATCTTAATTTGCCCCACTGCCACAGTTCCTGTGCCAAAGCAAGACGCTTTCTCAACTTGAAATCTTGATGCACTCAACCTGTCATCTCCAATAAAAACTAAGAAAACAGGTGGATCTTGCCAGGATGCCCCCAAGTCAATGAGTTTGAGGTTTTTCATACAAAGAGGGTGGAGGCTTCTCCAGAATGGACTGCCCTGCAGGGAAAAATGCCTGCTATCAGTGCCTCCTTCCTAAACAAAGGACCTTTTTGCTCAGGATTGCACCTGTGGCAATATCATGTGTGGGAGGAAGATCTCTTTAATAGCCACAAGGCTAAACCCATCTATTCCTCTTTGACACTTTATATTCTGTCTTATGTTCCAGTGGTTGTAAAACACTAGCCTTTTGGAGCTCTTCCACACTGGAAAATTTCATCATGATAAAACACAACCCTGAGGAGTCCTGGTAACTAAGACAGTGCTAAACATGCTGTTAAACATTGAACACAGACAGGGACTGTAATGTTTAACATCACATCAGCTGGTTGTGGTTAAGCCCATGGGCTGACCAGCTGCCACAATGCTGAACATGACGGTGTCTGCCTGCACTGAATATTCAGCAGTGTGTTAGCAGCCCTCATTCTCAAGGGTCTTTTTTTCTTGCATGATCTGGTATGATAGGCATACATTGTACTGGTATACGTGACCTTGCAAGATACCAGATTAACCAGATTGGAACAGTTTACGTGGTGCTTGGATTTATGTCAAGGACCTCAGTCTCTTAGTTCAGCTCCTGACTAGAGCAATCACATACATGTTAGTTCATACCTTGCCTTTGTTCCTGCACACAGTGTCTCTGACCCCAGCACAGCTGGATTGTTATTTGTTTGGACTGATGGGGAAAATAGCAGACACATGGCACCCTGACATATCTTGGGTTTTTTTTACAGAGATCTTATCCTAGCATGGGAGAAAGGGGAGACAAATGCTTGAACAGTATTTATGTACCAGCAAGATGGTGAGGAAAGAAATGACAAGCATCTGCTTTCCCTCACGTGACTGGGCATGATGTATTGATAGTAGTCTCAGCTCTGTAATGTAAAAGGATAATGCAAAGTTAACTCTACTAATGGATCAGTTCCAGGACTATTTCAGATCCAAGAAATATGTGACATTTGGATATCTCTTTTTATTTATTGCCAGATATCAGACTCCTGCAGATATGCAGAAACAATAGATCAGTATGTGAATGGTCTAAAAATTAAGGCCAAGTTTGTGATTTTGTGCAGCATGATGCATGACAAACTCCCCACAAGACTATTGGAATGACCAGATATTTGGCTTACGAAAGGGAAAATAAAAGCATTCGACAAGTGAAACCGGTGCTTTCCCTGAACATGAGGGAAAAAAACCCCAAAAACCCCAAGAAATGAGACACATGGCTTAAAGGTAGGGAATGGAAACCTAGGGAAGTATTAAAATAGCATATGGCCTGAGAGATGGTCATCTCTTATTGCAGCTTTTCCATAGGCAGAAGGGCCGTTTAGGGTCTTTCTCCTCTCTTTAGCTCTGATTTCCCAGTGGCTGAAATTATATCTTCAGCTGCACTACATAACATTTCAAAGTTGTTGGAACTTAATATTTTAAGATTTCTCTACACCTGTCAAATTTTATTGAAATTAATCAGTCACTTCTGTTATACAGCAGAAGTTATGAAAATACTGAAGCAATGTTAACTTTGTCTTTCCTAAGAAACTGGCCTAAAATGAATAGGTTACATTTTCGTTAATGACATAGAGATCTTTTTTATAGTTTTTTATACTGTGCTGGTTTTGGCTGGGGTAGAATTAATTGTCTTCACAGTGGCTGGTATGAGGCTGTGTTTTGGACTTGTGCTGAACACAGGGTTGATAATACAGAGATGTTTTAGTTATTGCTGAGCAAGGATTACATATAGCCAAGGCCTTTTCTGCTTTTCATTCTGAGACACTGGTGAGGAAGTTCAGGGTACATGAGAGGTTGTGAGGAGACACAGCTGGGACAGATGATCCAAACTGACCACAGGGATATTCCAGACCGTGTGAAATCATACTCAGTATATTAAGAGGGGTAAGAAGGAGGAAGGGGGGGACACTTGAAGTGATGGCATTTATCCTCCCAAGTCACTGTTACGTGTGATGGAGTCCTGCTCTCCTGGAGATGGCTGAACACCTGCCTGTCCATGGGAAGCAGTCAATTAATTCCTTGTTTTGCTTGTGTACACGGCTTTTGCTTTCCCTATTGAACTATCTTTATCCCAGCCCACGAGTTCTCCAGCTTTTAACCTTCTGATTCTCTCCCCAATCCTGCTGATGGGGGAGTGAGTGAGTGGCTGCATGGGGCTTGACTGCTGGCTGGGGTGAAACCAGACACTTACATTTTTTTCTATAATTTTTATAAGAAGGGAAAAACAGGCAGTAAAAGAACTGGTATTTGTCATGTGGATACAAACTGAAGAAAGAAATGTAGAAGATATAAAGGGTGAGTTTGAACTGGGTATGAAACTGAAGATAGGGCTATTTGCTATTGAAAAGGATGAAGAAGATCCAGACTGTAGAAATTCTGCATAGAGGAAAGGCTGGGAGAATGAAGAGAGCATAACCACAGCTTTCACTATGCCAGGGAAACACTATAGGTGCTACTGAGGTTTGTGGAAGCTCTCTGCTTGTCCTTGGCTGTTTGCAAATCTGTTGCCCAGGCCGAACGACTCTTCTCACTGAAAGGGAAACAAGAGTATTGATGCACATTTGTAGTCAATTCCAATTTGCCTCATCCAGATAAGGATTTAATTTCTAAACTTCATCGCCAAAAAAGTCCTCATTTAACCTAAATTCCATCGCCGTGTCTAAATCAAGGTGTTCCTGGCTCTCGCTGGACCCCAGAAGTGTTTTGGTCTAAAGGTGCACAGGGACTAAACTGGAGTTCAAGTGAGATTAATTTGGGTCAAAGGGATCCTGGTATGGTGCTGTCTGAATTTCCCCTTAACCCTGGGCATCAATAGATCTAGTTCTGTATCCCTGATACCCCAGTGTTCTGAAGGAGGAGGTAGGCATTCCCCAAGAAAAGGAAGTGACAACAACCAACATCCTGCTTTCCTAGCCCCAGAGTATGTGGGAGGGTGAGATTATTATTTAGTATCTGTTTTGCTGTAGTCCTTAGGATCCTTTACACTCACAGTTGTACTCTGATGTTGGAAAGGGAGAAACAGTTGTGCATAAAGAGGCTGTGTCATCTCAGCTCTGCAAGAATTGCACCCTAAACACTCAGGATTTTCTGCTTGCGAAGGCATAGATTGTGAAAACCCCTCTTGTCTAGCCCCAAAGTTATGCTGTCTAATGAGAGTAGGCAAGCAGAATTGTTGAAGGATTTACTTGCTGAGCCAAAAAATCCTGTAAGTAGTTAACGAGTGTTTAGCCTTGCTGAACTTTCATAACACTGCCATTGATAACCAAGTGGGACCTGCATGGCACAGGACCACGGAAAAAAGTGCTGGACTTGACCTTTCTCAATTACAAGAAGCCTCTTATGCCCCAGGTGGTGAAAGATGTCAAAGTTAAGATGCCAGTAAAAAGAGACAGCTGAAGGCAAAGCTTTTGCCCAAAGCTTTTTCTTTGACAAAAATGTAGCAAAGCTACAAATGGGGTGGTCTGGTAGCATGTGCAGTAGGAGTTATACCCGTGAATCTGGGGTGCAAGACGACAGAAAACAAAGAGAAGGTCACGATCCTGGGGGAAAGCTTTCCTCTGCAAGCATTTGGGTGACAGAGTAAATGATATTGTGAGTAAGAGGCTACAGAAAGGTTAAACCAAGGGCATTTATGCTTTTATTTGTAAGTTAAACCAAAGGGTTTTATTTTTCTCTTCTTTTTATATGCAGGTTCATTTTTAATTTGGCCCTTGGTATTCAAAGTGCTTGCCCCTTTTTTTGTTGAATGAAAACTGGGATTGAGTATGTTTTAAAAGGGTTTTCATTTGGTGACTGCTTTAAAACTAAAGCAAGCTATCACTCAAGATCAATTTTTGTAAGTTCTTTTTCCCACAATGGAATGCGTTCAGGTAAATCTATATCTAATTAGACGACCACTACCCAAACATTTATGCAGTTATCTTCCAGGGATATGAAACCCAGTTGGAAACACTCAGTTTTTAAAATTTTCTGTTACAATTCCAAATTTATGACTAGTGAGAACCTAATTAGATTATTCCCTCTCTTCAGGAGTTGATGAACATCCCCAGTTATCAAGATGCATGTGGGCTGACTCACCAGAGCGGGATGGCCAATTTTCTGAGCTTCACACCAAAATACACGAAGAGTCAAGAACTATCAGCTGTCCGTCTGTCAGAGGGCTGTGGAAGGGAAGACCCAGGAGTAGGAACTTTGCAGAGATCCCACACACTGCCCACTTGCTCCAGGCTGAGCACGCAGCTGGTGCCTGGGGTTACCAGTGACATTGGCCAGAGCTGTTCTCCTTGCCCACCTTCTCTCCCAGCTGGACAAGCAAATTACCCACCAGCCTCGGTGCTGCACTTACACTCTTTGCAGACACACATAGCTTGAATCAAGATGCTCCTTCATCCCCTGCTGTGAACTACCATTACCAGCTCAGGGTATTTAATATGGCAGGTTATGAGAGCACAAGAGCTTTTAGCAGCTGGTCTACACTGGATTATCCAGCTCTAAAGTAAAGGCAAAAATACAGAATATATGTAGATTGGGTCTAAGAATATAAATTTCGAGTGGGATCAGAGTGGGAAGAAGAAGCCAGTGGCAATGTGGCCATAGAGCAGCAGCCCTCAGGCACGACCATGCTGATCCATGCAGACACTACAGTGCCTGCTGGGATGAGTTGTTTTGAGACCCAGAGAGGCTGGTGAGGCACCTCGCTGTGAACCTCCAGAAGCACAGGGCTTTCCAGGCAATCTGCATGGCAACCTTGCTATAAGTAGGTACAAACTTCTTGTGGTGCCTTGTGATTGCGATTGAAGTCGTTGCTTGCTTTTACAAGGGTCTGTTTTCTGTTTTGCATGCAACAGAACAATGCAGCGAGCAGTCAGAGAGACTGTGTTCGTGCCACATAAATGTACAAATCCAGCTTCCCCCTTGACAAAGTGCAGTTTGTTGTGCTGGTGAGGGGAGGTCACAGGCAGCAAAAATCTGCAAGTGCTACATCTAAACCCTTCATTTCCAGATGTGTGCACAAAGCAAGCTCCCACTGTTTGTCTTGATAGGTGGTTGCTCTCTGAGGTGCTACATTTGTGCATGGATCTGTAATAATGCAGGGTTGCTACAGTCCTTCTAACTATTGCCAGATCTGATGAAGAACAGTGAGAAGATTATGCTTTCCTCTGAATTCAGTAGAGGTCTCCAAAGAGTACTTGTGTAAAGAGACTCAGGCCCAGGAAGCCTGTAATTATCAGTTAAATAAATAATTTAGTTAATACAAACTCTGGGCTAGATCCCAGTCTGACTTGGCAGTTTTATTCTGTTCTGGGAGGTATAAAACAGTGCCAAAGGCCCAAAATCTAGCCTTTAGGGATTGTTGTTTTGTACAAAAGTCCAGTTATTATTCAGAGGGGAGGACCTAGCCTTGCAGGTTAGCAAAATCCTTCAGAAACAAATAAGAACTGATGGAACTTAATACTTTTTCCCCTTCAGTTTCTCAAAAGCTTAGCTCTGTTCCTCACCCCAATCTCCCATCATTTTTTTTCATCTTTACATACCTCTAAATTTCCTGCCTTTTGGCTGGGACCAGGCATGTCAGAGCCAAATACTGTTATAACTGGTTTTTTGTTGGTTCCAGCCCAACTGGAAGCAGGAAATACTAAAATTCTCCTGGGTAATCCTCTTCTCTGGAGACTTTCAGTCCAATTTTGCAGATTCATGAGTGTTACGTGCTTTAGGCAAAGTTCAGAGAGGCAACCAAAGCCAAGTGCTACAGATCTGTAGACCTGAGATACACAGGGAAGGCAGCGAGTTCTGTATGCCTGTGACATCCTTTGCTTGCCTGCACCAAACTGCTGCAGTTTCTGTTTAGAGCTGAGTCCTAAATCATACTGTTTCTGCACACCTCTGGAACTCGGTCTGCACTACTTATTGTGTGAGGGCTCAGGTTCAGGGGGAAGCCAGCAGAAGAGCCATATCAGGACCTGAAAGCAGAGACTAGAATAAAGCAAGCAGACTGCATCATCCTCAGTCCGTTCCTCATCTTTGTTCTGGAGCTTTTCCCCTTTTCTGACGGCGATGCTGTGCTGGATTACACCTCCCTGGTAGCAATGCCGTGTGATGGACTTGCCCAGCAGGACACAAGTGGCTGGAGACACTGTTGGTGCTGTACAGTGGCAGCATGGTCAATTCAGGATTCTGTCATCCTATGAAGGGCCACCTGGGAAGGAGCTCCAACTCTCCTGCGCACAAGTAACATTTGCATTCCCTGTGATGGGCATGGGATATGAAAGCACTGCTGAGGCCTTGCTGGACCTCTCCTGCCAGACCCTCTCTTCTGGGCGTGGACAGTAAATTCAGACTGGTTTGTTCTGGGAAGAGCCCACAGAGGTGACAGTCCTGCAAATACAGCTCCTCTCCATGCTGAACTTGAGCTCAGATCTGCTGATGGCAAGCATGTTTAAAGCAGCTGTCATGAAATGGCACCACTATGTAATGGACATTTCTACTGACAGTGCAACTATAAAATCCTTTTGAGAAAGGAGGAAAAAAAAAAGAGACAGAGAATAATCTGGGGAGCTGTTAGAGGAACAGGAAAGAATGAGTTAGCCTCATATCAATGTGATTTCTATCACTAGTGCACAAATAATCCTAGAGGATACCCCTGTCCTCATTGTTTGCTCAGCAAACAGCATGGACATGCAAAGATTTATAGACATCATCCACTGTCAGAGAACCAGGGAGATTTACTTCATGAGGCCTTTTTCTGGGGAAAAAAAATAACCTGAGCATGTGTTTCTTTGCCTGCTTGGAGCTGATCAGAAGATATTAATTTAATAAGGCTGTTATTCTGTATTGTTTGCATGACATTAGCACAACATTAGTGCATTGAAACTGAAGGCCCATTTTAAGTGGCACTGTACCCTGGCACAGTGAGAGACAGCAGTTGCTATGTTTATCAGCTGAACAGACAAAATGTGGTGCGTTCCCTTTCCAAATGGGGAATTGATACTCATAAATGATGAAGTAATCTAACCCACAGATACTCAGTGTACAAACACAAGCATGGCAGCCAGCTGCAATACTGAACCATGGTAAGAGGTTTAACAATACAGAAAACAATAGGTATTGTATACTGTAGGCTTATAAAATAGGACTTGGTGAAAAAAGGTTCTTTTCTCCCCTGGGAATTGACAGATTTTTGTCAAACACAATTTGGCTGAAAACAGGAATATATGCTTATTGTAATATCTTTTGTTTGGTAGTCCACATTTATTTTAAGGCCAAATGCAAAAGTGGACACCTCACATGCAGAATCTGTCTTTGACCAAAACCAAGAAGAATAATTTTCACTGAAAATTTGCTTTGGTGAAAAATTTGCAGCCAGCTCGGATGCAAAATACCTTATGGTAGGTGTTTCTTTTCCATTTGCTCTTGTATCCAGCTCTGCAATTCTGTGTTGCTTTGGCCCTTACTCGAATACCACCTTCTGCTACTAATATAATGCTGCCAGCTCCAGCAGCTCAAGCATAAATCTTCCAAAATTTGAGCATTGGAGTGTTGTGGGAGAGGAGGAAGAGGAGAGGAGAAGGGAGAGACTAGCTGGGCACAAGGGGAATTCAAATCCAAGTTTTAGAAGACAGGTGTCTGGCTTTGGTTAACAAATTAAAAAGAAAATTGAGTTTTAGCTGTTGTGGTCATGGAGAAAAGCTAGAAAATGTGAGGCTGACGGGCTCAAATAACATTCAGCCACAGAAAAAGACTCTTGATTTTGTGCTTTGTTTGTAATGCTGGGGGCCAGGTGCACCCCAGCTTGCCATGGGCATTCAGGGCAGGAGCTTCTGCCAGCATCTCTGCCCTGGTACCTGCCCCGTGGTGGGCCAGGGCCGTGATGCCAACGGCTGCCCCTGCTTGTGCATGGCCTCCAAAACCTGGGCCCCACACACCAGGCCTGGGGAGGAGGAGGAGGAGGAGGAGGAGGAAGAAGGACCAGCTGGCTGCAGCACTGAAAAACCCGTAAGAAGAACCTTACAAGGACCACGTGTGGACTTTTGTTTGGAGTAGCTCTGTTGCAGCAACGCTGGTTGCAAGCAACATACCCAGCACTTGCATCACCACTTCTTCTTGGACTGTTCAGGATACTTGTGTCTATAGGGTATAGGGCTACTTGTACCCAAATACTGCATGCTGGTGTTGCGAACCCTAATGTTTTGCCTTAAATTTTGTTACAGGGGTACTAGGAATAGCGTGGAGTTGTGTCTATCAGCTACATCTGTCCTAGTCTGAAACAATGCTTCTGTGAACAAACATATCTGCCAACATGCCTAAAATAGTGGAAGATTGTCACGGTTTAAGTTTTGCATTTTTTTGTGGTTTAACCTCCTGTTCTAGGTACCTGATGCTAGACCCCACCCACACTGCCTCTGAAAAATTTTTCCTCTGTCAAAAAGTGGTATTTAGTTCTCAGGAACTAGTAAGCTACTATTATACACATCAAGATATATGGACCAAATGCTTTTCGATCAAAATAATTTCAAAAATTCTAACATTCTAACAAAAATTCTAACAAGAAGGATTTTAAAATCAAAGGTGATACCAGATGTTCTGTGACATAAACACCATAAAAAATACGTTCAGATCCTCTTCTCTTATTTGCCTGTTATTTTGTGTGAGAAGTATACTATGGAGTAATGAAAAGGTTATGCCAAGCTTCTAAGAGAAAAATCTCAACTTCAAAAACTATATAAAAATGGAAACGTAAACGCCGTTTTCAGAAGGATGTGTCTTCAGGGGCAGACTGGGTGGCCCCAATGGTATGAAATGCCTCATTGCACAGGGTATCCTTCACATACAGTCATTTGGGGGACAACACACATTGTTTGTAAATTAATTCCATAGCAGAAAATGGGTTGAAAGGGTGAAAACCACAAAAATGTGGGGGAAAATGTTTGCAGATCTGCCCATATCTTTTGAAGTAAAATCAGTTGAATAGTTATGGTAGCATGAAGATTTATTTGGGTGGAAAAGACCAGCATGTATGTATTCATGGAAATACTTCACATCTCTGTCTCTGTATTGTTTGTTTGTTTTATGCTGGTTTTATTTTTCCAGTTTGCAACCAGAAGTTGTATAAAAACCCTTCTCTTCTCTTTGGGCCTTTGGAATACACCACTGGGATAGGATGTTCTCTAATGTGAGAGATGAGCATGTGCTCTGCTCGCAGTGAACATGGTACATATTCCCTGCATGACTGCTCCAAAGTGATTCTCAGAAAAGAGGAGAACTCTATTTTATAATGTTCCATGTTGGACATCACTTGTTTCCTCTGAAGAAATTTATTTTGGAACAGACATCTTAGGTCATAAGTTATTCTGGATGTGAATGCACTCCTGCAAAGGCTGTAAGTACAACCTCCTTGAACGATTTTCAAAACCTTCTGCATTTGGTATTGGCACTTGATGCTCGAAAGAACTATACATGGAACTAGAATGCATGTGAGCAACCAGTACAGACATGCTGAACAATCAGTCCCGCTGAACCGGCCCCACTGAAATGGCCATGAGAACGTTTGTGAACCACTTATCACAATGGGAGTTTGAAGCATTTTTATTAAGTGTTTATCAAAACATGATATAGACCACCTGCGACATGTTGTCACCTATTCTCTATTTGTGATCAAAAAGGTATACTTAATACTGAACATCTCTTCTTCCTTCAGTAATTTTAGGATGGCTAATATTTGTGTTTTGTCTGACCTCAGAGAGATGCCTTTTTTTACACTTTTTCTGTGAACAGATAGGCCTATATGACCTATCGGTTTCTTAAGTCCATATACATCAGGGGAAGATAAAAACAGCCTATACTTTCTTAGCTTATTTTACTTGTGGAGGTACTTTTAAGTACTCATAAGAAGCTTATTTTTGTCCTTGCTATTTTGTTTTGCAAAAGCAACTGTACAAGATCACCTTAGATTCAGGAGAGATCGTGTACAAACACACACACACACACATATATATACATGCACAAAATCCTGCAATCCTGCATGAACTGTGTTGACTACAACTGAATTGTAAATAGCTCTTCCATCAGGGAATCCAAATAGCTCCTCCATCAGGGAATCCCCCAACTCTGCATTACTGTGTATTACAAAAGTAGCAAACGAGTCAGGTTTTCCAGTAAACAGGAGCTGAAAGCAATAGCAGGGAGGTAAAGCAACAGCTACAATGAGACTTGTCATGACAAGACTGTCATTACCTTTTTTGTCTGTCAAGCAGGTATTAATAAAGTTACCTCAGTTACTGAGTTATTACTTAAGGGACCAGAGGTAAATCAGAGAGGTTACCGCTGCTTTCCATGTGAACAGGGGACTTTGAGCATTTTCTGAGCTGTTGATTCACTAAAATGCTCGAGCAGGGAGTTAAAGTTTCATGTGTTTCTTCATCAAAAAAAAAAAAAGCTACTACTGGGTGGTAAATTACCTGTGGAATCTTCCCTCTGGGAAGTCATGGCCCTTTCTTGGCTGGTCAATGCACCACACATCTGGGCCTGACACTTATGTACAGGTAAAAATGTACCATCTAGGACCGTTTGAGAAACTGGGTTTTTGATTGTCCCCTCCTCCCACCCCCCAGTTTTTCTAGAAGAATAAAAGATAATCCTGAAGCTGATTCATGTTTTAAACCCATGACAACCCAAGAACTGAGGAAACTTATATCATTAGGCTGGCAGGAAAGGGGAATATGGGAACTCTAAGTACGGTGGCTGGCAAATATTTTTTAAAACGCTGGTAGAGGAGCATCAGGAGAAAAGAGCAAGGCAGGGTGAAAATGCTTGTTGAGTGACACCTGAGACAACAAATGCATATAACAGTTGTGATAATTTTATATAGGAGGAGAAGAAATTGGAGAGAAGGGAATGGGGGGAGAAGGGAGAGAAGCAGTAACCCTCTGCTATTTCAAGTGAGAGTTTGGACATAGGAGGGGTACCTGTTCTTCAGGTATTATATCTCTGGATTATATCTCTAATGTACATGTGCATTAGGTCTGCTAGTCTGACCCTTATTGCCTGAAGACCTCACTGATGGTTAGTAATCATTATGCAGTGTTTCAAAAAGTAGGAGTAAGGAGTTAATACCAAAAGTCATAAAAAGAATTCCTGCTTTCCTTACAGAAGAAGTGCAGAGAATTGTACTCATTACAAAAAACTAAATGGAAGGCTGCAGCCTTCCAAAGGCAAGGTATGGTTTGTGCGCAGAAACAACTTGTGTTTTGTTGAAGCTGACTTTTAAAGCAGGTTAATTAAAATGAAGTGCTTATGTGTCTTCTGGTCAAGCAGATGATCTGGTGTAGCTGCAGCCACTAAAGGATGAACTGCAGCAAAGCCACCATCGAACCACTCGCAAAGCGAAGTGAGAGCCACTCCAAGTTAAGGAAATTGCCTTGAAACTCACCCTTGGTCAAGCGGTGCGTGTCACATGAATGATGCGTGTCTGCTGACTGCCCGCTCCCCGCTCCTCTGCCTGCCTGCAGCGGCTCCACCCGGGGCGTGCGCTGGGCACCGCGCGGCTGCCTTCGCTTTGGGCGCTAATGACAGCAGCAGCGAGCGTCAGGCAGACCTCTCGGGGGCTGAACTCAGAGCTTTGGCAGCAAAGTGAACAAGGCGCTCATTTTGAATAAATTGGCTGCAAATCCCACTTATTTTTGATCCTCGCTTTCTCTTAATGTTTTGCGAGTCTGCTCAGGATCTGAGGTTTCAACAGAAAGTGGTGCTGTGGGGGAGGTTTCTTCATTTATCAGCCTGTTTTACAATCTTCTGCTTCAATTCCAAGGCAGACAGATTGATGGAATAACTACTGTATGGTGGTGCCACAGTTGTAGAAGTGTGTGATCTGTTAGAGTTTGGTGTGGTTTTGTTTTCACACACTGGCTATTTTTTTGTTGAAGTAACTCTTTTTCCTAATACCTCCAGCCACTAAGTAGTTTCATCTCAGCAGATGTCTTAAGCATAGTTCAGCTGCATCAGCAGATATTCCGGCGATGGTATTGCTCCCCTGTGACTCTCAACAGGGATTTTATTTTATTTTTTTTTTATTTAAGTGCTGGCAACATGGTTTATTTATAACAAGGAACATATTTCAAGAGCATTTTCTATATCCATATCTATTTCTTCAATCTTTATCTCAGTAAATAGGACTTAGTGTTCACATTTGGATTTTTCTTTTTCTCCTCCTCCTTGTACTTTCTGCTCTTCTAACAGCAGAGTGGCTAAGAAACATTTGGTGAAAGTGCTGTTTGACCACTGTTACACTCTAGAGCAGACTCAGCGGCACTAGACAAACATTTTCTTTACAGCATTAGTTCTTTCACCTACAAGATATATCAAGCTAAAATTTCGTAACACTGCTTTTTTCCCTCATGTGCGTTTCAATCTTTCTGACATCTGGAAAAAGTGTTTTTTTGACTTGGTCCTTCCTGCATAACTTCTGTTTAAACTTGATTCACAAAAAAGATGCAGTGTTTTCCTAGGGTCTGGGTGATTAAGATAATTTCTCCTTTTGCCTGGCAGTGCTACAACTCTTTGGTAGAAAGAGCCCCAGAAGAACTACTCTGGGAATTGTCACATTTTATGATGTATGAGCTTCTTTTTCTTTTTAATTTTACCACAAGAAAAGAAGGAGCATTCTCCCATCTGCACAGATCTCCTCAGCCCTGCTGAAGGTCGAGACTCAGAGCTGCTTAACCATTAAAATGAAAGGCCAAAATCCTGCAGAGCCCTCTCAGGCAAAGCTCCCGTCTCCTTTCGTTGGTGCTCTGCTTGATGAAATATGGAAGAAAAAGCGCTCAACAGATGAATAAACAGGCTTTGTTGGGCCCCCACTCTATGAACTGGGGGCTGGGACAGGGTCCTTTTCCCAAAACTGGGACTAGAACACTGTTAATGTAATGACAGGGGTGTGGTGACAGCTGTCACCTTTTTGTCTCCTGTTAATGAGAGAACTTTTTCTCAAATTTTGTGATCCTCACACTTGCAGACCTGCTGACTGGGTCCCTACCCCATTTCCTCCAGTTGCTACTCCTGAGCAGGAGCACATCAAAGGCCAGTCAGTTCTGTGCTCCCAAAAGACCAACTAGTCTTCACTATAAGTTCAGGTGCAGAAGAGCCATTTACATCACTGATCAGGAACCTAAGGTAGGACATTTATACTAGAAGTTTCCACTGGCATAAAGTGACTTTATGCTTTAGACTTCTAGCTGCTCCACCTTAAGCATAGGCAAAGGGAAAGATGATTAAGCTAAATGAAATTTGTCTGTGAGGTCATTTGTCTTGGAAGTGAGGTCCTGCCTACTTACAGCTGCTGAATGTGGCTCCATATTTCCAGCCCCTTTAGCTTTGGGAAAGTGATTGCCCATAGCGCTGAACTGTTAGCAGAGTCCTCAGCATGGGTTTGGCCTAGGTCAGCTGTCACTTTCTGTGTCTGGCTGGTGGGTCCAGAATTAGTGCAGGGGAGGAGAAACGCCAAATGAATGGCTTGGTAATGGCCACACATTTTTGGAGAGTTAGTGAAATTAGTCATACGGATGGGGGCTGTTGCCAGCTTGTTACCCTCAGGGACAGGGACTAGAACTCGGCACATATAATTTACTATTGTATTCACCAGTATAGACTTCAGGGCTTCTTACTATTTCTGTTATGGATGTAGAAAACCATGAAGGAAGAAGCTATGAATGCTCCAGAAACCTGCTTTAAGGTCTTCCTCACTATTCCTTGCTTGAAGGAATACTCCCTTACCGTGTTCATCTGAAGGTGGGACTGTTTGAAAATGCTAGTAAAAAGAATAAAGTTCCTCTCTTCCCACCCTCAGCACAAGATGCTGTCATGATTAATAACACCATTTAAAGAACATTTTCCATTTCTTTTTTCCATCTGCCTACCTTGCCCTGACCTCAAATTAGTTAAACAGTGACCTTCCTGAATGTGCCTTCTCTTTCTGTACTATAATCCCAGGCTCTGTTTTGTCAGACTTAGAACATTGTTACAAGGACTAACTCTCCATCTCCCTCTCTGCTTTTAAACCATCCCATGGCAGTCCTGCTTTGCAGCCCCTGTCATCCATAACTGTCTCGTATTTTCACAGAGGCACCACTGCAGATGGTACAAATGAAAAGAAGAAAGAACTGCTCCTCCCTGTTATTCATAATCGCAAAACATGGTCTGACCATTCAGCTGCAAAAGTCTTCAGAGCAGGGCTGTTTTCATCCCTGATAGTGTTACTTCTGCAATGCAGAAATAATTAAAACTCTTTCCTTCACCTGCAGTTGTATAATATCTGAGACACACCTGTTTGTAAATAGTACTGAAATGTGTAATAGTTTGTTCACCCTTTGTAATCTCCTTGTGGCCACAGGGAAGGTTTGTTAGGGGAAAGGTGTGGTTACACGATGTCTTCACTGGTGACTTCGGTTAAGGACATGCGGTCTGTGCTTGGGCTGTCACCACACAGCTTCTGCCCTGGTGCTATCATGACTCTTCTGGGAAGGATCCTATAGCCTTAAAGCCTTTCCAGCCTGACATGGTAACTTCAGGAACAGATGAGGAATCTGGGAGCTGCCTGCACTGCAGGTAGAGATGGCACTGTAAATCCTGGCTGGAGATGAAGTGCCTCCCAGTGAGCAACGCTGGGATTTCTGCAGCCTGACAGGGTGAGTATTGCTCCAGGCGGGTGATGGGGGATCCTGGCTGCCTCAGCTTCAGACCTTCAGGCCACTCGGTGCCATAGGGCAGGTGGAGCCATTTGGGATCATGATCATGGTGTTTCCTTCACCAGATTGATGGCGGGAGACACTTAGCAATAGTGAAAACTGAGCTGGAGGTGGCAGCAGACCCTTATCATGAAAAAGGAGGCGCATGGTTTCAAACTGGGTTTTTTTACATTTTCTGTTTCCAAAGTGTCCAAGGTGCCTTTTCTCAGTGGAGGCACTGTTGCTTCACATCACTCTCCTGCCATCTTGATATTATAGGCCTGACATCCAAAGCTGTGTTCGTGTCACCCTATGCACACAAAGCTTCCTCTGATCCTGTGAAACTCTCTCTGGAGTCCCAGAGTTTCCATATTCAGCCTCCTCCTGCTTTGGCACTTGGTGCTTTGTCGTACCCACAGCCTACTGAGCTTTGGGGCAGATCAACATCTCAACCTTGTCACATGAGCGCATCAGAGAACCAATCCACTTTCCTCGCTCTTCTGTAATCAGGGAGCCAAATTTGTGTCGTTAATCTTTCACCCAGTACTGGTAGAATTGCCACCTACCTTTGTGCCTCAAGCATAGGGTTTATACCTAAGTTGAGATGTCTGTGTAATTTTACACGTTGAAAATGGCAGACTCATTCCCCTATTTCTAAACTTGATCAGGAGTTTCTCCAACTTTTAAAACCATTTTCCCTCTTAATTTGTTCAGGTGTGCATGGAGTGGGAGAGGGGAATTTTAACACAGTGACGTTACATCAGAGTAACAGATAATTTCAGCAGGTTGTATAATGCTGCATTTTCATCCTTTCCCCCTAGCATCCTTGCAAAGATGTGGAATTTATTTTAAATATATATTTAGCAAAAAAATCCAGACTAATTAAACATGGCTCAGCAGTGTCTGTCTGGGACCACAACTGAAGTTGCTTTTTAGTTTATATAACTGAGAAGGCTTTAAAGCACTATAGCTATTTGCAGAAAAAGAAATAAAAAGATGCAAAGAAACATTATTGACATAAAAGTTATAAAAAATAACCCCTAATTAGCAATATTGAACTTTTGTTTTGTTCTGCTGACAAAACAAGGTTCTTAAAGTCATGTGGAAAAAGCTATTTTATTTGAAGATCTTTTAGCAAAAAATACACATACTGCTCTCAGTGCAGCCTAATAGCTTAGGAGACCAGCTGTCCTAGAGAGTATCCACAGCCTGGTGTCATTTGTTCAGTTGCTTCCAGAAAGCTGCAAGTGAGCCACGGTGAAGGCTGGGTGCTGGAGCCCAGCTTCAGGCAGCTGGTGAGGTGTGTTGATAAGTGGCGGTGCCCTGGAAGAGGATATTTCAGGTGAGTGCAAGAAAACCAGATGGTGCCAGATTTATAATAAGATTACCACCACCTTGGTAAGTTTTAGGTGAATTAAATCTATGATTCCCCAAACTCACTTTCTCAGCAGGTTCCTTATCTGGCCATCTCCAATTTGGTCCCAGAGAGCCTCTGGATGCTGGCAGAACCGAGAGTCTTTGGGCCGCACCATGTTCCCAACTATCAGAGAAGTATTTTTCATGGGTACCTGAAGGGCGTGGTTGCAGAGTCCCGCTCCCTGCACAGAGAACATGAGACAGGAACATGCTCACCATCCGCAGTCCTTTCCTCAGTTAAAAAAGCGCCAACAGGAAAACTTCAATGCCTTTACATAGTTGTGAGTTAGGTGCTATGACTAGGGAGTAGGTAAGATGAGTACACCACCCTCATCAGCCTGAGGGCATTCAAACCCACATTCACTACTGAACTGGGGAGTACCTTGAGTCATACCCATGAAAATAAGGTTGTGTGGGAGGGTTCATCCAACATTTCCTACTGAAGTGGTGTCATGGTGTTGCATATAATGTGGGATTCACATGGCTTGAATGAAAACCAAGATGGGAGATGACTCAAGCTGCTCAGGGTCAGGGTGTTCATCTGGTGCAGTGCACCCCAGTGCTGGTCTTCTGCTTCCCAAGTGAAGGCTAGTCACTAGGATACTCCTACAGAATTTACTTTCCCTATAAAATACTGAGATTATTAAAAGAGTGATCCTAGGCCTTCTTTCCTGGGTGACTTTGACAGATCCCATGGAGCCCACTGCAAGTGCTGCGTAGCTGGAGGCACCTTCTGCATTTGGTGCAGAAACCCTAAGGTTATGTGGGAGTCCAAACACATTGCTGTGGCTTGTGGTTCCTATTGATCACAGCAGAATGCAAGGTTTGGGGTTTTCAGGAGTATTTTTAGATTATTTTTCTGAAGCTACAACTCTGCCCTAGCTGAACAAACCTGGGTCTTGGGTTCTGTTCCGATGACCAAGATCCCTGAAGACCCATCTTTGACTCAATGGGCCGTCAGTGTGTGCCTTTGAGCAGCTGTGTGAATCCCACTGCTGAAGGTAATGTGCCAGGCATCCAATTTTCTTAGCCAGACAAGTGTCCAGCATTGTCAGTGCCTGGTAACTAACGCATACAGTTTTGACTTTACACAATGCAGCGCAATACATTTGGCTCCACAATTTGAAAAGGGTCTGCCCTTTGTCTCTCTTTATCAGTATTATCTGACATTGAGTTATGAGCTGCTAATGACCCAGAGATAATGAAAGTCATGTCTCAGAAAGCTCACAGTTTGAAACACTGATGCAAGAAGACAGGAGAACCACTCAAGAAATCCAGTGGGAAGAATAATCTGTGCCTTTGAGCATAATATATATCTTAATTACTGTTTGTTTGGCACTCTGGTAGGGAATATGGAAGAAAAAAGCTTTTAGAAGAGTTGCGATGGGTTGATGGCAATGGTTTCATTTTCTTAGCTGAATTCCCCTTCTTCCCTTAGTTTTTTATTCTCAGAGTACTGGCACTTTGATAAGTGTTGATGGAAAACACTGTCTTTTATGCTTAATGTGGGTGTGAGTAGAGGGGAGAGTATATTGAAAGTTCTGCATGCAAGTGCCAGAAATGCCTGTGGTTCCCACACTCGAAGGAGTAGAACAACCGCTCCTCCCAGGAGACCCAGCAGTGTCAAAAGATGCAAAGCAAAGGGAAGGTGGGCTGTAGCCCAAGCTTCTGTCTCTTCCCTAATTCTGACTAATTTGGAAAGCCAAGAAAGGTCATGTAAATTAGGATCGTAGTGCCCTGGCATTGCTTTCTGAAGACATTTCTCTGAGGTGTTTTTACAGTAGCTTTGCAGACTTTGCTTAGGCCAGTCTCCTGTTGGAGCCTGTTGGGTACTTCTTCTCCTCAGCTGTAATGATTTCTGTCTAAATTATTCAAGATTTACACTGATATGATCTGGATGAGAATCTGGTGCAAGTATCCTGCAGATATGCCAAGAAAGGAGGCAGTTGTATGTGAACACATTCATTATGCATATTACCCCAGAGAGGCAAGCCACTGTCTCTGCTTGCCACTTCAAAGGAGTAGAGTGGGTCTGTTAAGAGACAAGCAAAATCCACAAGATGCCTCGAGGGAGAATAATTGAGATTTCGTTGATTTGTACAGACAGCAATGGAGACAGAAATCTCACGCTTGATTTTGAGCTTATATGGCACCCTTTTCTCAAGTACCCTATTGTATCAGAGTCTGAAATCTTCAGCTAAAACGCTCTGCAGCCCAGCAATGAGGCTCCATGATCTTCACAATATGCCTTTGCTTTTGTTTTTATAAGTCAAGAATATGCAGCTGATGAAAGACTGTCACAGATTCCCTGCAGAGCACTCCCAGTCTGAATCTCTCTCTCATGCCACCAGAATGAATCAGTCTGCAGACAGCAGTTTTTAGCAAAGATGCTTTATTACCAGGGCTGCAGCACCAACTAGAACGAGGGAACTCATTACTTTTAGAAAATTATTCTGGTGTTTGAAGTTCTTTTACAACCCCAAAACGGAGAAATTGCAAAGCTCCACATTTCTTTTTTAATGAGAATGAATGCACTAGATCTCTTTAATTAGACAGAGGTGGAAATGTATTAATTACCAGAGGACAACTCTCCATCTTCACGTAACGGTACAGATGGACTGACCCGAGATCCCAGTGGTAATAAAGCATCCTGGCGTGTTGACTAACACCCCTAGCTCCTGCTGGGATGAAAGGAATTGGTGGGTATTTCCAAACCTTCATGATCGTGAAGTATCATGAACAGGAAAAAAAATGCTTTGGAAGGCTTATTTTCTAACTAACACAATATTTCTAGAGAATCTTACTGATTTACACATGAAAAATAATTGCCTGTTCCATTTTCCTCTCTGCTTCCACACCATCCTTATTTTAGTAGCAGCTGTCTAAAGAATGGAGGCAGTAGACTATTTTAGAACATTCTTACTTCCATTTTGAGTGGTTTAACTTTTAAACATTATTTGCTGAGTATAGGACTTTGTGAGAAGTATGGGTGCTAAAAATCACGCTGAAACTGAAGTAGAGGAAGGTGATAACCAGAACAGACTGATTTTTAAGTGGGGTTGTGAATTCACTTATTCAGCTGGTGTGCCTTTCTGCTGTTGCCTTTATCAGCTGTTGTCGTTCACTCATCTGTTACAAATGCCTAAATAAATTAAATGGAGGAAACATTGGGCATCAAAAATATTGACTAGAATTCAAAGTAGCTGGGACTAGTTGCAATGCCTATGGCTTGAACGCAGAAGAAGCAATTGTTCAGGATAGAAGCAAAACCTGAGCACAGAAGAGCTGGTCTGGAGCTGAAGGGTAATTATTGACATCAGGACTTGCAAAAGCATAGAAACTTTATCGTTAACAGAAGACTGTGCATCTGTGAGTTGAATACATATTTTTCTTCCTCTAAAGACTGCAAGAAGCTTCAAAAAGATCCTAGGTAATTCTTAGCCCTGATAATTTTTACTTTTAGATTTGACACATGAAGAGCAGCTAGAGAAAGTGTCCTTCCATCGGCCAAGGTGATTTAGTCAGCAAAGGGGAGTAATACTAACCTACCTCTGCAACTCCCAGATTTTCTCTATCAGCTTGAACTGTGCATTACTTTACGGTTACGAGCAGTTACATGAAAATTGCACAACAGGAAGCATTTTAGATTGTGTGAGCCTTCTACTAAAGTGGCGCCTTTTTATGTGCTTGTGTGATACCAGTGGTAGATCTTAGAGTAAGGAGATTATGTATGTAGTCACACAGTGGGTGGGTATGTCAGTCCTTTTCCTCACTGTTATTGTTTCAATTCACAAGCCGATTTCATCAAGTTTTAACAGAAGGTTAAGTCTCCAATATACAAAGTTTCTGCAAAAGGTCTGTGAGATGTATGGTGAAAGAGCGTAAGGATCCACCGTTATCTGACCTTCACCATGTCCTGTCTTCTCCTTCCAAAAGAGAAGTGTGGCAGAATTCATCACAGGGCGCCTGAAGCACTGTTGGGGACTGTGCTGTGGAAAAGTGTTTGATTCCTGACTGACTGGTCGAGCAACCAACATGGGGTGTCCTGGCCAGTCAAACTGTGCTCATGTAGTCCTGGTCCCCATGAAGATCTTGAGATCTCTCGGCCCGCCAGCAAGCTAGACATAGGTGATAAAAGATATAGCTAGGAGAGGAAAGAATAGAAAGGGCATAAGGATGTTGTGGTAGGGGACTGAGGAGCCCTGCAGCGAGGAGAAAGGAGGGAACTGAGGTTATTTTAGTGGGACTGTAGGTAATACAAGGATGAGTTCATTGTTGTGATTTGTTTGAAGGTGCAGTCAACCATGAAGCATAAATCCTATGGAAATCACAATTAATTAGTGATGAAGCGCTTAGATTTACCAGTTGCTAGTGTGATGAATTCTTCTGCTTAATTCCCTTTGCCACATTGGGAAAGTGCTCTTCTTTTCAGACCAAGTTATATGAAAGGTCTTATTTTTGACCCAAAAATGTTTACTTAATGGTTCTAAATGATGGATTGCTCTGTATCTTAACTTAATGACAGTGGCACTTGAAAAATGTGGTGGTGATGTATGAATGAGAAAAACAAGGCTTAGATCCTGGTTTCATGCCAAATTCATGTTAGTCAGGCTCTGGCGTATTCTGTTTTGTTGTGTTTAAGTATGTGCATAGGACCTATCAACACTGCACTCAAAGCACCTGACTTTTGCAGTTGTATTGAACAGTTCATTTGCCTAACTCTGATCTAATAGGAGGAAAAATCAGCAGTGATTTGATTTAAATTGACAGAGATAGTGCAATATATTGAGATGTATATATTTATACATCTCAATATATTTAATATGGTGATGTCGGAATCAGGTTCGTAGGATTACATCTGCTGTGCTCATTCCATAACTGGAAGAAGTGCTAACTGTAAAACAATAGGCTCTTTGCTTTTCTTTCTTTTACTTGAAGTTTATAAATCTGGATCTGAAGAGTTGTAGCCTTGTGGGAAGCACTGTAGACTTCAGGCCTCCATTTATCCCCAGGGCAGAAGCAATGCTGGTAGCTGATATGTGAGCTTCTCTAGAGCTCTGTAAATAATCTCCCCATGGTCCCAGAAGATTGTCCTCTCGTGGGTTAGAAGGCAAATTCAGTGTAGCCTGGTTTTCTGAGCTGGCTTTAATACTTAGGACCAGTGGGCAACCTGTCAAAAGAGCAGATATGCCCTTTTTTACCCTGCACTTACTTTCTGAAACATGTCAGGTATGGAAACACTTCCTGGCAGAACCTCAGCCATCCTAACCACCCCCTTCCGACTTTAAATCTGGTGGTCCTTTCAGTTATAAAATTGTCCAGTTCTGAGCTTTGTGGGTTGCAGCTCTGGGTATTTGTGATGGGGATCCTCTGCTATGCTTCACCACTCACTCAGTTGCCATGTTACAAGCAATACTTTCATTTTAATTTTGAGAAAGTTATCTGTCCTGTTTGAAAAATAAAACCCAACCAACCAACCAACCAACCCAAAAAATCAGTTTGACAAAAGTCAATAACTCAGTTGTTTAAAGACAATTTTGAGGTGATAGGAGGGAAAAAAGCAAGAAACTTTTTAAAAGGCTAAGTGAGGGAGAAAGAATTAAAACTAATTTCAGGGTATAATTTCACATATGCCATTCAGTTGAGGGAAGGTTTTGACAGCAAAAGGTAGGACCAAGCTTTCTTCCATCTTCTGGCTGTGAACAGGTAACCCTCACTTTCTCTTGTGGTGTGGGGTGCCCAGCAGCCTGTAGAAAGGGTTGCTTTGTGTTGTCGTTTGCCTGAGAGCTGTTCTCCTGCCCTGACAAAAACTATGTTTGTGCAGTGTTCTGGTTTATAAACAAAATGTTCTATTTCATGTATAAAATGTGAAATGACTTACCATGAGAGTTTGATTAAAGTAGTTGAAAAGACCAAGAATTGCGTGCATGGAATTAATTTTTCTTTGATATCAAAGACCCTTTGGCTTGGTTTTTTTTCAGCTTGGAGAACAACTGTGCAGATAAATGACTTCAGTGTCTGCCTCAAACAGCATGTGTGATGTGAGAAATCCTCAGAGGGTTTCGGTCTGGAGACTTTTTTTTTCCATGCCAAGTTGATGCAAGAGCACTACAAAATAGTTTATGTAGCATTTGGGCTGATATAGAGCCATTTGGGGTGCTTGTCCAAAGGCCTGAATGTTTGCAGCCATCCCAAAAAGCACATCTGCAGGTCACTAAAATGCACCCTGTCTTGCCATGTAGCTGTTGGATACTGGTCTGTACTGAGAATTTGCACGTGTGAGTAGTGATGACAGTGCTAGCATTAGGCACCTTGTAAGTATGCAGCACTGCCTAGAACGTGTGTTCGCCACAGCTCCCCACGGTGTGCCACGTGCCATGTATTTCCCACACCGAGCTCGCTTTAGCTCAAGGAGTGGTAACCACAGGGGTGCTTGGGGCTGGAAGAAATGAGCTCTGCCCCAGGGTACTGCCATGAACTTTTGGCAGTCAATAATGGGCACTGCCTGGTCAGTTTGATATAGTGAGTATTACCACAAGGAACTAGCAGAGAAGTTTGATACTTGCTAATCAGTTTATTAAGATTCCTTGGACAAAACCCATGGAAAATAATGGTTTTTTTCAGAATTGCATTTTCAGATATGGTTTATTGTCTGAGAACTGTCGCAAAGTAGCTATAATTAAAACATGTGTAACTGTAGCCTGCACAGTTTTTAAGAATAGAAAAGTAAATTATACCCTTGTCTCTATAAGGATTATACCTAGTTGTTGAGTTTCAGATATGTGACTGGCAATAAAATGTGCCTTTCAGCTTTCTTTTAAGACAGTAAAAAACTGGATTGTAATTCATTTCATTCTTCTACTCTGCTCATCTCTGTAATACTTGAGTGTCTTTTGCTATTACTATCAAAATAATCTCTGTTGCATGTTTGCTATTTCAGTTTCTTAGAGAGAGAAACAAGCATGAGGAAAAGTTTTGAGTTTCAACTGTATGAAATGTGAGAGTGTTTTTACAGATGCACGTGCACACAACCAGTCTGATATATTTATATCTAAGTTATTTTACTTACTGCTCATAACATGTCATTGGAAGTAGATATGTGTGGTTCAGTTCAACCAACTGATACTCTGAAAACTTGTTTCAGGTTCTCTTATACTTCAAACTTAGTCATTTTACATGGGAGTGTTGCCAAGAGGTCTCATTGTTACATGATGTACTATGAAATCAACACACAGTACAGACTAAACTAAAACTGGTGTTAGATAAACAGATCCAAGCATGGAGTAAGTCTGGATGACCTGAATGGATGTGTCATATATTGCTATGAGTTATTGATGACCTTTCATAATTCACAAGTGGCTCAGGTTGCCTCCACCACTTCTGAGCTATGAGATCATTAATAATGTGTGCAAATAAATAACATATCTTGAGTCAGCTCATTGTATTTCCTATTGCTCTCCCTTTCCCTCCATGTATGGTATGTATGCATATCATATTTATTTCAGAAACAGTGAAATTCCCACCAGCAGCTGTTGGGAAGAAAATTATATAGAATAGTTATATCATTGGAGAGCTGTATTTCATAACTGTGAGGCTGTAGTCATAAAATATAGCCATTTAATGTGTTAAGGAAAACTTCTGCAGTTATTTAAACCAATAGGGCTATTGTATTTAAATTAACTAAACTTTACAGTTCAGTCGCATCCACTGGATCAAATCCTACCCTGACCTACAAACTGGACTCATTGAAAATCACAAATGGTGTCATCAGTCACCACAAAACTGACTCTGCACATCCTCTGGATATGATGGAATCGTATCAGGAATGAATTGGTCTAGCAGTTAAGGTCTTTTGACCCTAAATGGGATGTAGTCTCAGTTATCATTTGCCAAGTCTTTTTTCTTTTAACTTGGAGTAATGCAACTCTCTCAGCCAAAAGTGAAAATGATCCCAAGTCCATGGAAGTTAAATCTTTCCATTGAATTCAGTAGGCTTTGGATCAGCTCCTAAGAGCAGCTGCCATCTTGGAGAAAATCTATGTGAAAATTTTCCTTGATTTCACTATTAATGTTCTATGTCTTGAGACTACTTCATTTTTATATTTTTCCTACACAGTATTTAAATGCTGGTTTTCATTCCTCATTGTTCGTGCATCTTTTGCGGTCAGTTCTCATCAGCAGCTTTCTTACTGAGCTAATAAGAAAAATATTGCAGTTTGTAATCTCTTCTTTCATCTTTGTGTTTATTATATTTTGAGAATGTATGCAGTTCCATGGGTCAGTCATGCCTGTGAAACAAGTTTTGTCATATTGCTCAAGGTTCCTGCTCATAGCCACGTAGCCCTGTATTTCAGTTTCTGATCAGCACCGCCTGGAGAATGCTGTAGGAATTGAACCAATGACACATGTCCATGGGGGAAGGAATCTGAAGCCTATAATCTTTGTTTTGATGCATGCATGTATGGCCGTGTCCTGGTAGTTCATTGATTGGTTATTTAAGGCTATTTCAGCACATGGCAGTAATCCAATGTGCCAGTAGACAATTATAGCAGCATTGTTAATGAGGCTGGCGCCAGTTTAGGAAAACTCTGCATTAACCTGACACCTGTACACATAAAGTTAGGTTTTCAAACAGCAGAATCCTTAAATTACAGTCTATGTGAGTGAATCTTATTTTGACTGTTTGTTTTTTCTGATATTATTTGAAGTGAGATTGTGCAATTATTCAGTTAAAGGAAAACTACCAGCATGGTAAGAATACGTACCTAAGTCAATCTTAATTCTGACACCTTTAGCCATGCTGTATGGTTAGAGAATCATAAAATGGTTTGGGGTGGGAGGGACACTAAAGATCACCTACTAAAGTTCCAACCCCACTGCCATGGTCAGGAACCACTTCCACTAGACCAGGTCACTCAAAGCCCCATCCAGTCTGGCCTACAGTCCTTCATTCCAGGTCTGAACAGGAACATTTTACTCCCTCCACTGAGCTTTTGGGGAGCTTATTTTTCCAGTGAAAAGCCATTTTCATAGTTCAAAGCATTCAGGGTAAGGAAGCCCAAAAGTAGAGAGTTACTGCTAGTCTCTGTATGGCCCAGCCCATTTAGTACAAGCAGCAGTGCTTTGCTGTAATCTGTAAGGGATTACTTAATTTACTTCAAGATAGCCATCCAGTGGGAGCTCTTGGAGGAAGGGTTTGGATGATAGAGAGGAGAGAGAGAGAAAAAAAAGTGTTTGAATTCCAGATAAGAGAGCATGGAGGGTCTGCCTGATGATCACCTCTCTGGAATGAAGCAATGTTGGCATTTGTAGCAACTATCCGAGATTATAGCTGAGGTAATGGAGATTATATCTGTGCAATCACTAAAGATTCACTTTCCACATCTCCAAAGTGATCAGAAAACCTGATACTTCCCAAAACTGCTACTGAAGTACTGCTGCTGTTAGGTTACACTGGCTACATTCTTCAAATTGTAGTGCCCTCACTTTAAATATGACTTTTTGAGAGCTTCCCAAAATGTGAGTCATTTCTTCACAGACAGTTTTTCAAAAATTGTTGCCTCTGTGTTAGCAGATGCCTGTCATTCTGCTAAATAAACCAAAGATTCAGTTAACTGTACTAACTGTGCTGAGTAAATCACCCTTTGGCCCCTGAATGCAGCAACTTTTCCACTATAGCCATGAAGTAATTGATGGAGTAGCACAGGAAAGCTTACATTCTTGCTGTTTGGCAAAATCATAAAAAAAAGTATATTATTTCTTAATGGACTTGGGAGAGATGAGTAATTTAAGTCTGGTAAACATATGAGTGCAGTGGTCACCTTTTCCTTGGATAGTAGGGGAAAACATTGCTTTAAAAACGCATCTAAATATCCTCCTGCATGAACTGAAAAATTGTTTCTAATCCATCTAAGAAACTGTAACAAATAACTTTTGTTCGAGCTAGCCAGGTGCAGTACAGCCCAGAGGGGTCCTGGTCAAACTTCCACCAGTAGGAACCAGCACAGAGTTTTTCCATTGACTCTAATGGGGTTTGTTGTGTTGCTCAGTGATGATTTGAGAATAATGGGGAAGCTGGCAACCGAAAGCTTCTCTGATTCACTACAACAAGGACAGACTTACTCACTGTAGGAGTGCACAGATGATTAGTTTCTGCAAAATTTGATGAAAACCTGAAAAATTTGTCCATGGCCTCTTTGATGTGAATGGGCAAAGTTGCCTATAGTGCTGGGTTCAGTCCTGGGCTCCTCGGAACAAGAGAGACATGGAAATACTGGAGACACTCCAAAAAAGGGCCACAAAAGTGTTTAAGAGACCAGAGCACCTCTCCTGTGAGAAGAGGCTGGGAGAGTTGTGAATATGAAGAGAGAGGGGAGGGGAGGAGAGGAGAGGA
>VZTI01005467.1:23259-35603 GCA_013397865.1 Struthidea cinerea | reverse complement strand
CGGGCTGGGACGAGCCGTGCGCTAAACCCGTAAGCTGAGCCTCTTTGATCCCCGTCCGATATGATCAGCCGCCGGGAAGCTCTGAGCCCGGCCCAGCGTGATTTCCAGCGTCGCGGAGATTCGAACAGACGCCGCAATTACCGATGGGATCGGGCTGATCCCGCTCTTGGCCTGCTGCTCCGCACTGGCTGGGGTCCTGTCTGCCAGCAACAGGGAAAGCACCAGCTCTGACCTTTCTATTACTATTATTAATATTATTATTATTATTATTATTATTATCACCATCATCACCAACACCAAACTATCCCCCCATCCCAGGCTTGCCATCACTGTCGTGCCAGTGGGAAGAGCCTGCTCTCCCCTCCAGCATCTCCCTTCTCAGATCCCTACACCTTTCAAGGAGAGGGGACCCAAACTCACCCATCCCAGCAAGCCACATGGATGCAGGGGCTCAGTTTAGCTTAAATTAACTTGATTTTTTATCTCCCCCTGTTTCTGATCGGTAATATCGAGGCGGAAACAACATCCCTGCAAATCCATCTTGCTAAGGGAGGTGAAACCAAGCCGGGTAATCTGGTGGTAAGGACAGCGCTCCGACGGGTAATGCAGTCGCGCTCGCCTTGGAAGAGGAGATATTTTATATATTTATATACCAAGGAAAAAAAGAGCTGTGTATGTGTTTGCACAGGCTTCTGCCTGTCACAGAATGGTCCAACCACGCATCTTATCTCGTAAAGCCATATTTTGGCCCTTTTTTTTCCCCCCCAAGAAAGTGAATTTTAAGCGCCAGGAGACAGTGATGGTTTCTTTGGAGCTGTTAGGATCTGCCATGTACAATAAATCTGTCTTAGTTTGTGGATTATTGGCCCAATAGACCGTAACAGCTCTGTCAGCCCCTCCTGGCACGCTGTGTCCGGCAAGCTCAGCCTTTGGTGGGTTTTCCTGGTTTTTTTATTATTTTTCAGCAGGAATTTGCTAAGGATTTTTCTGTGCCACGTGCGTGTACAGCAGCTGATAGGGAATTCACAGGAGCTCAGTAACGTTCTTAGGTTGTGGGATTTTTTTTTGCTTTTTAAAAATATTTCCCCTCTGGAAAAACCCCAAGGCACGAAGTCCAAACCCCCAAAACAGGATGGAGAGGAGGGCAGAGCCTTCCCTGCCAGAGCGCATCCAGCCAGGGGCTGCCTCCCCAAAACTTGTGCTGGTTGAGAATGGGGTTTTACTGAATGGGGTTTTACTGCTTTCCAGTAGGATTTTCCCTGGATGGCCCCGCTCCTGCTGGCCGTTGTTCCCAGTCCACTGTTCTTGATCCAAGCCCGGAAAAACAGGATTTCCCGGGGATGGCGTGGGATGGTGTGCTGGCCCCTCCAGCCTTACTGGGCTGAGTAGCACACGCTCCTCTCACCCTCAGCCTGAATTTGAGGGGGTCTGAACCTCCCAGAGTGGGGGGCGATCTGCAGCTGTTCCTGCCCCAGTGACAGGCACGCCCCGATCCTGCTGCTCAGCGCGGCCCTGGGTGATGATGTGGGCTGAGATGGGGGGTGCGGGTGTGGGGTGAGATGCGGGGGTGCACAATGATGATGGGGTGAGCCACGAAGGGGGGACCAGAGTGGGGTGCAGCTGTGGGGCACAGGTTGCAGGTGCAGGGAGGTGTGGGTGCCAGGCTGGTGGCATGATCTGCTGCAGGGCTGGGGGGGACACACGTCCACCTTTGTCCTCGAGGCGAGCAGGAGGAGGCGGGTGGGATTTGGGATGGGGAGAGAGCAGGCTGAGCGCTCGGCGCCGTCTGGGACGGGGCTGGCGGGCGGCCCCCGCTGTGCCAGGGACGGCGGGCGGTGCCGCGGGGGCTGCCAGCCGGGGATGCCTGTACGTCCCCCCGGGCACTGCGCTGGGGGAGCCGCTCTGGTCCCAGCAGCTCTGTAAGCCCATTAAGAGCTCAGGGAGCCTTACACCTCGGGGGGCTGCGGCAGGGACTTGCACTGCTCCAGCTTAAACCCCTTGAGCTGAAGTGGGAGTGCTGCTGCGGGGACACGAGGACGCCCATGGCCATCCTCTGGAGACACCCATCCTGAATCCCCAGCGTGGGTGCCGGCGGCTTCCCTTGGGATACGGAGGGCTGCAGCCCTGGCACCAGGATTTGGCTTTGTTGCATTGTTAAAATGCATCATCAGGGTGAAAAAGTACATTTTTTTGTCTGAAAAAACCTCAGAGGAGGGTGTTCCCCCTCCGGGCGCTGTCATTCAGCATCACAGTGTGCAGGAGAAAAGTACAGGGAGGGCAGGTAGCTCCGTCTGGGATGATGATGGGGGAGCCACACTGGTCAAGGGGAACCTGGTCAGGAATTGCTTGGGAATTTTTCTACCCTTAACCTAGATGTGCCTTATGTCAAAAGTGTCAGGAGCTTTGATAGTAGGAAACCCCCTTCTCCCCCCTCAGAGAGGTCTTTGTGAAGCTCATGGGATGGAAACAGCTTCGTCAGAACATGGAGGGAGATGTTGTGGACAGTCCCTAAAATTCCAGCGGCTCATTCCAGATCCAAGGATGGGTTTCTTTTTGCTGAATCCACTGCCTACAACTCCATATCCACTGGTGCTCCAGCTTGTTGGGGGATGGATTCTGTGGGCACTCCTGACCCAGCTCATCCCACAGCCCCTGCTCATCCCCCAGCCTTGCTCGGGCTCATCCTCCCTGGATCATGCCACTGAGGGCAAGGTGCGGGACCCTCTGGCATGGGGAAGAGGGAGGAGGATGGGATGGAGGAGGCTGGGGAAGCAGCAAGTGGAGGAGGATGTCCATCATGGAAGCTGAGAGCCGGCAGTGGGAACCCACTGGGTTGGGAGCTCTGTGCTCTGGAGCTTCCCTCGCATGCCAGGAGCCTGCCAGTGCTGTGGGAAGACCCATCTGGAGGTGGGGATATGGGTGCTGGGTTTCAGAAAGGATGAAAACCCTGATGGGATCAAACACTTCCCTGGTGAAGGAAGAGGTTTCTCTTGCAGGGGGGTCACCAATCTGGCAGGCAGGTCCCGAGAGCAGGCTGGGAGTCCTGAACCCACCCTGGGCTTCCTGGAGAAGGGCTGGACCACCACGTGGCAGGCACCAACTACGTCCAACTTGCTCCTTTGTCATTCCAGCTTGCCACCTGGGAAGTGAGGGAAGGCAGAAGCATTGGCATCTAGCTCCAGTTTGAGTGTAGCCCCTCAGAGTTTGCGGCCGGGAAGGAGCAGTGAGCCCAGAGAGATGCTGACACCCTGCAATCAGTCCCCTCAGAGCACGTCTCCAGTGCGATAAGTTCTTTCCAGCTCCCACCAAGTAGTGTTTCCTTCATGCTTCAGCTTCCCCAGGCTCGGTCTTGTGGCCCTTCCCCATCTTTCTCTGCGCTGTGACAGCTCGTACTTGGGTTTTTCCGTGGTTGCTCTCCTCGCAGTCATAGAGTGAACCTCTCTGTTCTTTACTGTGAGTCCTGCAGCTCTTTCAGCTGAGGGTCCCTCCCATCCTGACTCATGCTGTGGCTGGTGGTGGTGATGGTGACCCCTTCCTCCTTCCCAGGACTCCAGCTCTGCTTTCCAACTGTCCTGGGGTTGGTTCTTTAAGATCTGCCAGCTTCCCCCACCTCACTTGTGCTTTTTAAAAGCTGCCATAGAATCAGAAAATACTTTGGGTTTGAAGAGACATTAAAGACTATCTCGTTCCACCCCTTGCCATGGGTAGGGACACCTTCCACCAGACCAGGATGCTCCAAGCCCTGTCCAACCTGGCCTTGGACACTTCCAGGGATGGGGCAGCCACAGCTGCTCTGGGCACCCTGTGCCACCCTCACAGGGAATTTCCCCCTAATCCCTTATCTACCCCTGCCCTCTCTCAGTTTAAAACCCTTGTGCCTTGCCCTGTTACAACAGGCCATGGGGAGAAGTCTCTATCCACCGTTCTTCCACACCCCCTTCATGTATGGAAAGGCCACAGTGGGGTCTCATGGCTGTGCAGGACCCCCAGGGACCATCTGAGCGTTCCACAGCAGCCCCATCGCTTTCTGCAGCCAGACTGGTATCCAATCATCAAAGAGAGAAGCTGGGCCTTGGTACAACCCCTCCCTGCCCTGCCACCCCATCACAGGCCCAACAGGTTTCTGGGAACAGTTTTCCAGGAACAGTTTTCCTACTAACTCCTGCCATCAGGTTGCCCAGGAGAGCTGTTTTTCTGTCCTCTACTGCTGTGTAAGGGAAGGAAGACGCCTTTCATTTCGGGCTGATTCTTGAAGAAGCATTAAGAACCAAGAAAGATACCCAAGAGGGATCTCTGAAGGAGGGCTTGGCTTGGGTCAGTCCGTATGCGTCCTCACGTGTGTTTGCTCACCTGAGAGCACGCTGTGTGTCGGGTGCAGGTCTCCCCAGCCGTGGTCCTGGTTGAAGGCAGACCTTGTGTCTGAGGCCATTTGGTCCCCGCCGATGCCAGTGTTGCAGTGTCCCCACCACCAGCCAGGACGGGGCACCCCTGGAGCTCCCTGGTCCCCAAGATGTGGTGCAAAGCCTCCCTGTGGCTCTGCTCTCCTGGAGGATGAGATGCTGGTTGCTCCCCGGGATCCAGCAGGTGCAGAAGGGAGGAGTATCATCTTCCTCTTGATCCCAGGATGCTCCAATTTCCCTGTTTGTTTGGGTGCTGCATTAACGTGGTTTCCTCGACTGCCCTTGCCCTTGAGTGTGCGGATGGCTTGAGAGATCCGGGTCTAGTGCTATGACCACCCAACGTGGAAAAGCCCAGGGAGGGGGAAAAGACAGTGAGGGGTGCAGGAGACCTGAGGACCAGTGAAACCAGCGCCTGAGGTGTTCCCCAGGGTGAACCAAAATGGTGGAGCACCTGCCAAGCATCCCAGTCCTGGAGGTGTCGGCAGCAAGTGTCCCCATCCGCTGGCTCCCAATGGCCTGGGCAGCACTCTCCTCTCTGCCAGGGCTCCAGCACTGTCCCCTTGCTCAGCACCTTCCAGCCTGCTTGCCTGTGCTGCCTGGAGTCCTGGGCTCTCTGGTTCCATCCCCAGCACCTCCAGCAGGACCTGGCTTGCAGCAGGGGTCGGTCCCCTGTGATGTCTCAGGGAGAGGGAAGCTCTCGGGGTGCACAGCAGCGAGCTCAGGCAAGTGCTTGTGTCTGAGCCAGAGAGCACCAGGGTTTGCTCTGTGTTATTCTGGATCTAAAAGGAAAAAAAAAAGGGATTGCTCTTTCCCAGTTCCTGCATTTCCTGAGAGCAGCCTAGCTCCTAGCTTATCTTCAGACAGCCTCAGGGGTATTCCCTTGGAGTTTGGGAGTTTAATCAGGCATTGCTGGGGCATGTGAACTCTGCAGCGACTCGCCGTTCCCAGGGAGGGGAGCGCCTCTCGCAGATATTTGGGTTGGCGTGCCTGGGCTGGGGGCTGGGCTGGCTGGGAACGCGCTGCTGCTTTTCCTGGGGATGCGACTGGGAATGGCTGGGGGTGATGACCTGCCTGCCGGGGAGGATTGCGGGCAGGATGCTGTGGGCAGGGTGGGTTCCCCTGGACATCCCCACGGCAGGGCTGCCTCGGCTTTGCTGTGCTCCTTTGGACCTTTCATCCCCTCCAGCCCTGCCTCTGCCACCTGCCTCTTTCCCTTCCAAACCCATGGATTTTCCTCGTAGCATCCTAGGCAAGAGCTCCTGGTCCCCACCAGCCATCCTAATTATGACCTGGCGCCCTTCTTCTGGCCCCTCTGGCCATAACCCAACCCTGCTGCTCGTTTTATTTTGGGTGATTTTGAATTGGGCGGAGAATCAGGATTCCAGTGGAAATGCCCGATGCCGGGCTCTGCTTCACCGGTGGAATCGAGGGCTTTGTTGCTGGCTCTTTTGCAGGCAGTATTTCTTTTTTTGGGGGCTGGATATATTTCTGGCAAGTAAAATGACGGATGCTCTGTTTCGTTTCCAGTGGCAGCGTTTCAGATTCCTTGCTCCAGGGCAGGAGCCGAGCGAACTCCGATTCCAGAGCAGCTCTGGTACCTTGGCAGCTTAAAGGCCACGGGGTTTGCTTGAATGACAAGCAGTGCTGAGCGTGGGGAAAGCTCGGGAGAGGCACTTTTGTGCTCATGCCTTCCATCTCTTGCAGGAGCGAGATCCCACGGAGCGGGGAGGCATCTTGGTACTGTCTTCCAGCTCTGCAGGCAAACTGGGAGGTGGTGGAAAGACATGGGGAAGGATGGCGAGCCCTGCCTTGGGGGGATACTCCCTGCATCACTGCTGGGGAGATGGGGAGAAGCAAAGTCTTGAGGCATTTCTGTGTGTCTTCTCCCTAGGAACATCCTCTTGGATGCTCTTACCCCAGCTCTGCCCGTGCCTCCCCTCGTACCCGGCTCAGAAGGAGAGCATCAAAGAACCATGGGATGGTTTGGGTTGGAAGGGACCTTAAAGATCAGCCAGTCCAACCCCTGCCATGGGCAGGGACACCTTCCACTATCTCAGGCTGCTCCAAGCCCCGTCCAACCCGGCCTTGGACACTTCCAGGGATGGGGCAGCCACAGCTTCTCTGGGCACCCTGTTCCAGTTCCCCTGTAGTGATCCAGGTGCGGATCCCAGGAGCTGGCTGAGCTGCACCCTGCGGTGTTGGTGAGCCCAGGCCACCAGGGAGGACAGGACCTGCCAGCAGGGCTGGCCTGCTCTTGGGATGCTGCAGTGCTGGGGGTGAGGTGTGAGGGATGGGAGTCCACAGCCTAGGGGGTCAGGGCAGGTTGGGGATCTGTCTTCCTGAAGCTCCCCAGCTTTTTTTGGCTCGTCTGCATGGACCTGAGACACGTGTGGGTCTGCGGGCAGGGTTTGCCCATCCCTCACAGAGCTCCCCTGCACCAGGTTTTGGTGACAGACAGAACCCTGACTGCTTCCTGCCCCCCAAAACCTGTACCCCAAAACCTCTCAAGCCTTGCTGGCCCACTGGGCTTACTGGAAGCAACTCCCCTGGGCACCAGTGGGGATGGGATGGTGCCAGCCCCATCACTGTGGTGAGTTTTGGCTGTGCTCAGCAAGGCTGTGGGGCTGGGAGGAGACCGACTCGGACTCCCTGAGGGCTGTGGGGTGCCTCACTGCCCCCTCCCAAAGCTGAGCTGGTCTTCCCCCCACCGAGCCCTGGCCAAGCAGCCTTCATCCCCTTTCTCTTCTTCCTCCTATTTCCCTCCTGCCAGCGAGGCCAAGCAAAACGCGGCGCTGACCAAAAATAACAACCGCCGGCAGATCCAGACAATGGATAAACCCCCGGTGAGGGCGAGGGCGACCCGAATCCTCCCAGAGGAAGACGGGATTATTCGCCGTCCTCTTAGACATCTGTCAATAGCTGCCGTCTGCGGACCCGCTTTCCGACGAGGCCGGCGGCTTTCCGACGGGGCCGTCGCCTTCCTGCTGGGAAAAGTGGTCCTTCCAAAGCGGTTGCCTTCAGGAGCAGGGATCGTGGGCACTTGGGATCTCATCACTGAGCACCATAAGGTCCCCACCACCCATTAATGGCCAAACTCAAACGCACTGAGCTGGCCCCGGCGCTCTCAAGTGGTGACAGTGGCACAGGGGCTGGCGTGGGTGCACCGGCCTGTCCCAGTGCCAGCTTTCCTGGGATCTGGAGCAGCCTCTCAGTTTGTGCTCTGCCACCACGGAGCTGCCTGGCGGGATGTGGAGGGATGAGGTTTTGACAGAGCTGGGATCACAAGGGGACCTCTCCAGGCTGGAGCTGTTCTTGGAGATGGCGCTGATGGATTTGGGCACTGCTGGAGGTGGCACTTGGTGGTGGCACTGATGGATTTAGGCACAATTGGAGGTGGCACTTGGAGGTGGCACGTATAGATTGGAACACCACTGAAGGTGGCACTGATGGCTTTGGGGCTCTTTGCCACCCAGTATTCCCATGTGACCGTGCCTACAACTTTTCCCCTTATTATTAATTAACTTCCCTTCACTCAGCCCATGCCAATGGGTCTCTCCATGACCTGGTTGTCGGTCAGACCCCGGGTAATTGACGCTATAATTGCCCCATCTGTTAACAGAGCCATTCACACGTCTTAGCTTGGCCTGGGCAGGCCATGTGTGGGTCTCCCCGGGGCAAAGCCATCCTCAGCCCCCCAGCTCTTTGGGGGTCCTGCCGGGATGCCCGTTGTTGTTGGCATCTGCCACCGGGCAGCGCCTGCCCCTGCCCACCTCTCCCTGGTGCCCTGGGGCCATTCTGCCTGGCCCCCTGAACCTCACAGCCCTGCATCACCTTGGGGACCTCACTTGGTGGACAAGAATACGGGGAGCTAGTTGGGCCAAAGAGCTGGAGTCCCTCCAGGAAGGTCTGGGGGGGGATTTGCAGAGGACAGGAGGGGTTCTGCTGGGCTGGGATTGATGGCGCATCTCCGGGGCGATGCCAAGCTGGGGGGAGTGGGCGAGCGGCAGAGCCGTGCCACGGCGCGTGAATGTCAGATGCTGCTTGGCTGCGAGCTGGGCTCGTGCGAGAGCAGATCTGTTCAATCCCATTTGGAGAGGGGGGAGAGGCGGGGGGGGCTCTTCCCCAGGCTCAATCTGGTAGGTTTTAGTTACAGTCGTTTTAGGATTTGGGCAGCGAATTGGTGCAGCTTTGGCACAGGGGGGGATGGATGAGCACCCAGGCTGCCAAGCCTCCCTCATCCCCCGGAATTGGGGAAGGGGGGGACCACGCAGGTGGGTGCAGCCCCCAGGCTGAGCAGCGTGGTAGTCACCCGGCTCTCTGGGCAGCAGCTGGGCGAGCGGAGGAGGGGAGGAGGTGCCTGGCGTTGTCCGCAGGGCACCCGCAGCCCTGCAATGCTCGGGTGGACGCTTCAAATCGCGTTATCTCCATAACCGCCCGGCTCTGGCCGCTCCGAGTGGCAGCGGAGATAAGTGGATTTCCAGGGAGCGCCTGGTCGTCTGACATTTAAGACTCCTTAATCCGTAACCACCACCCCGCGGAGGCAGGACGCAGCCACGTTTCCCAGCTGGGGCAGCCCCGGGCGCAGGTCAGTCCCTGCAGTGGTGGCTCCAGCTGTGCCAGGGCCACAGGGCGACGTTCACGGATGTGCACGGAGGCAGTGGTATCCCTGGGCACTTCCTTGTCCTCTCCACGATGATAACCTCCTCGGAAGTCCAGCGCACATTGGCGGCAGGCTCTGGGGTGTTGCCTGAGTCAGGCACCAGGGTGTGGCTGTGCCGGCAGATTGGGAAGCCTGCAGCAGCCACGGGGCTACATGGAAAAACCCACCGCCAGTGGGGAAAAAATATGCCCTTGCTGGATCCCTGGCGTAGGGAGCCCACCTGGGGAGGTGGTGTCACCTCCTGCCTGCTCAGCAGGATGTGGCATGGCCTCACCACGCTGTCCCTGAGGATGTGCCTGGCAGGACACATCCTGGCCCCCCCTGTGTGTGTGTCCAGAGTTGCTCCTGGGGGGCATCGCCGGGGCCGAGTGGCTGCCTGCAAAGAGGAGACGGGTGAAAGCCACTCTGTGCACCACGATGATTCGCCATCTGCTTCCAGGGCAAACTCCAGATGCTGGATTTAATCTTCCATAGCCTTTTTAATTCAGGAGTTGGCTTCTTAACATCCCTCAGTGCCACCTCGGCAGCAGAGACAAGCAGAGTGGCTGCCACGACTGGCCCTTCGAAAGATGCTCTGGAGCACAAGAGATGAACTATGTCCGTGTGAGTTGCCCATCTGGCGACCTGTCATACCTCGACCCATCATACCTCTGGCTCTTTAACCTGCCCAGGGTGAGCCTGAGCATTCACAGCACTGCCCAAACCTCCCCCCAGGCCTGGGTGTCCTCTCTTGATGTCTGGAGAAAAGGTGGTGGGTGATGGTAACTTCCATGGTACATCCAGGAGCGGATCTTCTGGCTGGACCAGTTTTTGGGAGGATGAATGCAGAGAGCAGAGCTTGGGGGCTGTTGGGTTGACAGAGGTGATGGCTTGCAAATAACAGGCTTGTCTTTGCCTCGGGCACCTGGTTATCAGGCACCATGGATGGGTGTCCTGTAGGGATAATCAGCCTTGGGAGATCATGGATTGATTTCTCTCTTGGTTCGCCTGCTGCTGGACATCTGGTGAGGCTGTGATGAGACATCACCGCCTGTTTCAGCCGACCTGTGTCACCTGGTGGAGGGAACAGCAGGTTTGACTGTGCTGTGGAATGGGCACCTGGTAGCTGAGTCAGCTGTGGTGCTGGGCTCAGAGCTGCTGTGAACCTTGTTCTGGCGGGGCTTGTTCTCCTGAGCCTTTGACCTGGGTTACTGCTGGACCCTCTGGCTTGTGACAGCGCTACAGGGCCGTGGTCCTGTTCTACCCACTGGGTGTCTCATCCCAGGATGTGTTTCAGACACCAGGATGCCTCCAAGGTATCTTGTCTCGCCACGCGTGGTCCTGTGCTCCTGGCCATCTCAAGGTCCTGCCCACTGTTGGCCAGGGCAGCTGAGGAGTACAGGGACCACCTCCAGCCCCTCTTTGGAGCTGCAAGGGGAAGGTGCCTCCGTTTGCAGCCTCCCTTGACCTACATCTTTCCTGGGATGCCTTTGAGAGGGGCACATGCTGGTGGTGGGCGCCCGACTTTGGTCTGTCCATGGCACGGCCGAGTCCGCCAATCCGTCTGTCTGTCCATCCATCACCAGGGAGTGATGGTGGTGGGGAGGAGGTGGGGGCCATGCTGGGCGGGCGGCCACGCAGCGAGGGGGAGGAAGTGGGGACAAAAACGCGGCGGAGGGGACAATTGCAGCCTTTCTCCAGGCTGAAAAGACGCCGGGGTCCCTTCCGGCCTCGTCCTCCGTCTGCTGCGGGCGGACAAAGCCACCGCCCCCAGTGCCCACCCAGCGCCCAGGGATTAGAAAAAAGGCGAATTTTGATTTTCTCCTTTTGTTTCCGGAGCCCGGGAGCAGCTCGGCTTCAGCTTTGCTGCTTTTTTCTCCCTTTACCCCCGTGTCTGTGCACGGCTGACCAACCAGCGGCTTTTCTGGGAGGAGGGTGATTTATTTAAAATTAAAGGAAAGCAGAAGTTCTTTCTTGAAGACGAGACTTTTTAGGTCGGCGGGAGCTGATGGCTTTCCAGCCATGCAGCGAAAACACAGGGGAGCCAGCTGGAATTTGCAGCTTGTCGTTTTTTTAGGAGAAGCGAAGCTCCTCTCCTGCTCCTCTCTGACAGTGAATGGTGCCTGCAACTGGGGGGACTCTCAGTCCATCGTCTGGCAGGGGTTTCTCTGGACCACCAGAGATGATCCTTTTGCAACCTTTATTTATTTTGGCGTTGTCAGGACTGTTGCAGAGCAGTCCCCTGTGTGCTGGGGTGCAGGGAGCCCTGGGGCGGAGTGAAGGGGGTGAGGGGTGGTGTGGTGCTGAGAGCCAGGGGAAGACCCAGGCAGAGGAGTATCCCATTTTTTCCCCCCCAGGACCATGGGAGAGCACAGCTGCCTTGCCCCATCTGAGTATTCCAGGCTGGTGGGAGGCAGGTCTTTGGGGTGACCCATGGAAATCACAGAATCACAGGACGGTTTGGGTTTGAAGGGTCCTTAAAGATCACCTCATTCCACCCCCAGCCATGGGCAGGGACATGTTCCACTAGACCAGGTTACTCCAAAGCCTGGAGTAACTGGGTAACCCTCCAACCTGGCCTCGAACATTTCCAGGGATGGGGCAGCCACAGCTTCTCTGAGCAACATGTTCCACGGGTGCCGTCCCTCACCCTGGGACCCCCTGGCTTTCGCACCCTGGACCTGGCAAGGGGTTGGTTGCAGGGGAGGAACAGCAAAGGGCTGGGAACCCCTGGGTGTGTGCTGGGGCCTCCCGACCTTGGTGGCGTCCCCTTGAACCCTGGCGTCCCTCCAGGCTGTTAAGCTGCCCCGTGCAAAGACCCGGGCGAGGGAGCCCATCACGTGCCCTTAATGCCGTGGCCGGGACTAAGCACCTCCTGACAGGGACCCAGATGACGCTGCCCGGCGCCTTCCCCAAGGGACGGGGGCCGGAAAAGGGGCAGAAACGGGACGGGACGGGACGGGGGGGGGGGGCCCTCNGGGGGGGGGGGGGGGGGGGGGGGGCCCTCGCTGTCTTTACTCGGGTCAATGATAAAGAAGGGATTAAGATCATTAATTCCTCCCCCCGCTGCAATTAACGGCGGGGCCGGGCAGCGGCTGGCGAGGAGCAGCGGTATCTGCTGTGCTGGGTGGTCCCACGCTGTCAGGGCGGGGGACCCCCCCTTTAATGCGAACTAGCCAGGCACCCCCGGCACCCCGGTCTGGGGTTCCTGGCGAGGACAGCGCGGGGACAGACCCGTCCCAGCTGGCACGGCCGCGGTGTCCGGCGCCTGCTGGCGCGGTGGCCCCGGGGGCTGGAGGGCAGCG
>VZTI01005467.1:267-14288 GCA_013397865.1 Struthidea cinerea | reverse complement strand
TTTTCTTCTTTTTTTTTTTTTTTGCGTTCGTTTTAACATCTTCGAGTCCTAGTCAGACATTTAACTGCTTTTCAAATAAAAAACAAAAAAATAATTAAAAGAAAAAAACAATGGATCTGTAAAGTACCAAGACTTAATAGACAGAGTATGGACAATCAGTTTCTTTCTGTGTTTTGGTGTTGATGTTGTTTATGTGTGAAAGATGCAGTACTTGTGTAGGGAATGTAAATTTACAGTAACCTTTTAAAATCTAGTTACTAATAAGCACTACTGTAATTTAGCACAGTTGTTTAATTGCACCCTCATTTATACTTTTTATTTGATTCTTTCCCATCATACAATAGAGTGGATAGTTTCTAGAATGCCTCAACTTCATGTTTATAAATGAGAATATGTTTAAAGCGATGTAGTATCCCTTCTCCTCGCCATTCACCTCTGGAAGTTTAACCCACAAGAGGGTCAGTATAAAAGGTGGAAGAAAACAATTGCTACACAACTGGCGGAATTCAAAAAAAGGAAAAAAAAGAGTAAAAAAAAGGCAAAAAAAAAAAAGTCGTTGTTAGTTTATTAATATAGAACAAGAAACGCTGCGTACAGAAAATCCTCCTAATTGCAACGGTTTTCTCCTAGAAGTAATTTTTGTAAACTTACAGAAGTTAAAATCAAAATAAAACAAATAATGCAGGACCTGTGCTGAAGCAGTTACGCAAAGTGATATTTCTCTTCTGTTCACCCCCCGTCTCTCCAGCTCTCTCTCCATCATTAAATTGAAATGCTGTTTGTAATGTTTTAGCGATCCAGGCTGTTTTTGTGAATAAAATGAATGCATGTTTTGTGTCATGATTTCCAGCTTGGTTATTTCTCTCCCAGCCCTCTGTCCAGCCCTCCAGGACGCCCAGCAGCGGTGGTGGCCCACATGCCGTGGTCCTGCCGGCTGTGGGGGACCTCGCCAGTGACGATGCCGGAGCGTGGTGGGACGGTGTGATGAGCTGAGCTGGAGTCACCCTGGCTGCTAAATCCCCATGGTTAATCCTGGCAGTGACTGGGCTGAGCCAGCCTCGGCTCCTCCCGGGGATATTTCCTGGCTTGACCTGCCTGGAGTTTTACCCGGCAGTGCCAACGCCATTTGTTTTGGTGACATAACATTAATGTGCCACGGAGAACCACGGTGAGGCTCATGTGGTTGGGACAAGTCTAAAATGAGCTCCCAAAAGTGAGTGGGTTTCAGATGGCTTTCCAGCCTGGCCTCATGTTGGTACTGGATCAGCAGGATGGGATGGAGGGGATGTTGGGTGGGCTCAGCCATGGACAAGCCGTCAGGTTGCTGCCAGTGCTTGGGGTGCTGTGCTGGGAATCATGCCAGGCACGTGGGCTGGGAACCTCCTACCAGTCCCCTGGAGGTTCTCCAGGTCATCCCAGCCTGGCAAGAGGTAGATCCGGCTGGACCCGGCAGTGCTGGCTCTGCCTTGCCGGGAGGAGGTAGTGAGGGCCTTTGTCCCCGGCTCCAGCCAGCGTTTGGGCCAGCATCTGCCGGCCAGATGTGCACCCGGAGGAGGGGGGTGACGGCGGTGCGTGGGCTCTGTCCCTGCCCGGCAGTGACCTGCTGGGATGGAGCAGAATGTCCTTGGGGAAAGCTGCCCCAAATGCCCTCTCCAGCAGTATTCCCCCCGGCTGCCCCTGCAGCTGCGGGTGGTTTGGAGTCCAGACCCAGGCACCCCGGTCACACCAGTGCCCCAACCCAGGGCTGCGTGTGGGAACGACTGCAGCACGTGGTGACAGGGATGGAGCTGGGCCAGCGTGGCGAGGGACACAGCTCGAGGCCTGCAGGGACAGACAGACCCTGGTAGTGCCCCAGCAGAGCTCTGGTGCATGGCATGCCCGGCTCTGCTCAGACCAGGGTGGCACTGGCAAGGGGCTGCTGGGAGCTGGTTCCCAATCCGTGTTGCTCGCACAGCCGAAATCACTTAGCAGGAATGTGGTGGGGGTGTGCTGGGAAAAAGCAGCCTGGCTGGTTTCTTTACGACTGTGGCTAAGGGCTGGGGCGGTGTGAGGGCACAGTTCTGGCACCCCGTGCTGGGAGAGTGTCCTGGGGAGCAGCACACAGAGCCCCCTCCCCAGCCCTGATCCCCTGGGGAGCTGCAGGGGGGGTGCTGCTTCATCCCACCCGCAGCTGGGGCTGGGGACTGCTGGGAATGTCACCCTGGTCTGGCTGTGTCACCCACAACAGGGCTGGCACGGAGCAGTGCTTGGGGAAATGCCATCATGGCACAGCAAACCCCGCTATGCCACGCTGGCAGGGCACTGGCAGGGACCACGGGCGTTAGCTGGGGAGATGGGCGCTGGCAGGGGAGGAGGGTGACAGCGGGCGTGTGGACCTGCCAGGGAGGACACAGACATTAGCAGGGAACAAAGAGAGCAGGGGCTTCCCCACGCAGGAAAACAGGTTTGGGAGAAAAGAATCAGATGTGGGATTCCAACCCTGCCTGTGAGTGGGATGGGGTGGTGGGGAGGTGGGATGTGGGGTGCTGGGTGCCCTCCACCCCACTTCCAACTCACCCCCGTGCTGGGCTGCATCCCTGCCTCCCAGGTGTGTTTGTGTGGCAGGATGGCCCCGTGCTGGCCCGGAGCCTTGCCTAACGAGCGGGACCTCAGGCATCCCCCGAGGGTGAACCCATCCCCTCCTCCACGCTCGCCCTCCGCCAGGCACGGCCCCTGCGCTGGGCTGTCCCCACAGCTGCTGCCGGGGAAGTGGCACCCAGGGCTGCTGTCCCCGGGGTGCCCGCCGGCAGCCAGGTGACACAGGGCGCATGGGATGATGATAACGAGCTCGGCACGGCGCTGAGGGACAACCCTGGGCGCTACCACAAGGGCTGGCCTCGAGTCTCTCTTAATTAACATCCTCATTAAACAGAGTTAGCAGAAGGGCAACCAAACCTGCCTGTGGCGCTAGGGCGTGCTGTCACAGGGGCCACAGCCGTGTCCCCATCCCCGCTTGGCCTTGGTGGCGTGGGAAGGTGCCAGCAAGCAATGTCAGGTGAGGCCAGACCTGGTGCGGGGCTGGTCCAGCAGCGATGCCAGGGGTGTTTGCCATGTGGAGCGGCCTGGCCTGGAGAGGATGGATTCTGGGGTGAGCTGCAGCAGGAGATGGAACCTCCACAGTGGTGCCAGAGACCTGTCCTGTCGCAGGGGCCCCCCAGCACATTGCGGGGTGCCAGGCTCGGCTGCAGGCGCCGTGTGCCCTGTGCTGGCTCTCAGCCTGGCGCGGTGGGCTGGTGGCCGCTCCGTCCCGCCGTCCCCCGGGCTGCAATTAGCAGGCTGACCCCGGGCTGACCTGCCCCCCCGGCGTGGGGATGGGGCAGGATGCAGGAAGCCACGAACAAAATGTGCTTCAGCTGAGCCGGATGGCGGGTTCGCTGCGAGCGCCGCCGGCCAGGCGTGACCTCCCGGCCGGCAGCCTGCTCCCACTGCCCGGCCGGCCGGGACAGCGAGGGGACGGCGGCTTGGCAGGGCCGGCTGCGAGGACCTTGGTGGTGGGGTGGGAACCTCCACGAGCACCGAATCCTGGTTGCTGGGAGGGGACCCAGTTCACACCCACCGCTCCAAGGGGAGGTTGGGCTGGTGGGATCTGCTTGGGTTTCCTTGGTAGGGACACAGCACAGCCCAGGGGGGCTGTGGGAACAAGCCAGCCCCGGTGCCAGGTGTTGGAGCCATCCAGCATCTGTGGCATGGCTGGGCCATCCGTCGGTGCTCCCCAGCGTGTCCTGGGCTGAGCTGACACCAGCTTGGTTGGGGTTTTGGCAGCCCCACAGCAGCCGGATGGGACTGATGGAGGTCTCCCAGGGGTCCTCAGGCATGGGCAGCTGTGGGGGATGCTCCCTGTCACACACCTGGCTTGGCTCCGGCTGGAGCCTGGGGCTGCTGGGACAGCTCGGTTGGGACCATTAATCTAAACAAGCCTCCCGAGTTCTGCTCCCCACAGCTGGCCAGGTGACCTTCCCTGTGTCCCACATCATGGCAGCTTTCCAGGCCACTTTCCAGCCTTGGCTGAAGTTCTTCCAAAAGGCTGTGGAGTTTTCGAATTCGGGCTAAGGATGCCTCGTCTCTTTGCACATTCCCCACTGGGGATGAGCTCTGTGTTGGCTTCTTCCCCCGCGAACTTCCCATGCCGAAGTGTGGGACAGAGGAGGAGGGTCCCACAAGGTCTGTGGGATGCTGTGTTGTGTCTGCACCAGAGCAAGACTGAAAAGGGCTTTTCTCAGGGAAGAGGAACCATGGGAGATCCTTTAACCATGATAAAGGCTTGACATCCACATCACTTCACCTCTGGGAATTCCAGAATTCCTGACCTTGCCACCACATGCTGAGATCTCCCCATGCCTGAGCTGGGGCGGGGCGATGTTTACCCAGCAGCATCCTTGGGAGGGACTCCGTAGGTGGAAGCTGACACCCATTCCTGCATCCCTCCAGCCCACCCTGGGATGAGCTGCGTCCCCAGCAAGGCAAAGCTGCGGCTCCAGCTGGCCGAGGGCCCTGGCTGGCCGCCCTGCTGCAGCTCTGCAGGAGGCTGGGGATGTCACTGCAGCCATCACGGGGTGGCTTCTGCACAGAAACTGCCTGAGATCCTCCTGCCCTGGGGAGTGAAGCACCACCAGACCTGGCACCCTGCCTGCAGCTCCGCGGTGCTGCCTCCATGGAGAAGCTGTCTTGGTTTGGGGTCTCAGGTCCCCCCCCCTGCACCCCACAGAGTGGATGACTGCTTGGGGTGTGCCAGCTGTGCTTGCATGAAGGAGGACACCTCTTCCATGCCCAGCTCCTTCCACCCCAGCAGAGAACACAACACCCAGCTCCCCACGGCCGTGGGCAGCAAGGACCATTTAGCCTGGTGGAGCCCTGATATTCCTCTTTGTGATCACAATCAATGCCTGATTATTTCTGATGAGCTCGGTGCTCCCCGAGCCGTGCTGCTCTCCCAGCCAGCGTCTGCTCGCTGCAAAGCCCACGCCAAGCCACGGCAACTCCCGCTTAATCGGGGGCTGGCTGCTGTGCCAAGGCCGGTTTCAGCACTGCGTCAAGATGTTTTAAGGCCAGAGCAGTCAGGATTTGTGAGAAATAGGTCGGCCTGTGACAGCAGAAGGAGGCTACTCAGTGCAAGACGCGGTGTTATCGGGCAGGGGAGGCAGCGGCTGGCGCGGCGTGAGCCTTCAGCCCCTGGGTGACGATGGGCGGATGACAGCGGCCGAGCAGGGGCTTAGCAGAGGTGACAGGTACCACCAGCCCGAGCTGGGGGTTTGCAGCCTGCAGCCTGCCTCGCTTTTGGCCAGCCATTGGTGCTGACAGCCCTGGTGAAGCATCGGACTGGGGAGCTGTGTCTCCCCCCGCCGAAGTGCTGTGAGTGGATGTGGTGCTGGTGGAGGTGTCCAGGTGGTACCACGGGTAGCGGGGACACAGGACCAGGCTGCCCTGTGCTTGTCCCCTCAGCCAGTCCTGCAGCCCCCCTTGCACCTCTGATCCAGGGCTGGAGGATGAGATGCCCATGGGGAAGGAAGGATGCCTCACCCTCTCCTGCCTTGCCTCTGAGCCCCCTGGGCTGACTTCTCCTGCAGCCCCTCTCCGTGAGCCCAAGCAAGCCTGGGGCAGCCCTATCAGGGGTGGAGGAGCTGCTGGTCTGTGTCTTGTTGGCAAACCCCTGAGCCAACGAGTGATTAGAGCAGGTTATACTAAACCCAGGAAGGGTGCAGGAACAGGGCAAGCACGGATGAGACCTCCCAAGCCATTAAGATGGTCCTTCTGGTCCCACCTGCTTTCTGGCTTTGCCTATTCTTCTGGTTGAAGAGGAACGGTGACCGGGGTGTTCCACAAGGCCACCTCCTGCCATGAGGATTCCCTGCGGACAGGAAGATGACAGCAGGACAACCTCCCCCTCTCATCCCTGCACGTGCCAGATCACAGCAACATTTTCCCCTGGCAGAGCCCTGGGTGACCCCGGGTTTCTCCATCTCCTCACCCACCCTCGCCACTGAGATGTCACCCTCTTGTCTTGGGGGCTCTGGGAGCGGGCAGGGCGGTGATGCCAGCGCCCACCTGCCTTCTGTCCTTGCAGGCTGGAGCTGCAGCGGAGTCAGCCAAGCCCACCCCCGGGAGCCACGGGCTGACGCCTCCATCGGTACATCCCGCTTGACCTTTACAGTCATTAATTTCTGCGTTTTACCTCACGTGCTGGCCCTGTGCTTTCTAAAGCTCCATCTGCTGTGGGCAGCGATACCTCCAGCAGCGGCACGGCCGTGACCCTCCCCACCTCCAGCAGAGTCCATTTTCCGGCTCCTAGGCAGGAGACTGATGCCCCTGAATGTCGCTGTGAGCGAGACTGACGGCAAGGAACGTTATGACTAAGTTCAGAAGCAAAAGCAGTTCTGAATTTTTATTAATTAATTAATTCATCTTTTATAACAGGATTCGCAAAGAGTGTGTTGAATGGCATAAGACAATTGGGTGCTCGGCCATCCACCCCTTGAGGGGATTGGTCAAGCTCTAAGACACTTATTCTAAAATATCAGAAGGCCAGAGCCATAACAATCCTGCATAACAAACCCAGGTGCAAGATAAAGAGTTAGTTCACAAAAACCCATAGCAGTGTTTTCATAGCTTCTGTGAGAACTGCAAAGTTCTCCCAGAACGCTGCAGAAAGCTGAAAGATTTCTCTACCAAAGCTTTTCAGCATCCACACGTGAAGACCTTGCAGGTCCTGCACCTCTCTCTGGCCAAGCTGGACCCCGGCAGTGAGCAGGAGTGCTCAGCACAGCTCAGCACCTCTCAGCTGTGCCCTGTCACCCTCTGGGTGCTCAGGTGCTGGTGGCATCACTGCCACTGGCATCCTTCCACCTTGCCATCGTGGACACTGGTCTCCTACTGCCAGGTGGCTTGGGCACCAGCCAGATGGGAGAGGCTCCCCCAGCAAGACTCGGAGTCCCTGAGCAAGAGACGCCCTTCTCCTCACTCCAGGTTTATTCTGGTGCTTTTAACGTGAAGCACATGGGGTGAAACCAGCCCGGGGCAGATCCCACTCACGTGCTCCCCACTCCCCGCAGTGAGGGACGGGGTGCAGGCCCTGGGCTCGCACTCAGCCCCAGCTCCTGCCTCTCTGCCGGGCCGGGAGGGCTCCCACCAGCAGCACGGTTCACTGCCGTGCCGTGAGTCCTGACATTTCTCCAGCGAGACAGCTGCAGGGGGAGGTATAAATTGGCTTTGCTGCAAGTGTGTGTGTGATGGGGGCTCCCTGCCCCCCCAGCTCCAGCCCATGGAGTGCCTGAGCTGGCTGGTGGCCCTGTCACCTCTGCCGGAGCAGGGTTTGGCCGTGGTGCCTTCCAGAAGAAGCAGGAGCGTGATGCTGCGGGGCAGCCGAGGAGGCAGAGCCACTCCTGGGAGCTTGGGGCCAAGCTGGGGGAAGGGGCCAGGGCAGGGCAAGGCGTGAGGGGATGGGGAGTGCACAGGGAAAGAGAGAACACTTTTCCCTTAGGCAGAGGAACGAGAGAAAAGGGCAGGAGAAGAGGCAGGAAATGGGGGTGGGAAAGGGACTTGGCAGACATGGGAATCCTTGGAGAAAACATGATCTGTTGGGTGGGGGGAATGGTGGAGGTCTCGGTGCTCCCACATCCTACCAGTCCCCCTGTGAGCTGGGCCATCAGGGACCCACGTTTAAGCCCCAAGAGGCAAGAAGGGCAGCAGGTCAGAGCTGGGCCTCCGGAGTGAGCAGTGCCAAGGGCTGCAGGGCGCCCACGGGCATCCCAGCGATGGGTGCTGGCCTGTGAGCAGTGCCAAGGGCTGCAGGACGCCCGCGGGCATCCCAGCGATGGGTGCTGGCCTGTGAGCAGTGCCAAGGGCTGCAGGACGCCCGCGGGCATCCCAGCGATGGGTGCTGGCCTGTGAGCAGTGCCAAGGGCTGCAGGATGCCCGCGGGCATCCCAGCGATGGGTGCTGGCCTGTGAGCAGTGCCAAGGGCTGCAGGACGCCCGCGGGCATCCCAGCGATGGGTGCTGGCCTGTGAGCAGTGCCAAGGGCTGCAGGACGCCCGCGGCCATCCCAGCGATGGGTGCTGGCCTGCTCCCGCCCTGGGGACGCTCTGCACCCCGGGCCACCTCCCCAGCACAGTGCAGAGCTGCCGCCTGGTCCCCACACCTCCATTTTCTTGTGTCTCCAGACAAAGTGACCGCTTATCCGCTTGGATTTCAAGCTGTGTGCACAGCCCCGCGCTCACCCCTTCGGCTGGACACGGGCAGGAGGAGGAATGCGACCAGGCAGGTTTGTGCAAACACAGGCACTGCGTGGTCCCCCTCGGTCTTTAGTCTGGTAAGCAAAATCAGCATCTAATCCAGATCAAACAGGACTTTAGCTCCTGTCAAAGGACTGATCCCCTATTCTGCCCAGGCTGTGGTATTTAAAGGGACACGGCCAGGTTAAGTATAGCTGGAAACAAAGGGTTTGTGAAAATCGTCATAATAAAAATAACAACAACAAAGGCTGGGAAAGATTAGCGGGAAGAGAGACTATAATGAAATATAACTGCCAAAGAAAAGTGTGGTTAATGGAGACGTCTCCCTAGAGCATTTGAAACCTCAGGTAGAGGAGGAGGAAAGAGATAAGTGAAACCACTCAGAAACCAGCAGCAAAACAAACCAGGCTGTTCCTGGACCAGGGCAAGGTCTCCTCTCTCCTCTCCTCTCTTCTCCTCTCCTCTCGTTAGAGATGGGGGAAGTTTGATGATAGCTGGAAATATTGTGTTAATAGAGGAAAATGCAAGTTCTGTAAAAGAAAAGTATCATGTGCTACGTAACTTTAGTAAAAGACTATTTGAAAGACAATTAGTTTATCACAGGTAGATTAAAAGTGATTTTGAAAGAAGTGATGGTTAAAAAAACCTAGCACTTGCTTTCACTTTCTAAGAAAGATTCAAAATTTTAAAAACAGCCAGAAGACAACCTGGAAAACAAGATGTTTTTTCTATGTAAGATGTAGCTAGACATGGGAGTTCCTTAAGTATGCTACTGAAAGGGCAGGAAATGCCATGGGAGGAAGAACAGAGTAACATCACAGTTTGAAGCTCAAAAGCCTATCAATATGGGGAATGCCTCCCCATAGACCAAAAAATCACTGGATTTCTGCTTCATGAAAACCCTAGATGCTCAAAACACTGCATTTTAAGAAAACACAGGGAACAAGAAAAATGTCAGCACAACGTGAGTAGCAGGTGTGTCTGGACACCAGAACTGGAAAGCNTCTCCTCTCCTCTCCTCTCCTCTCCTCTCCATCCCCATGAAGGAGCTGGATGCAATAATGGATAATTCATTTATTTGACTTCCAGGCTGCGATGGGAGCACTCCCAGGCTGCTCTGGGTGTTGGGGAGTGGTGCCAGGGGGCACAGCCCCCCGGAGCACCGGGATGCCTCTGCAGACTGGCACAGCCCTGTGCCACAGCCCCAGATAGGATTTAGCCACCCGACTTCTCCTGACCTTAATAACTGGCGCTGACTTAACTGGGAGTCTGGTGGCTAAATCCCGCGTGAGTCTGGAAGTGTAGGAGTCAGTGTCACAAGTAATTTATTCCACGCATCTCTCAGCCTCCTAAACTTGGGGAAGCCGGTTCTTAACTCAGATCCCGGTGCTGCCACAGCCCTGGTCAAGCAGATCTGCAGCAGCCTTTCTTTCTCCTCTTCCCTTTTTCCCTCACAGCTCCAGGCTGGAGAGCAAAGCCCTGCTCAGGCCCTTCTCCCAGCCCAGGAATAGGCACCTTCTAGACCCAGGACAAGCCTCTGCTGCCCACAGAACCTTGGAGCATCCTGCCAGCCATGGACAAGTCCCAGGCCAGCCACCTCCAAAGCGGGGCAAGATGCCCCTGAAAATGTGACTGGAATAGGTACAGCAAGGTCTGGCTCACACATGGGCGCTGCACGTGGATGCTGCACCTTGAGGACCCCAGCCTTGCTCCGTGGATGCCGTCAGTCCGATGTGGCCCTTCTGCCTCATCCCAAAGCCCTGCTCTGGTGTGCTGAGGTTGGAAAAGCAGAGGCAACTCTTCAGCTGGGCTCTGTGGGGCTGGAGCTGGGTGAGTGTGGGGGGTAACACCCATGGAAAGGGAAGGCCAGGCAGTCCTGCTCCACTGCATAGGGTGTGCAGGAGCCTTTTCTGAGGTTTCTGGCCCTTTTCAGAGCCAGAGTGCTGGAGGCAGGTGGGGCCCCACTGAACACAGCCCTTGGGCAGGGGTGTCCAGGCCTGGCACCCCCTCACTGCCTGGGGCTGCAGCCCCCGTGCTCGGAGCTGGTGGATTTCTCACATCCACATCCCTGACTCTGCTCTCCATCGTGACCAAACCCAGTGGCCTGGATCTTTCCCAGGCATGACCGCATGTGGGTTACTCCCTCTCCTCAGCATCTGCTCAGACACTGCCAGCAACCTCTGCTGTGCCACGGGGATGCCAAGGACTGCGGGCTGTGGCACAGGCAGGCAGGAGAGTTCTGTGGGCAAGCAAAGGGGTGCGGGCAGGCACCAGCAGGAGAGCTGGGGCTGGAGGAAGGGTTTTCAGCTGGGCTGGTCTTGTCCCTGCTGCCTGCAGCTTGGGATGGACCTCCGTGGCTGGGGAGTTCAAGCTGGGTTACAGCCACTGCCACAGCCTGAACATCACATTCATATTCTAGTCACAGTTTTTGGGCATCTTTTCTTTTCTTGGCAGTGTCAGAGCTCCAGGACAGCAGGGAAAAGAGGGAAATGGACCTCACTTGCCACGTCTCTGCTGCTCCAGCTGTCTCAGAGGAGTTTGCTGGTTGTCTTGAGTCATGTCTGAGCTGAGCAGAGCTGAGCTGACACCCAGCACAACCTGGGCTGGTGCATTTGCTGCCTGGGAGCCTTCCTGTTCCTCCCACAATCAGGTCACAGCCTGTCCCATCTCGGCGAGGCCAGTGCTGTGGGCACAGGCAGGGGTGGAGGTGCCTCTGCTGCCCAGCACAGACGTTTGTCAGCCCAGCAGCAGCTGCAGGAAGCTGGGGACCTGTCCTGGGGCTTTCCCTCTGCAGCCCTCCTGAAGGGCAGGCACAGGGCTGGCACCTTGCCCGGTGCCCAGGTGCTCCTGGGCGGGTGCTGCCCAAGGCATGTGGGGCAGTTTGGGAACATGGCTCAGAAAACATGGCCAGGTTGAGACATGGGCACTCCTGAGCCTGTCAGCCTTGTCCTGTTCCTCCTTCAGGGTCCTGCGGATTCGTTTGCTCTCAGTGAGCCATTGCTTGCGTTCACTGGGTGTCCCCTGACTCCTTCTCCAGCTGCCTCTGGAGCTCTGCTGGGAAATGAAACCCTTCTGATGGTGTGAGGTCCTGGAGGAAGCCGCTCCCTCTGCAGCATCCGTGGCATCATCACCTCTCTTTGCCCCCAGCTGGGATCCAGGAGGCTGCACCCGCGCGGGCGAGGTGTGAAGCAGGTGAGTTCACACCAGAGTTGGAGCTGTCCTGCAGGTGCAGCTTTCAAACCTGGCAGAGAGAGATTAGGGCCAAAAAAAAAAAAGCCAGAAAGAAGAGGAAACACAAACATGCCACCTCCACCTCGCAAAGTCCTTGAGTCACATCACCAGGGCTGGGAGCATCTCATCCCTACGGACCCTGGCTGTGTCCTTTCCCTGGGCATCAGCTGCTGGGCACAGTGATTCCCCACCATGTCCATCCTCCTGGCTGCCCTCTGCTCCCTGGAAGATCCCAGTTTTCCAGAGGCTGAGCAAATTCTGCGGCAGTGCCAGTCTAAAAGCTACTCTGCAAACAACCATTCCCAGAGGCTGATAATTCCCCCGAATGCATGTGCAGTTCCTTGGGAAGTGCAGCAAGGCCCAGCACAGCCATCTCATTCCTGATTCCAGGCAAGGCAGTGGGAAAGCTTCATGGTCCTGCTTGGTGGGCAAAGCTCTCTTCTCAGAAATGAGTTTTTGCTTAAATTTTGGAGAGAAAAATGTAGTCTGACTCAGCCACAAAGCATGGAAAATTTCAAGCAGGCAGTTGATGTGTGGCAAAAAGTATCCTTGGGCTGGGAGAATGAGTGGGGTTGTATTGTTTGGGCTGTTAAATCAAAAACCCAGGGGAAAGAAAGAACTTTGGGTCAACCCAAAATGAACTGTTCTAGATATTCTTTCTGAAACAAAAAAGTGTTGCTTTGAACAGCAGGAGGCCCTTGGTTTTATCCACCAGTGATATAAATGACTTTTCTAGATGGCAAGTGAAAAGTTGCAAAGTTCCTCTAATACCAGAGAAATGAAAAATAAACACTTTGCTTATCCCAGGGTAACAGATGCTCCTTGTCCTTTCAGATGGAGCCCAAATTCACAGATCATAGAATCACAGAACCATGGGATATCCTGACCTGGAAGGGATCCATAAGAATCATAGAGTCCAACTCCTGGCCCTGCACAGGACACCCCAACAATCCCAAACAAACTCTGGCAGCCTTGGGGCCATGACCGCTTCCCTGGGGAGCCTGTTCAGTGCCCAACCACGCTCTGGGTGAAGAACCTTTTCCAAAATTCCAACCTGCCCCTCCCCTGACACAGCTTGAGCCATTCTCCAGGTCCTACTGCTGGTCACCAGAGAGAAACAGTCAGACCCCTTCTGAAATCAGAGATTTTGGTGATGAACTATCAGTGTGAACAATTCCAGCCTGCTTGGGAAGTTGTGGATGGATCCGTGTTGGGATCTGCCTTTCCTACATCATCACCCAGGGGATGTAGAGTGCTGAGCAACCTTTATTGTGCGTGCTGCTACCGTCCTGCTGGGCTGTGCAGCATGGCCACCACGACGGGGGCTCGACCTGCTTACGTCAGGTGGTTCTCTCTCCTGGCTTTGCCCACGGATCCAGCTCTGGAGCTGGGAAGTGGAGGCAGGGTGGGTGGGAAGTGCAGCACTGGCTGTGCCTCTGGCTGAGGCGGGGAAGGACGCAAGACCCTCACTGGGAAAATGTCAGGGTGTTCAGTTTGTGGTTTTCCTGCTTGTGCTACCTGGAATGTGTCTCTCCACCCTGACAAAGGTCACAGCAGAGACACCTTGTGCCTCTGCATGCCCTGTGCCTCTGCTCCTTGCCGAGGCAATCTGCAAGGAGGCAAGGAATTGGAGCAAGTCACCCCCTCAGGAGACCACAAACACCCTCGCTCCTCCTGGAGCAGGCTTCCCAGCCCAAATTCTGTGCCTGTTTTGAGAGGGTGTGGTTCTGGGCTCAGGTGGAGCTCTCATCCAGGCAGGATCTGGCTCACTGGGGAGAAAATCCTGCCCTCCACCTCCCTGTCCCCCTGGCTCAGCTTCACAGCTTGCCAGTGGGGTTTGGCCAGGGAGACACGTTAGTCCTTTTAGATGCCTCCTCTCGCCCTTCCTTAGGCAGGACTGAAGCACCAGAGCCTCCCGGGGTGTCCTCCAGGTTGGGACAGCCTCCCACCCATCCCCTGCTCGGGGGAGCTCCTGTAGCTGCCCTGCTTTGTGCTCTGCTTCCTCGGCGCCGGTTATGCAAGGCGCTTTGGAAGCAAGACAAAATTGCAGCGGGAAGAAATCATCGCACGGCTCTGGTGGGAAAAGATATTATCCTGCGTTGCCAGCGAGACTGGCCGTCGGCAGGTAGGGCCCGGAGGAGCGCTGCGTGGCAGGATGATCGCTGATAAGATGCCGGGTCCTGCTCCGATGGCCTCGGGAGAGGGAAGCGCTGCGCTGTGAAGCTATGGAAACGGCCAGGCTGGGTGCGGAGCGGTAATTGGGCCGCTCGCATCACCGCAGGTACGCCGGCTCTTTGTGTGCACCACGCCGGAAAGAGCGCGGCTGCGAGGACGGCCATGGAAAAGTTGCTCCGTTGGAAGCGCCGGCTCTGCCGGCAGCTGCCCCCGGCCGATCCCCCCCTCCCCGGCCCCCCGCTCTGCCTTTGAGTCACCTGGGCGGCGTGACGGCTGCATCCGCCCCGCGCGAAGGTCACGCTTAAAAGCATTGGACATGGCTGGGCGCGGAGGGGGGGGAGGGGCTGCC
>VZTI01005464.1:0-56035 GCA_013397865.1 Struthidea cinerea | reverse complement strand
ATGGTGGTGAGCGCAGACAAAAATGGGAACAAGCAGAAATCCAAATAAAAACGGCACCACTCTCACCCTCCCCCCGGTGTAAAATATAAAAGTAAAACAAACGGTCCCGGAACTCAGAGACCAGTAAAAGGTTCGGGGGACACACAAAAGGATGTCGAAGTCGACAGAAAGAGACCCCGAAGCCAAGAAAAAATGCTCACCTAAACGTCCGAGTCCGGGAACAAAAAACACCGCAGGGAAGTCCTCCGGGTGGTGGATCTTCTCCGGAGCACAGCTCACCGAAAAGGCAGCGCACTCGACGGAGAGCTCGATGACGGCTGTCGTGGATCCTCTCGTGCAGCGTCCACTGAGGCGGAGATCAAGCTCCGCCCCACCTTGGGCACCAGGTGTCGCCGCGGACCCTCAGTCAGCGGCCGCTAAGGCTGCGTCTGACCCGATCCCGGCAGGGCTTGACGACAGTGTCGGTGGACACTGCTCCTCGTAGTGTCTGCCGCTTGGCAGAGCGCCGTCAGCCACTTCGCGCAGGCTGTCGCTGGCAGCGGGGTGAGACTGGCCAATCAGTCTCCCGAGGCCCGTCGTCCGGGTCACTCAGGCTGCGGGTGGTGTGCGGTGGTGTGGCAGTGTGACCCCGGAGGCGAAGAGAGAAAAGAGGAGAGCTCTCTGTCTTGCCAACAACTGCTTTATTACAGTGTGGCAAGAGTGTGGGGAGAACTCCAAAGGCTTTAGGGGTGTCAGGGGTTTTTAAGGGGAAAATTCGAGGGAGGGGTTTACAACTTGGACCAATAGGGTAACGGTATAGGGGAGGAGCAAGGGTACAAAAACCAATGGGGTGCAACTGGGGTGTTAACTTGGGAGGAGTCAGGGAGGAGCCAACATGATGGACACTTAACTGGGGAACTTTCTGGAACAAACAAACTGGGCATGTGCGGAGAGGTGGGGATACCAACTTTGATGGACAAAGGAGTGGGAGGAGATCGGGCGGGGACTCTATACCATAGAGTCTTCCAAGGAAGAGGACTGATCCGCTTCCGATCCCTCCGTCCACCTCAGAGCACTCATTGGTGTTGGGGGAGGCGGCCACTGAAGATACCAGGAGGAGGCTCTGCTGGAAGCAGGTGAGAAACCCTCACCCACAGGTGCTGGTATTTAAGGAATTCTGACTGCGCAATAAACGTCTTTGCATTCTTCCACCTGATAAGCAAGGTCCTTGCCCATGCGTCATTACTGCAAAACCCAACAAAGCGAGACCAGAGGGGGGGGACTGTCGCTGTAAAGTACCGAGAAGGGCGAGAAACGACACGATCCAAGTTCAGGAAGAAAGTGGTTATTTAATTAATTCTAATTGGGTTTCTCTAACTTGGTTCCCAAAGATGACAGGAGGTCATTGGATCTTGGACCAGCCACCACCTGTCCCATTGGCTAAAGCTTACAATGCCTACTTCAAAATATTATTTCGCTGTGTACCATAACAACTCTGAAAAATAAATCCCAGGTGCACAGATAAAACTCAGTTTACAAAAAACCCATAGCAGTGTTTATCATAGCTTTCATGAGAACCACAAAGTTCTCACAGAACGCTGCAGAAAGCTGAAAAAGTTCTCTACCAAAGCTTTTCAGCCATCTACAGGGGACCCTTCCCATCTCTCTTGGGCATGGCTGCAAAACAGCCGCTGCTTCTTCCTGCGCCTGTGTTTGGGGTCTGCTGACCCCAGAGCCAGCCGGCTTGCGCTCTGTTGTCAGAAGAGCGTTCAGAGCGGGCATGAGAAGTGCTCCGTGCACAGCGGAGAGTCCTGGAAGGCGCTCACAAGAGCCTCCTGCGGGAACAGGGCTCTGCTCTCTGGCTGGGAACAGCCTGGTTTTGCTGCCATGAGCGCAGGCAGGAGCTCAGGCAGGTGAAGAGGCAGCGGGCAGCTTGTGTTTGCAGGGGGCCCGGAGCTGCGCACCTGAAGCGACACGTGGAAAGAGACTTAGGTTAAGGAATCACATTGTAGCAAAGAAGAGATAATTCATGCTGTGGAGGGAAAGAATACGTTGTACAAGTAATGACAATGCCAGTGCACTATAGCACTTTCTTGCAGTACATATAGTGAAAGCTGCAACATATGGTAGGGTCTTAACATAAAATCAAATGTAACACCTTTTTTTTTCTTAAAGGCAATTTAAAGGAGATTAAGGTCTACAAATGCTTTAGAGAATACATTTTCTATCCCTTTAAAACAACCTTTCCACTGCTGGTACATGATATGGTTGGAAATATCTGAAGGAGAACAGCTCTATCCAAACATATTTCCTATTTTTACAGATGAGTGTGTTTTTCCAGTAGCTAGGTAACCAGAAACACTTCCCTTCAGCTTGTTGGCCTTTGGACTCTTTCATTTTAAGTAGAGAAAAGTAAGAAAGAAAAACTTGGGTTAACAGATGTCTGTGCTAAAGAGACTTGCGCACAACTTTGTCTCTTCGAAGGTGGACAAGCCCCTGCAGTTAAGAAGCACTGTGTAAAGCCTTCTGAAGCCACTGAAACTTGCTTTGTTCTCTTGTTGGACCGCTTTGGAATTCTGCTTGGGAAAGGCCTCATTGACAGTTTTGAGGCCGCAAGTAGGTTGAACTGCTTGTTTAGTCATTGAAGTGCACAGGAAAATGCACCTAGATCCTCAGTTTGACCTTGAAAAATGAAACGCTTTGAAGTGCAGGATTTGATTCACAGAAGCATTGTAAGAACTGTGTCTGCTGGGCTTTAATTTGGTATTGTCTGAAGCTCTTTTATCTTGCCAGATTTCCAGAGGACATTTACTTTCAAATATCTGAGGAAAAGAAACTAATTTACTATTCCAAATGCATTGAAAGGCAGCAGAACATAATACTGTGGTTTTGCCACTGACATTAGCTGATGAAATAATAATGATTATTTTTAATAAGAACAGAGGAGAGTTTTTTCAGCTGCAATGAGAACCAGAATAATTCCATCATATCTGTCCTTGGATTTCTTAATGGTTTTCAGAGAAAAAGATGCAAGCAATTTGAGAGATTTCTAAATTTTGTGCTAGTCTGGGAAGACGTTCATAGCAAGAGTAGATGGTGAGATTTTAATGGGATATATTGTTTTATGCAATACCTTTTAGTTTTATTTTCATAAAGATATAAAAATGTGTTTGAAGGACATCTCTGCATATATATTTCCTCTCTATTAGCTGCAAAGAAAATGGACCTTCTCCTATTAGTTTTGTGTACTAATTTACCATCTTTAAAGACACCAGTAAATATTTACATCATCAGTTGTGGATGCTGAAGGCTTGGTCGCAGGGAGATTTTCCAGCCTTCTGTCAGTATCCGTGGGAAAACAAGAAATTTCACACGGATGCTGGCTGAAAACAGTTAGAGGTTTTTGTAAACCAATCCCTTATCTTGCAGGTGCAAGATTGTTATGCAATATTGTTGTGATACTGACTGAAGAAATGTTTTGAAATGGGTGTTGTAGGGTTTAGCCAGTCGTTCTGGGGGGTGGATGGTCAGGGACCGATAACCTTATGCCGTTCAAGCGAACTAAGATATATAAACAAGTCTGTAAATGAATAAATAATTCCATTTCTTCCTGGATTGAGCCTATGTCGTTTCTTGCCATCTCTGGTACAACAGCGACAATCAATAACATTAGATACCAACAGAAACATTTCTTTGGAAATAATTTACTGAAAATAAAGTTAAATATACAACCATTTTAAAAGGAAAAGTTCAGATGTAAATCAATCCATCCTGAAAAATAAAAAAAAGGACTACATTTCCATAGAAATCAGATATCAAATTCACTTTACAACTTTTAATGGCAAGTATTGCTTTTCCCTCTGACATTTTAAGCTAGTCCTACAGGTTCTGTAAGAGGCACTGATGTGTTTTCTGCCCAGTGTTTCCTGCTTGGCAGAGCTTTTATCACAGGGATACAAAGCTTTTCTCCCCAGAAAATGTTTCCAGATCAATGTTCCCAAGTGATCTGTTCAGAGCCCACAGGTGCCAGAATATTGATCTCCTGCTCAGGACCAGAGAAGAGGCAAATCAGGATAAGGTAGGAGAAGAGGGTTTATTTGATGTAGAGAAGCTCTTCCACAGGGAGTGGGGCAGGGAGTGCAGCTGGGCACACACAGGGGAGCAGCAAGGGCTGCAGACAGCAAGGATATTTGGAGGTGTGTGTCTGGGAAGGCTGAGGATACCAGCTGTCCAAGTGGGGGAGCAGGTCCCTGCCCCTAGATAAGTAGATCTGTGTGTGGGGGTACTGCTGAAACCAGTGCCACACCGCCTGCACATGCAGCTATTGCTGGTTGTAAGAGCTGGGACAAGCCCCTGGTGCAGCAGCGAGGGAGGCAGCCTTTCCAAACTACACCCCACAGGGGTTATTTACACTGGGAACCTAATAAGGTTTCAGAGTCTATCTACTTGAAACACAAAGTCAGCCACCAACATTCTTGTCACAGCAGCCTTAGAAACATGGCTCTGCTCTGCCTCTCCTGTCATCCTGCTTCCAGCCCATTCCAACTCACAATATGCTCCAGTGTGTGATGATCTGGTATTTGAGTTTATCGACAACAGGAAACATTGTGGTCTTCCACACTGAGCTTCTGAAGCCTCACAGCTTTTATTTAAAGGATCTTCATTGTTTTCAAATAATTTCAGTGCGTAAGTCTTCTGTTGCCAGACTGAGAGCTAAGTAGTTCATTTTACATAGTTTAAGGAGTTCTCACATTTCCACATGGTTTGGCTACTGAAGATTGGAATCTGTGCCCCACTTCCTTATCTTATAACACACTCTATAAAACATACTCTTAGGTTTGCTGATTATTTTCTTTGGCCTATGGAGTCTGATAAAATTCTGACTTGGACCAGGAAATTTGCAGTGGACATATGAATTCAAAGCAACAATTTCTTTCAAACTTCAGGCTGAATGCAAAACTAAATTTCTATCTTAGAAGGCTATGCAGTGTGGGTGAAATCGGTATCCTTGTGCATGTGCAGAATGATACAGCCACCAAAAATGATCCATTTTCTTAGCAGCAGTTGAGTCATGAGCAACAAGTCACAAACAACAGCAAATAAAACCCCACAAATAATCCAGCACTTTTTCCCTGTGAACATGCCCATGGCTGAAGTCTTGGGATGGTCCACTACAAAGAAATAAACAATGAAATTGCATAAAAGACAGCTTAGCTGTTTGAGAAAACATGGGCCAATTTCGAACGAGTTTTGATAACAACAATGCAACTGCTGTAAAATACACTGTGTGACACTGAACAGCTTGACCTCTGCTTAGTCTGGCTTTCCATAGCTATTGGTCTAATCTTTGGACAAAGGAACATATAATCTGAATTATTATCTTTACTTACAAAAACAGTAGCAAAACAAAAGATTTGCACTTACAGATTTGCCTCTGGAAGCAGATAAGAAAATGCATGGAGAAATTCCTTGTAACTGTTAAGCAATGGATAGCATACCTCTCATTTTAGGAATTGGCTATTTGTGATTGACTTTGCCTTGAACCAAACTGAAGTTCTGAAGAAGACAGAAATGGTCAATTAAAATGTTCCATTTTTAGTAGTCCCTTTTTTCTGTTCAGTACTGATTTTTGTAATTAATTTTTCCTGATACTCCAGTGGTTTTCCAGTAGAACTTTCTAAAGAGGGAAGATGAATATATCATTCTAATGTAAGTTCTTGTACGTACACACTCATAAGCACTAGCAAGTAACAAAACCAAACTGGTAATAAGTTCTTTAGAACCTCCTCAGACAACAGAAGTCAGGCTGTAAACTGAATTTCTAGCATCCTTATCGCTAGAGCATGCAGAAAATCCAGTTCCATATTCATCAACACTCATACTCACCCCTCAGAGCGTAAGGGTGGGGGAAGGGAGTCAGGAGGTCAGCCTTTGAGAGCCTGGCACTCGCAGCAGAAAGTTGTCATCTGTGTAGTGGATGGCAAGAGGTAATTTAAATGACAATTACTGTAACACAGCCAACCATGCCAGCATTTACAAGGCAGGCTTAAGGGCCTTGAGAACACGGATTTCCCTTTTGCAGAAGCCAAGGTCAGAATGCTGCTGTCCTTCCGCAGCAACCTCATCCCTATCGCATCCTCACCCAAACAGTGCTCCCAGGCAGGCAGGTACTCCTTTCTCTTCCCTTCCCTTTATGGGAAATGCAGAGGGAGGGGAAGGAGGGAGGGGGTAATCCAAAGCTGGACTGCTTGCTCATACCTCTCACATTTCATTAACACTTTTTTTGTCATTGAATCTGGCTAGCTAGCGAAGGGGATGGGAATGCTGCCCTGTTGTTTGGTAAGGGCCTCATTACCTTGCAGCTTTCTCTGGCTTTTCTGGCTACAAAAAAGAAAGAGAGAGAAGAAAACAAAACCAGCAAAAGTAAAAAAGGATATTAAAAAAAAGGAAGAGTAAAACAAAGAATATTGGAAAAGGGGAAAAGCAAAGGCACATCTGTTTCTCTGCACTCTTTCATTTCTCTGTAGAGCCAGATCTGCTGCAAGTTAGCAGAAGGTGTTGCACAACTCTGTAGCTAATCAACAGAACTGGTATCTTTTTTATTTAATTTCTCATAAAAAAAAGCAAAATGAAATAGTTTGCCTGATACTTTGTTCCCTGTCGAGCTGTCTTCAAATAAGCATTTTCGAAGGAATCAAAAGATTAAATATATTTTCCTTATAACTGAGCAGACAAGCAACACGTAACACTGTCATGCTATTAACCACCACCATACATTATGTAGGTTTTTCTGTGTTATCTTTATTACATATTCTTATCAATAAGTGTTTTCTAACTGAAAAGTCCCTCTTTCTGACCACTTTTTTTTTTCCCCCCATTGTATTATCATACTGGTTTTTTATGGCTATTGTTTTGTGCCTTGTTGGGCAAACTACCCTGAACCCTGGAAAATGCCATCACTTCCACTGGCAGGGATCCTGGAGGGAACCTCAGAGCCCCAGTGATGGATGTGGAAGCTTCTGGGAACTGAGCAGGGCCAGGGTGCCTGTGGCCTGCAGGGTGCTGTGCTCCCCCAGCACCGCCTGCCCCAGAGCGGGAACACCACGGACACGGAGAGCTCAGCCCATATTGCTGCCCTGAGCACTGGGGAAATGTGTGTCTGCCACTGCTGACTGAAAATTAGGGTAATCAACTACAGGGTGCATTTCTGCTCTTCTAATATATGCAGCTAATTACATTGAGCTATAATCACCTAATGCTAATTTCGACATGATACGGTGGATGAAGTTACCTAGAATGTTAACACTGGCTTAAGGTACTTGGAAAATCTATTTCCCGGGGAATCAATAAGAAGTAGAAGCATTTACTCGAGCATATATATATTAAGAAGAGCAAATAATTTTTTCATGCTTTAAGATAGAGATTGGTACAGATTTCACCAATGTCAGCTACATATTAGTGCCCAAACTGTTGCAGTAGTACCTGTGCTGTTTGTGTGTTTTATCGATCCTATTTATTTTTTGGAAAACCGGAAAAAAATTACTCCCATCATTACAATCAGATAGGTTCACTGGAATGCATTGTTCAAGCACGTTATTCCCCTAGACATCCTTTCAAAGTAGCAATATAATAGGATATTGACTGTATATGAATTGATGGAAAGAATAAAGGCTAGTTGTGACCAAATCATTGAACTTTTCTGATTCAAGTTTTGATCAATAGTGTATTAATTTAGAACCCTGAGCAGAAACCACTTACCTTTTTCTCCCTCTCACACTTTCTATCTTTATTTTATCAGTCTCTTATCTCTCAGCATTTAAAAGGGACCCCATCATGGTTCTGTGCAATGAAATGGAGGCAGTGAAATTGTGAAAGGTTACCAAATTGTAACTTTTTTATAAAACGTGCTATTGTGTTGCTGTGAAAAGACTTTTTAGTTATTGCAAGATACTGGAGAATTGTGAGCAAACTTTAGAGCACTCACCCTCTTATTATCAAACTAACAGCAAACACCATCTTTTCATCTGCTGCCGTCTGCCTTGGCTGACATCTTTCCTGTCCCAGCCAAGCTGTAGGATTCTCAGCTCTAGGCACCCTCTCAGAAATGCTCAGCTATATATTTTTGGAAGAATGGATTCTGGAAAATGTAATTTCTATCTGTTGGTAGCAAACAAAATGGAAGGGATTAGATTAGACACCATTTTACATGTAACTATGTACTTAGTAATTACAGGAATTACTAAGAATATCTAATATCTAAAAAAGTTATTTTTCAATTGTTTTCATGGAAGATAGGGAAGTCGAAGAGCTGATAAACTTCACTATGATTTAAGAAATCCTACATCCTGTATGTCATAAATTCCCTGTGTGACTGTGTACAAGTCATCGTGACTGCCAGTTAAGAAAGCCCTGGAGAACCATGTTTAATCTTAAAAATATGTCCTTGTTTATTCAAAAGGAGTAACATGTCCTTAATATGAAACTAGTGCCTTTGTCTTTCTGACCAGGAAGGGGACCCTTTCTGTGCCTATATTAATTATATCACTTCAGTTCAGAAGATCACATTATCAGCCAGGTTTTTCATTTTTTTCTTGCCACTGGAAATGAGGAACTCTGAGTAATTCCCTGATCTGTCTTTCCACTTCAGGCTGTAATCTACGTAAAATTCATAATTTGTTATATAATGGAAAAGTCATCTAATGTGAGGCAGCCTGGTGCCACTGTAATACAAGTAATAAACAGCAATATCTCATAATCTAATGGCTTTTTTCTTCTGCAAATAAAGTCAGTGGCAAGGCCTTAGATAAAGTTTCAAAGAGGAAAAGAATACATCGTGGTTCATATATTTTTAGAATTAGTCTCACAATGACCTGCAAACATGGTCTAATTTATGTGGTTACCTGATCAAGTGAAATAGATCTCTCTAAGGACTGTGATCTGCAATTACTGGAGACAAAAGTGCAGTACATTTGCTGTGCATGCTTTAGCTTCAATGAAGAGATTGCTTCAATGCATTTGTGTCCAAACCTCTTAAGCATTTTGCGTAGAATTAATAACTGTTAGGGAAAAAATGGAGAAGTGGAAAGAATTCTTTCACACAAAATACCCATAGGACCTGAATATTTTTAGTTACTATTATATTCCTGTAAATACAGTTACAGGTGCAGTTCACTTTGAAGTTAATGGATCTTGCATCACATAGTCAAACTGGGAATGTATTTATGAACAAACATCCATATGTGAAATGATCCTGATCTGGTAGTTCTTTTTATCCTATTTATCTAAAGTAGCTTCAGACCTCTAAGTGCAAGAATGAGTCACGGAGAGGGCAGGGAGAGATGCTTGAAGTATTTTGGTGTTCTGTTTCTGGTCAGAAATATATTTTTAAAGTAAATTTTATGAAACATTATGCCAACCACATGCTGGAAGTGACATTTTTCTGTGAACACAGTGCTCTATCTATCTCTGATTGGGAGGAGGTGAAAGCAATTAGTGCAGTTTAGATCCAAAGCCAGACAAGACATCCCTTGCCATGTTCCAGAGCTGATGGGAATTCACAGACAGGGAGCTGTGTTCGAGCAGTTTTGTTTGGTGTAGCCGAGAAGAGAACAAAACTCATCTATTGACATGACTTTAGAGCACTGATTCCATATATCCAATTCCCCCTTTAAAAGTATGACGCTGCTCTTTGATTTGAATATAAAATATTACAGTTGAAGGAACTGAAAGGGGAGCTGGACCTGATCCTAACAATAAGAGAATTATTCCTCGTGCCCTACACCGCTCGTCAAGGCAGCGGGGGAGGGAGTCAGAGACCCTTCTAGGAAACCTCTTTTCCAAAACAGTGTCCACAGTGCGGTTTGTGGTCCTGGGCTCTTTTTATACCTAAAGTCTACAGAGTGATCGACATGGATTTATAGAGCTCCAGTAGAGTCCTAGGTATCAGGACACTTTGGATGAAATTTGGATAACTCTCCAACATAAGCATTCAGATGTGGTACTTGGTCAGACGAGCCAAATTTTCCTCTGTGGGAAGATTGCTACCATTTTTGTGTGTCATAAGAGAAAATGAATGAGGGGAAGGACCTCTGCAGATCATTATCACCCTTGAGCGCAATTTAAAGAGGTCTATGTGGGTATTTTTGAAACGTTTTCAAAAGCTTTTACTAACTTATAATGGAGTCAACATTCCTGTCTTGGCAATGCTAAAATTAATTCTCGTGTTTCACTCCGCTTTGCTCTTTATCCTATTCTGAATGTAACATTAGCCAGGGGTGCCAGTCAGTGCCTTTTTTTCACCCTGATGTGAGGCTGCAGGAGGGAAGGGGCCTGCCAGGAGGGCTCCTGTGAGCACGGGGACCTGCTGGACCTGGCTGGGCTCTGTTTGACTTGTGGGAGGGAGAAACTCTTCCCCACCATCAGCTCCATGTCTGTGTGCCATGGCCAGCCTTCATGGGGCTGTGCTCAGTTTATTCTCCCAGCCTCCCTGCCCTCCTTCTGGGCACCAACACAGAAGTGTGTCAAAATCCAGTCCTTGCTTTTTGCAAGGTGTTTTGACAACCTAACATGGAAAGCACAAGAGAGAAACAGAGCATTAATCAAAAAGCTTGCTGTTGGTAAAATTTCGCACTGCCTGCATGTTGAAAGCGTGCCCAAAAAAGGTGAAAAGGTTTCGTTTCATCTGTGTGATTTAGTAAATAAGATGCAGTTTGCAAAACCTGATAGTGAGTGATAGTGGGTCTGACTGACACAGAGGTAGTGCTGGGCAGAGATCACTCCAGAAGTTCAGCTGCCACAGTAAAGCCTGCATAAAGATCTTACATTTACTCCACTTCCATTGCTTCTATGGAATAAAGATCACTAGGAAAAAAGTGAAAGAAAGAAACAACGAGGGACTGAACATAAAGACAAGAGGCATGAGAAATACAGAACATGAGAAAAACACTGAAAAATAATAATTTAATTCTATTTTCTTCCTTTGCGTTGATGTAAATCTACTTCTCAAGGCAGGAAGGGGGGGGAACATTTAGATAAAATATAGCACGAGCAGCCTTTTTATGTGAGGACAGCCAGCAGAAAATCAAAAGTCATCTGAATAAAATAGATCCCAAAAACTAGCCTAAACCCCCAACAAAACAGTAATGTGTTAAACTGACTTCATACCTCCCTTCACAAACCCCCAGCTTATCAGTGAGAAAAGCAGATACCAGACTTTCACTGGGGAGAGTGAGATAAGTGCTTCTTCCATTTTGGTGGGATTTTTTTCCTGCTGTGAGGCATACGATGCCAAAAGAAAGATGACTTAAAAACAAACGTGTTCTGCTCTAAAACCGGTGCTCTACTCTAACACTTTGAATCTGGCTCCTGGGAGGCAGTGAGGAATTTACTGAGAAAAAAAGGGGATCAAAAATTTTCTTATTTCAAATATTTCAAAGTTGTGACCCAGCAAAAGCTAAATCCTGCCATTTTAGTCATTCCTCATCTCTTAATCCTCAGGTTGGTCTCAGCTCTTAGCTCATCATGTCAAGTAAATTGGGAGAAGTTTATTTGCCTTGCCCATGCAGGGAATAGAATTTTAGGCTGAATGCACACAGGACAGCTATGAAACAGAGCTAGAATAAACTTTGGGTAGACAAAAAACTAGGAAAAATTCCAAGATATTTGCTCATGAATATTGTCCACAGTCCTCAGCTCTGTGAAATGAAGTAGATAAGAGTGCTTTGAATAGTTATTTTTCACCTTCAAACATGATCCTGAAAATGGAATTATTTCTAATTCTTCCATTTTCTTTAAATAATTGCAATTGTAGACAAGACATGAATATGGTAGTGGTATGCAATGAAATCTGAAATTTGAAATAGATTACATATTCCAAGTGGAGAACACAGCAATTGATTTATTCAAAATGCAACCTATCATTAGAAGTCAAGGACCCTCAGAAGTATAAGGGTTATGAATTAAAATGTCAATTTTTTTCCTTTAAATGTAGAAATTAGCCATCTTTCTTTTTCTATATATGGTCTGGCTTAATTTGCACAAGCCTTATATTAAATAATACACCTTAATGAAGATCGTTTCCTGCTAGGAGTGTTAACTCATTTTGTCATTGCCCTCGGCAGCACTGGCTCTGCCTCCGCTGTTGAAAAAGGCTCTATTTTCTAAGGCAAGGAAATGGCATATTTTATTTTACCTGCAACACTTCTATATAGAGAGAATAATTTTTAGAGTGGTCTATGTTTAAACATGTATTTATAACTTTAACAAAGGGAAGAGTGGGCCCATTATGGCTGTACTAATGCAAGGCTTTAGGAGATCTAGAGTTAGTTTGATGACTTCTGCTTTATTTATATAATTATCTTCAAAAAGGATTGGCACTCAAAGTGTTGCACGGGTAGGATTTAGGTGTTGAAATCCAGAATGACAATCCTCAAAACCTTGGCTTATTCTCTGGAGGATCTTCATGTCATTGTCTCAGAAGAAATATTGTGCAAAGGCTGCTTTCAGGTGCTTTTCACTCATCTCTAGAGCTTGTGTCAAGCGATGAATATACAGAAGTAAGTCCTAGACACCAACATGCTTTTCGAAGGACTTCCACCAAGAGCTCTAGTAACATTTTAAAAACGATCAGATCAGGAGACAACTAGCTATTATTTGGAATTTGGTTACATTTCCAAGTATTTTTTTACCCTCTACTAACATAACTATTACTTTTCATAAATTAGCATTGTACAGTAAATTTTCCTTTAATTAGGTTTTTGCATAGATTTTTACTATACCTGATTCACTTTGATAAAGTGTTGTGTTTGTTTTTCCTTGTTGATGCATTAACATTATTAAGAAATTTTCAATGCATTTCAGTTCTGTGCATCAGAAATGTTATTTTTTAAAATTACCTTATAAATGTTCAGCATCTGTTTAGCATTCAAATGCTAAATACTCAGGAGGCTGGATTTGCTTTCCCAAGTACATTATTACGAGACATAATAAATCATAATTAGAATTTTAGTCTAATATATTATTAAAGCAGTGCTGCTTAACTGTTCTGGCAAATGCCATTGCTGCTGTCTTAGGTCTTCAATGGGCACTATCTCAATTTAATGGGCTCCTCATAAACCAGTTAGGAATTTAAAATTTATTTTTCTTCTACATTTCCTAAGTAATTTTAAGCTTCTGGTTCTGTGAAAGCCTTTTTTCCCTTCCAAAAAGACATCTGAAACTTCAATTGAACCAGACTAATTTTTGTAAAAAATTAATCACCAATTAATTGAATTTTCAGAAAACATATTCTTGAAGAAGAAAAAGGAAATCCAAAATTACCAGGAAATGTTAGCATTTTTATGTGTATCTAAATGAAGGTTTTGGAAGCTGGGAGTTGTATCATCAGGATTTACAGTGGACTAGGGTAAAAAGTTACAAAACTTTGTGTCAGGAGGAGACACTTTCTAGGAAGAGCAACTTCCCAGTGATGAATACAAGGCCCACGGGCAGACACCACAATTCAGTCAGAGTCCCTTCCCTGGCAGCAAAAAGCAGTGTAAATTTTCTCTCCCTGCTGCTCAGCCTGTCCTGTTGACAAAAGCCCTGGAGAGCTCTGCGAGCATCACAAGGGAGGTGCAAAGCTCTTGTACCCGTACCTCTGCAGGGGGATGGTCAGCTGGGGACTGTGTCTGCTCTGGGAGCCTGGCTGCACCATTGCCTCTCTTCATTTCCCAAAGACAAGAAGGCTGCAGACATGTGGCACTTCCAAAGAAACCTGTGTGGCCCTAGGGTGTTGTTTTCTTTCCTTGGTTTTCAGTGAGACACAGAATCCTAATTCAGTTAGGCTATTTCGAATACCCTACTGATGTAGTTCTTTTGCCAGAGATTTTTGGTAATAGAGAGTGATTTATACTGAACCAGACACCCATTTTCTCTTGGCTGCTATTCAGAAGCATAATTGTTTACACAAAATATTTTTTTCATTTTTTTCCTGTGAATTTTAAAGATTCCCTTCACCATATGTAGAGACAAGGAAAGCAAATGATGCTGACAGCTACTGCTCTATAGAGTTTAATCTCTTTTAAACATAAGGCCAGACCTTTCCTGTTAACTAAAATATTATTCCCACAGGTTTGTCTATTTTCAGTCTTAAATATCAGGTTTTCACTTAATTGCTTGAGAATATGTATGCTGGAAACATCTATTCAGAGGAAATGTTCTGCAGACCTCCTGCATACACTGATCTGCTGTAGTACACCTCATCCATTTAGAGCTGATAATGCCTCAAGCAAATTCCTGTGAAAGATTTTATACTGAAAGGTCCAAAGAGGTTTTTTTACACTTGTTAGGATTATCCACTATGGCTTTTGTTTAATGCTCTTACCGGTTTTGTGTTCCTAAATAATCCTAAAAGCCATGTTGGGATTCCTTTGCTTATTTAGTTGTACATAAAGTTTTGAGGAATTAAGCTTAGATTTTTATAGGGAGATCATTATATGCCCTGCATTTTATTTCTCTTTTTCAGATCCCGAATGTTTCCAGGATAAGTTAAGATTCTATGAATCAAACCAATTTAAATAGTGATCATATGTAAAATAAAAGAAAATTGGGCTGTATGAAATAGATGAACTAATGTTATTGCACTTAGACAGTCGGTATGCAGGCACTCTAGGGAGACAACCAAAATGCAATGCAAAAGAGGCTATTTCCACTCTAAATTTCTTAGGCTTTCACCTAAATACATTCTCACACAGCGTGCACTACCTGTCCCAGTTTGGACAAATTTGGAGGAAATTTCAGTTTAAAGGCACAGAAAAGACTGGTGGCCATAGGTTAACAATAGGGAATACACATCATAAAGTCACCCCAAGACATTGCCCTACCGCGAATTCTTTCCATTGTGTTTGCTCATGTTTTATCTAGCCTTTTTAATACAGAAAATTTGTCAAAGCTACAAGAAGGAATCTGCACAGCCTCCCCAGTCATGCGGGGCTGAATGAGCTGGGAGGGAGAAGTCTGTTTTACTTGTTCACTGAGAACTTTCAGTACAGAGTCACACAGAGAACCCAGAAAGAACCCCTATAAAGGCATTATCACAAGGCCAGAACAGAACAGAGCCCCGAGGGAGTTGTGGGCAGTGCCTGGGTACCCAGGAGCTGATTTCCGGGCTACCCAGGGCTGTGAACTTACAAACACCTTCCGTACAGAAGCCTAGGAAACCTCGCCAGGACAAAAAATAACTAAATAACCAAAAGACATGGAGCATCAGAAGGTATCCAGCACCTCAGAGGTGTAGGTCTTACACTTTATCTGCACTTACTCTCTTTTAATACTTAGGTTTTGCATGTATATTTAATACTGGCATTTTAACCTGTTCTGGTAATTGTATTTCATTATGACTAGTACACCTTTGATTGATAGATAGAGCTGACACTACTAATTAGGATTTTGACCCCACTTTAAAGTGAATGACAAAAATCCCATTGACTTCAAATAGCAGAGGATAAAGCTCTAAAGAAGAAGTTTTTCTTGTATTAATATCAAATAAATTGCTAATACCTAGACACTGCTGAAAGAGGATGAGTAATTGTGGGGAGACACTGGGAGTCAAAGATGCCTTACCTCTTGCTACACAGGTTTCAATTTCAGATATTTTGGTATTGTAAACTGAAAAGATGCTGTGGTGGGTTGACCCTGGCTGGATGCCAGGTGGCCACCAAAGCCACTCTATCCCTCCCCTCCTCATCTGGACAGGGGAGAGAAAATACAACCAAAGACTGGTGGGCTGGGATAAGGGCAGGGAGAGATCACTCAGCAGCTCCTGCCATGGGCAACACAGACTCGACGTCAGGACAGTTGTTTCTCTCCCACATTCTCACTGCTCTCTCCCCTGGCTGCAGCTGATCGGGGTTTTCCCCCTGTTACCCCAGAGGGGCTCTCACCCTCACTGATGGGCTCAGCCTGGGCCGGAGGTGGATCCATCCTGGAGCCACCTGGCACGGGCTCCATCAAACACGGGGGAAGCTTCTGGCAGCTTCTCACAGAAGGCAGCCCTGTGGTGCCCCCTCTACCAAAACTTTGCCACACAAACCCCTCACAGACATGTACTTTCACAATGCACAGGCTTGCCATTTGAAATGAGATCTGTGTCAGATGAAATGAAACAATTTTACAGAGGCATGTTCGTTTTCTATTACTATGCATTCCAAAGTATCATGGGACCTTTGCTACTGGCTTCAGCATGTCCCTGAACTAATTCCAGAGAACTGACAGATTTGTGGAAAGTAGATTTCAGTATGTTGTTCCCTCTCCCCTTATTTCATAGAACAACAATATTGTATTTATAATATCTTGCTTTCAGTATGCACATATTTCCTTTTGCAGAGAGGAAAAAGTCTGTAAACAATGGCCCTACTGGGATGTGGATAAGGAATTGTCCTCCATCAGTGGGACAATTAATTATTCCATGTCAGAAATGAGAAAGGAAAAGATGCAGGACTGACGCATACTGTGCACTTCCCATCAGCACAAAACTGGTGGGGGGCTGTTCAATGGGACTGATGTGGAAAATACATTAATTGGTATCCTAAGTGTGGAAAAATTTGATTCTGGGGTTGCAAAGACATGTATTTTTCCCACAACAAAGACGGTACCCAGCTCCTAGCCCTGTTTTGGCCCATGCCACCGTTCATTTTTCCCTCAGTTTTGTGGGTATGCTTTTTTTGTGGTGTTGTTAAGCACAGTCACTCAGAAGCAGGAACAAACAGAGCTCTGAGATACCGTAGGAGACAGAGAATATTTAAAGCAGATTTATTCATGGAGACGTGCTTTAAAGTACAGAGAGAAGAATCATTTATGTGTAAATCATTGACTCATATAGTTTGAATATATAAGTTGAATTAAGTATAATGAATCATGAATCCTGAAGTGCGAGTCCCCTCACACTCAGAATAACAACTCTTATCATTCCAGCCCTAGAATTGAAATGGCATCAATTTTTATGCAAGAGCTGTTTTATAAAATATCAGAAATCTTTTAAAATAACACTGATGTGGGCAAAGTGTTTGTTTGTTTGTTTTTGTTTGTTTGTTTGTTTTTTACCATGGCATTTTAGAGGGGTATTGGATTGCGGCATTTTAGAGAGTTACTGGAACAGAGCTGGGGTCATGCTGCTGCAGTTGGCAGATGTCAGGTACCTAGTAGAGTTCTTCACTCATCGGGTTTTGGGCCCCTGATAAATCATGCTTGAAATTAGCCCTGGTGGGAGGCACACCTTGAAGAGGATAGATAGCTAAGCTGCACGAGCAAGCTGATAATCCCTTTTCCATGTTGTGGATTTACCATGGTGGCTTAGAAAGTTCCTATTTTGTACTCCTGTATACCTCCAACTTTTGCTGTCTCTGACACTGATATGATGCTGGTGTTTGTTTGTTTGTTTTGTGCCTCCGCTGGACAAGGGGAGGAGTCTCTACTTCTGGAGACACAGGAGAGGAGTGTCTACTTCTGCAACAGCCTAAATTTCTCTTCTGCAAACAGGCACAGGACCAGCCACAGAGGGCAGGGAGTCATTCCCTCCTACCACGTGGAAATGATTAAAGAAATAATCATGATCTGCACTGTCCAAGTTATGGCCCTTCACTTCCCAGATGAGTTAAATTAGTGCAATCGCAGCCTGATTAAACCACATCTCTTGCATCTTAATTTCGTTCTGGTGTATCTGGTTCAATCAGGCTCCTTCCAATAGATTCACATTTCCATTTAGAGTATCACACCAGCCTTGCAGATCAAAGTGGACATTTATCAGAGTCCTTTTCAATGAGTAGTTATGTTATAATGGAGCTCTCAAAAACTAATTTAGGATACAGCAGCCTACATAGATCTTGTTTTCATAGCAAGTTCCTTTTAAATAAATGTCTGATAATGCTAAGAAAATGAAAAATGAATTTGCATAAGATGGGGTTTTTTTAAGTCTGCTAAACGTATGCAGAAATATATTTATCTGATGGGCTATATAAGGGAATTGGACAAACAAAAAGGTCTCTTCTATCTATAAAGATATGTGGTGGTAACCAATTTATGAGAAATTATATATATTGCTATGCACTTACTGATGGAAACTTAAGAACATAAGTCAATGATAAAATCACAATTAAAATCTCCTTAGATTATTTTTCAGGGAAATGTAATTGTATTGTTAAGTAGGTTTTAATTTCCACGCTACTTATGCACATAGCAAAAAAAAAAAAGAAAAGTTAATGAAAACATATATACAAAGATGTAGAATTACCCTAGGAGGGTGTAGAAATGCTTTACTAGGACCCTGACTACTTCATTTTGTGGGACTTGAGCATTTTTTACCAAAAAAGTCACAAAAGATTGATTTGGGAGACTATTTTTTAGTTTGTGAGAGATATGTAGCACAAATATCTTAGGTGTTTAATAGTATGAATAAAACCAAGAAGACACATAGCAACAGCCAAGATTCAACTTTTGTTTCATTAGTTTGCTCCTCTAATAGGATGGGGGTAAGCCAGAACTTTATGGAGTATGAGTCTACTGTAAAATCTTGGTAAATATAAATCTCTTACAGCTACTGTGATTAGCTTAGTTCTGAAACAAGCAGAAAAGGATGCTACAGGATAACAGGAGAGTATAATTAAGTTGCACAGGTTTAACATATTAATTACAAGCTAATCATAATGATTTACCTATACCATAGCTGAAGGCTCACAGACATGTTAGAAATTGCCTTGTTGTTATTTTTACTACTACCAAAAAATTCTGAAATATTCTGTGTCTGCTTTTGAAGGGTTCTGAGTTTTCTATTACATTCCTATTTCCTATTTCAAAATCAGGATAGGATTTCACTAATAAAAATACATTGCTAGCAACTAACAAGCAGTTAGAAACAGTCAACAGAGAAATGTGCTGCTAACTTCAAAACGGATTTTTGCCATTATTGTGTTACTACTACCTTCTCTGAATTCCAGCTGATCTTTTCTGTTCCCTTCTAACTGGGAAGCAAATTGTTAAAGAACAGAAACTGGGCAGCTAAAATTAGATGTTTAGTGTTAGAGGTCGAGTTTGTTACATGCCATCAGTGTATGCTGCTCACATGGTGAGGATGGCTTTGTTATTTATGTACCTCAAATGTAAAGCTGTCACTTTCCAGACAGTCATATAATAGGTCTTGTCCAATTTGCAGCTTCACCCCATTTTAGGGATTTCTAAGTTGAAAAGTTCTTAATAATATCCATAGTGCTGATTTCTTTTTTTTTGTGTGTCAAGGTCTGATCTCATGCTATTCTAATATTTTTATTGACTCTAATGAAGGAAATAAATGTTTTGTACTTTTTGCCTTAATTTGTTAAGATTAAAGATCACACAGCTTTTTACCATGAGGCTGAAATTCAGTTTCATTTCTAATAAATAAGTTAAAGAAATTCAAGACCATCTCCGTGATCCAGACAACCCTTTAAATAGAAACATCATACACAACAATTTAAAAAATGCTGGCAAATTCAGCAGAAGAAATCAGAATCTCCACAGTCCAGTCAGGTCATCCAACTAAAGCGAGCCACTTGACAGGCTGTTTATCCCATCGTATTCCTGACTTGTGTCTGACCAGCAAGGCTCAGGGACACCCAGAATTTATTAGAAAGAGAGGTCATTCCCAAAAGTATATGACATGCTATTTTCAGGCCACTCGTGTTGGAATAGAGAAAGTTTTTGTCTCAGGTAAGTCAGGGATTTAAAAGCCAGCTAATATGTCAGAGAGCATCTGTGAGGTTTGTCTCCACTGAAGAATTATTACAGGGGTAGAAGCATTTGCTGGATGTTATGGCCAGGTAGTGAACATTGCTGAGATCATCTGAAGATACTCTTTGCCTTTGGCAGCAGTTCACACCTTGCTTCTCACCTAATATCACATTTTAAAATAAGTAGACCCAGCAAGAGTCTTACAATAAATTGTTTATCATGGTCAAAACAGCCTCTGGTGCAATATCCAAGACACATCAGTAAATAACTCTACAACACAACCACAGCTTTTAAAGGGTAATAACACTTGATGACAACCAACTGTGCCATATTTGGCAAGGACTGCCTCAGGTCAAGCTCTTTGGCTATGATATGTACAGTATTAAATAATTTGGCTAAGTATACTCATGCCCTTATATTCAAGTTCTCAAGTAATTAAGTAATTCTGTCCTGAACTGAGTTTCCACTGGGCTGTTCTTCAGATAAGAACAGTTTTCAGAATAAAATTGGAACACACATCTTTTATGAATTCCAGTGATTTTCTTTTAAGAGAAGGAACTAATGGTAGTTGAGTTATTTTTTGTTTGGCAGTAGTTATATCCATGAGGTCAACTTTGCCTAAGTATTAGTGCTGGATACCATGGCATATTGCATGCTTCATTTTTTTTCATAAGTGACCTTATAAAGCATGTGTTTCTGGGATGCTGAAAGAAAATCTACTGCTTGCCTAGAAGAAATTTGAAGATTTGACTCAGAGATACATTCCTGATACACCAGGGAATGTTGGGAATTGCACTAGACATTAAGAACAAGGTGGTGAAGGTATGTTGAAGCACTACCCCATACAGAATAATTTTTAATCATATATATATTTATGTTTTGTCAACATCAATTTCCCCTAACCTTTGTCTCTCACATATACCTAAGTTAATAATTTAATGTTTACTGATATTGGTATTGATGGCATCACTGCTTCTGCAATCAGGGGATAAACCAAAGTCTTCCAAAGTGATTGGTAAAGTATATTTTGTGATTTCAAGAAGATTTAGGGAGATCCGTCCATCAGATGGTAAATGTTTAACTCTGACTGTATAAAGATTACTAAATTAAGTATCCAAAGAAGTATTCATACGTATTACTCCTTTTTAGAGAAATCTTGATCCCCCTGTGACTGCAGGGTAGATGCCACAGCTGACAATGTGCTATGAATGTGAAGTTGCTCTTGAGAAGCCCACAAGGTGAGAAGCAGTGACAATTTTGCTGGGCAGTTTTGCTGTGTATGTATTCATGCACAACACTGAATAGATAATGACACACTCTTTGCATCTGATTAGCCATGATACAAAAGCCAGAGGGAAAAATGTGTAGCCACAAGGATGAAGTTCCCAAGTGTTTTAGTTTTGCAGCATTAGTGCTATTTCTGCAGATTCAAAAGGGATTATTCTTGAGTTATTGCAAATGCATCAACAGCATTAGAGCTGAGGGTCCAACAAAAACCAAAGGAGTAAATGCACATTCCTCTAATATTTACACAAACATAAACCCATAAGCTTCATCCTAAATTTGGTTTCAATTATAAACTATTCAATAACCAACTGGTATTTCTACATGTGTGCAAGCTCACATACACTAAAATCTATAAATTTGCCATTCCCTAAGAGCAGTGTCTCACCCTGTAAGAACATCTGAGCTGTGCAAGAAAAAAGAGCTTCTGTTTTCAAACCTTAGGAGCTGGCATAAAACACTAAATTAATATTCAGATGCTATATTTATTATACATGACAAGAGATAATAAGGTGTTATTAATACATAATAAGTATCATACATAAGGGATGTAATGAAGATTCAGTCTCTGACTTTAAACCAATTATATCATTTCACTGTTTTATGTTGCGAAATTTGCCCAGATTTTCTAGAGTTCAAAAGGAATAGAATCAATACTTCTTGAATATTTTGTTTTGTAGATCTGATCAAAATGTTGCCAGTCTTTCCTGTGAGTCTCAGTAGTATTTTCTAACTGAACTCAGACAGAGACACAGGAATGTACTGCAAGCCCATCTTTGCCTTTAACAGAAGGATGTTTCTGCAAAAAAGAAAATTGAATGTGGGACTGTACCCGCAGCCCAGAAGGTCTGAAAGCCAAAAGGTGAATTCAGAGCTACAAACAGTGTCTTATGGAAGCCTTATTATATGTGCTTGAGAATGGCAGTATTGCGGATGAGAGCGAATACTCTGTTTCCTCACTCCTTGTTCCTTGAGTAGATTTTTCAAAATTTTCTTTCATTAACCTTTAATTAAGATTTTAAGACTCTGTACCTCATTGGAGCAGCTCCAGGTTCCAATAGTAGGTAAATATTAATATTATTCATCACTGTCATTCAAACCTAATATTCTTTCCTACCTCTGTTGGTGTTCCTATCAAAAAAGCATCCAATTGAAAGTGTTATATTTAACTAACAAACGAGTTTGCCTGTGGTAGTTCAAGCTAAATATTGAGAGGAGGATTTATCAAACATACTATACTGAAAAGTTGCTGGAAAGGAAGACACTGCTTGAAATAAGACCAAGAAAAAAAAATATGTGATGGGCTACGGTTGCTGTTAATAATTATTTTTATGAGTGTACAGCAGTACATCACACAGTTGTAAGCACAGTCATAATGCCATGACAGCCGTGAGGAGCAGCAATGTTTCAGACTGTGGGGGAACTTTATCTTGAAAGATTCCAAATATGCAATGGATGGAGCAGACTGCAGAACAGACTCTTGGAAAAGAATGTGTCCCCTTGTTAGCTTGCACGAAAGGAGTGTTTAGAGGTGAGAACTTCTGCCTAGCCAAGAGGTGCAGAGTTAATCCAGAAATGATCAACTGGATGCGTGCCTCAGGACACACAGGTGATTTAAGGTTCTAGGAGGAATTTTTGAGCTGTGTCACTATAATTTTTTGACCAACACAATAATGTTTGTACATGTATTGGCTTCCCTGGATTTCTCTCTCACATGTCGAGGAAAGACAAAGCTTTCCCAAACAGTTCCCAGTGCCATAAACGTTCCCTAACGCTGGGACAGAGCAGCACACATTGTCGATGAGAAGAAAGAAGGAAATGTAAGAAGCAACCAGGATATCATTTACTGGTCTTGATTTAACATATTTTTAGGCTTTTCCAAACTAACATGATTACCCAAATTTAAACCTGGTCCACCTTCTCTGTTATACATGAACACAATTTTCTGGTTGTGGCATTTTGTGCATTGGAAGCATCTGTTGGAGCTCCAAAAAGAGTAACTGCCTTAATTCAGTTTATACATACAACTTGAGATGAAAGCAGCTGGAAATACACCATATGCTACAATGCCTTTCTTTCTTTGGGGAGGGGAGGAGACATTTTCCTTCAGCCATGGGCTGCACCAGCTCTCCTAGAATAGTCTGGCACTGGTGGGAAGTGAGAGGGGGAAAATGAGAGAGAACATTGCAAAACAGAGAAAGCCAGGGCATTTTCTGTCACTGAACCAAACCTCTCTGCCTCCTTCTATACATACTGCCTAAGATTCTGAGGAAAAAGTTTATAAATATAAACCCGTGCTAAGCAAAGTAATCTTCAACTGATGCTGAAAATGTCTAAGATGCTGCAAAGCTACAGAAAAAGAAACATGGTAATTTAAAACAAGCTATACAAGGAGTATGGAGTGATTCAGAAGTCTCTTGTAAATCAAAGGTCTCAACTCTTCCGAATAGATGATTTTCATTAATTTTTTTCCTGCATGCTTTTAAAATGAATGAGTCAGCCTATTAAGATCAAACAAGGAAAAGGAGGTACTGTATGTTTAACTTTCTCTGCTATCTATGCAGTTATTAATCCAGTGCAGAAAATAAAATCTTCACATAACCTGAGCCACACAGCATTAGACAACACCATGTTTTGAATTATTAGACAATATTCTATTATTAGACAACACTATGTTTTGAATTCTAAATTTTTTTTAATTTAAAATTTTAGCAGAAATATTTTGAATAACTGAATAAATGAAATTTGAACGTGTTCCTAAAAGCTATTATCTCGCATAGATAGAGAAAATATTTTAAAAGGATGCTAGCATTTGGGTCCCCTAAAACTTCTCTCTTAATGAAAATTTCAATGGCCCTAAGTAGAGTCTATCCACAGAACAGAGTCAAACAGTTCCAATATCTGCTTTTCCCTCCATTTGTGGAAATAGATGCCTGGGGACAGCTTCTGTCAAAAGAAATAAACCTCGCCAGCTCGATAAAAGTGGGCAAGCAGGAAGCACATTAAAAGCAGCATCTTGCACCGTGAAAGGAAAGTGATAAGAGCTGATCCTCGCGTTCTATGGCAGATGATATGCCTGTAAATGAGCATTTGGTTAATAGCACCTTATCTCGTCTGCAGAGAACCCGTCTGGACAATATGATTGAAGGGTTTTTTTGCTTTGTAGTAGTGTTATTTTCTGTTTTAAAGAAAAAAACCTAGTTTTCTACATTGGCAGAGCTTGGACTACTCTTATGAAGAAAGTTGGCTGCAGTAATGACGCATGGGCAAGGACTTTGCACATAAGATGGAGAAAAGCAAAGACCTTTATTGTGCAGTCAGAATTCCTTAAATACCAGCACCCAACAGGATAGAACATCATAGAAACAGGAAAGATGTTCCCCACAGTGTCTCCCAATCACCTGGGGTATTACACAGATTTTACCTAGTATGCTAATAGGTAAACAATATCCTATAAGGCTACAAACTACAATTAACACTTCTCCTAGGCCCAGTCTGTCCATAAACACACAATCTTCTCTCAGTCCGTCTCCGGTGACCTGGATGCACTCCCAGGGTCACCTGCGGGCCCAGGACAGAGGCCCTCTCTCTTATCCTCAGGGCCTATCTCTCTTCCAGCACATAGTGCACCCCAACAGTTGGCATCGTTGCATTTAAACAGGGGTTTCATTGGTAAGGCCTTGCATATACAGGGGTTATTGCTCCTCCAGGCAAACTCAACGAACCTGGATGGGTACCTGCTGCCTGAAGCCTTGATGGCTGCTGGTACACTGCTCTGGGAATTCAGAGGTGCTCAGCATCACTCCCCTCAGTGTGGAGGCAGACCACAGCCATGATTTCTGAACAGCCAGCAGTGTTTAAATGGGAAGAAAATCTCATACGACTCTGCATGTGGTCAAAGAGCTACCTATGTCCTGGTCAGTTATGCAGCCATTTTTAAATTGGCACCTTTTGGATACAAAGCTGTGGAAATGACATATCCAAAGAAATGTGGACCACTGCCTTTGTGTGCCACTGCCAGTTTTTAGAGGAATCCTTGCTGCCTGTTGTAGTTTGAACTGCTGAGGCTCTGTACTCTTGAGCCAAGGCAGAGTGCCTCCGGATCCCCCACTGTGGGATCCCCACCAACAGCCTGCTGCTTCAGCTCAGCAGGACACTGTCTGTGGAGTTCATTCTGAAGTTTCTGAGTGATGGGATTCATAACCCCACTGAAATCTTCTTGGAAAACAAGATCTCATTTTATAGCACATTATATATCTAAGAAATGGGCTGTTGGGAATTCATTAACATTGTAAACTAAAGAGGTTTGCAATGTTGTGAACAGTACCACATGATGTATTTTAAAACCATGTCAGGCTTAAGTTTGCCTGAGTTTTCCTCTTAGACCTTTGGAAAAAGCTCCTAGTGCCTAGGCAATGACTAGTGAAGTCAGATTACCGACAGCAATCTTCTCTATTGCTGAAATGAATCAGAACTATATAATATATGACTAGTCAGGGTGTCTGGCTTTTAAACTGGTACCAACAAGAATTATTCCTGTCCCTTTGGAGGGATAGATAACATCATAGCTGAGATTTTTAAATCTATCCCCTGCTCATCTCTCACTGTAATTTGTGCTGCTCTGGTTTTCTGTCTAGACCCTTCTGAGCAGAGTCCAGCTCACTGAGCATTAGTCAGTTAATGTCATCCCTGGCTCTCTGGACTGTGTTTTATCTTGAAATTCATGTGAAAAAGTGGACAGTGTGAGCTAACCTATACTTATCAAGGCTGACAATGCAAGAGGAAATTCTGTTGAAGGAAGACATGGAAATTTAGCATGCAGATGACAGTCAGAAGAGATATTAAATTCCCAGGGTTGTGTGGCCGGTGATGTCTCTCTTTCTCTGACAGATTCCCATTTGTTACTTTACTTGTTGCCCTTTTGACGGTAATTTGCTTCCTCACATTGGTCATTCTCAGGCCTTCTGATGACAGGCACATGAGAAGAGGAGTGCAGAATATTCTTCTTAGCCTTTCTGGACTCCTGGGCACTTCCCAAGAAGAAAAGAATAATGAGAATTCAGCCTTATTTTTTTTTTTTTTGTTTGTTTGTTTTTGGGTTTTTTTGTCCTTCTGAAAGTGCTGCTTGAGTGCCATGAGGAGGAAAAGCAAGCGCCGTGTTTTAATTTCACACACTCACATATGTGCACGCAGACGCGCACACCAACCCTCACAGAAGCAAGAGAGTTATGCCTGCAGGGTTCAGGCTGAGCTGAAGAACAAACTGTTTTAATGAATATTTTGATCAATCTTGCCAAGTTGATTTAGAGTGTGAGTACAGTCTGGGAATTTTTCTCATTAGTAGTGAACTTCATGTTAGAGGAACATGGAGTGGTGAGCTCATTAGTATCAGCCTGCCTGTGTCTGAAGGCGTACACAGTGACAGGATGACACAAGTGACAAGAGACAGGGGCTGTGGTGCTGTATGTTAAAAATATCCCTCGCAGGGCAGCTCTGAAATATTAATTTTACTAACATAGTTCTTACAATCAGTTGCCAAGAATTAAAAGAAGAATGAGTAGAGTCGAAAGCATTTCCCTCAAAGGAAATCTGCTGGCTCCTATGGCGAAGAGTGAAACAAATACTGGAACATCTGCCTTGGATCAGCAGCTTGTTTGCTGCAAAAAGAGGAACATGCAGCAGATGTGTTACACAGGAAACCACAGCTATTTCTCTTTACGGAGCAGAAGCATACACAAGATTGCCAGACAAGCTTTACCTGTAATAGCAAATAACACCTGTGCTAGCAAAACACTGCTGCAGAGAAATAAATTAATAAAAATAAGAGCAATAGTAGGAGCACAGATGAAACAGGCAGACCTGTGATGCCATGATGGACTGGCAGCCAGCCTCATCTTCCCTTGACTGTAGCCAAAGCAAGGCAGCAGCTCCAAGGAGCCCTGGAGGGGCCATGACAGAAAAACCTGCCAGCTGAAAACATTCCCTCCTAACCCCCCTGAGTTAGTGGCTGCCGTATGGCCTGAAGTATTGGACTTTATGTCCTCTATAAAAGCACTTTATGCTCTCTAATGTAACAAGGTAACTTCTGATTGTACATAAAAATGTCCACTCTTTCTAAATCCTGCTACATTCTTGACCTCAGTGATACCATATGGCAACAAGTTCCAAAGGTTAATTATAAGTTTTGTAAGAATGTCTTCATACATTTTAAATCTGTTGCTTTTAAATACTTTTGAATACCCTTTTCTTCTTCTGTTGTAGGAAAATTTATATAGAAGTACAGACGCTCTACAATATGCAATTCTTACATTTATCTCAGCATTTCCCTTCTGCTATGCTTGGAATAGCCCCAAACTTGCCATGAATTGAGTATTTTTTAACATCAGTTTCTTAATCTCACTGCCTCTGTCCTGTCTTTGAAACAGGTAGCTCAGAAATCAGTGTGTCATCCCAAGAAAAGTTCTTTATTTCAGCCATTTTAATCACTGGCATTATGCATAAAGGTGCCTTTTTGCTACATCCTAACATTTTTGTCTTCCCTTACACTGACAACAGTAGTCAGGATGTTGCTTTGTTTATTTTTTTTCTTTCTTTTTTTCTAAGTAGATGGTTTGAATTTTGAAATTCCAGGTGTGAATTTATGACAGGTATGCAAAAATTATTTTTTAAAAAAGGTTAAGGAAGTGTATTGATCTTTCTGTTCCAAGATCAATGTAGCAAACAAAGAACAACATTTTTACCCAATGTCTGTGATGAAAATGGTTATAATATGTGGAGATATTCTTTCAGAGGTAGTTGCTTGTTTGGGATGGCAGCTTGTGAGTCTTAGCTTGTCTTTGAAGAGAGATAGAGAAATAAACCCATTCATTTTCCAATTGTCTGCAAATCAAAGGTAGCTCTTGGTCAAACTCAACTGAATTGTTTGGAGGGCAGTGATCTCACACTTGAGTGAAATGTTTCCTGATCTTTCTAAAATAATATTTCTTGTATTTTAATAATCAAAATTAATTATTGCTACTGAGTGTTCCTTGACTATTATTCTGACTTTTTTGTTTTTAATTTTAATAAAAAATTAGTAATGTCACAATTTTCTGGTTTTTTTCACTGTATAATAATCCTCATTCTGTTTTATCTCTGTTGCTGTGTTGCAATGCTGTGTAGTTTTGCAATGTTTCACTACTCATATTATTTGTAATAGTCAGTTTCTTAGCAGGTTCTGGTGCAACTCCATTTCTTGTCCTCTTTGTGACAGATGCCTTTCCCCCCACAGACAGGGTTTTTTTTGTGTGCTATCAGCTTTGCATTAGACCTGGTTTAAGAGCACCATAAAAAGTTATGTGCTACAGTTTTCAACAGTAAAAAATTTATGCATGCTGGAATTATTTATGTACTGTTAATTGACGTGAAACAATTTGCAATTCTTTCTTTTCCATAATCAAATCAGTAATTACGTTGTAAACAACCAAATCATCTGCACTAATAACTTAAACATAAATGTATATACTTTTAATGATCAAAGATTTTTTTCATCTAATTTAATTCCCTGTGATTTTAGATACTTACTTTCAGATAAACCAGGTTTAAGAGAATGTGCCAATAATTAATTTTGAGACAGGATCCAAACCATTAGCTTTGATTTATATGTCAAACTATCTGGGTTTAAGGATATGTACACTAAATCATTTTTTATTAGAGTATTTCTTTTCTATAAGAAGCATACAGGATGAATTTTTTGCCTGTGTACTACTTAATGCGAAGTTATCGGTGTGATTTCAGACATGCTCTGCATTCTTCTTTCACCTGTCAACAGACTAGTTGATGTGTTTGCTCAATACAGCTGCAGCTCTAATCAGGGTAAAAAGATGTAACTTGACAGAGTGTAATTATTCTAATTGCTGTGGAAAGACAGAGAACTAAATTATAAGAGAAACTTGATTTTCAAACTTAAGTCTGTTCTAGAACAGCAATAGGATTTGAGACACCCAACAAAATTTTGAACTCTGACGGCTGTCCTTTCAAAACTACAATAACTTTTTCTAAAAGGGCCCATCCAATAATGAAAAACAATTCTTACCTATGTGAACACTTCTAACTTTGCAAAGATTTGGTTTTCAAGCACTTTTAGGGTTTCTGTTGTACAAAATAAATGCCAAGCAGCTTGTTCAGCAACCATGCAATCTTTTAATTCTCGTTTGTCTACCCTTAAACAGTTTCTCTCAGGAGTGGACCTATGTTCATTTGACAGTCACACTAAAATGAAAATAATTTTTATGGCTGACATTCCTCCTTCCACCCCTCCAAGATGTTTTAAATTGTCAGAAAAAAACCCAGAAAGGAATCTTTGGGCTTCAGGTTGCAAGCAAACATTGTTGAATGGTGGGATTTTTAGATAAACTTTGTGTTTATTGCAGACTGGGACGTATTGGAGCTTTGTCAGATAGCCAAAATTGTGGCTGTGTTTGCCAGGAGCAAAGTCCTGCTCTTGTGGCCCATAATTCAAGAGATTTCTCAGGTCTGTGTGTTTCTGGCTTGAGCATGAACAGAAAAGAGCTGAGCAAGGCCAGCATTTGCACACAGAAGGCAGCAGCCCTTTGCTGGCCCTTCCCTGTCCTGCCCAGGTGCTCTGACACAGCCCTGACACGCTGAGTGAGGGCCTGATTTACACCCAGGTGTCTCCAAATCCATGAGCCAACTGCAGCCCCATAAGGGCACTTGTGTCATCTTGGTTTAGATCCTTATACCCTGAATGAATATGTGCAGTTTTCACTTTTTGACAGCTTAAAAATCCACAATTCAAAACAAAAGACATCCATTCTCAAGGCCTTGGAGACTTTTCCTGCCTGCAAATATTTGTTCTTAGGCTCCTGCTCTCGCCCTGCCCACAGAGGGCTTGCTCCTCAGGTAGCAGAAGGCTTTGTAGCTCTATTAGTTGTCACCCTCAGAAGACAAAACCAGGTTTTATTTTTTGTCTTTTCCACACTGTTTTTTTGTGAAAAGAGAAGCTCTGGGAATTTGTTTGACATCCTCAGAACACCAGAGGAGGCACCATTTTCAGACTTTATGGCACATAGTTTAAGCTGTCACTTAGGTCACATAGCTTAGCATTTTAGCAGTCTTTTCCTCTGAGAAAAAAAATTATTTTGAAATCTCTGAGTTCAGAAATATAAAAGAGAAGCAGAAGAGCAGAGAAATCTATCCCAAAGAGCTTATGCCCCTAAGTGAAATGGAGTAGATGAGAAATATTTTCAGTTCTTTTAGACACTTTCCCACCAATTTCTTTGATTTATCATCTATTCATGAGAAGGCAGGGCCTGATATTGTGTTAAGGCAGGCTGCACAGAGCAAAGGTTTACTTCTAAGTAAAGCCGACATACTTTAAATAACTACTGTTGGGAAAAAACCCAAAAACTAAACCAAATCAAAACCAGACAGGTTTTTAGGTGCAGTAGCTTTGGTTTGGGGTTTTTGATTTGGTTTTTGTTTTTTTTTTTTTTTTTTTTTTCCCACCGCTATATTTCTAATCAATACTACTTGTAGGGCTGTAATTTCTTGATATATTGCTCCAGATAGACAACAACCACAAGAGTTCTCACATACTTGGGGGACTATTTCCACTATTCCGTGAACAGAAATTGCCTGCAAAAATAATCTTAAAGCAGTTTGAGTAATCTTGCAGCTGTTAGATGATTACTTGGTACAGAGACTGATGGAAAAGGTAGCACTTTTGTTCAAGTTGTCAAGTGACATCTGGAATCCCTAAAGAACTTGTTAAAAATCAGTTTCACTGCAGATGCTGCCATATAAAATTGCCTTTTTTTTTTTTTTTTTTTTATGAAANTTTTTTTTTTTTGGTAAGAGAAATGGATCATAAACATTGAGCATATTACCCAGTCACAGAAAGAGTCATTGCTTTAATTATTAGCTTTTCTCTACATGGAAACATGGCATGGAACACTGTTTGAAGCATTATAATTGTCAGTGCCTTTTTGAGTGACACAAGCAGAGTAATCTCAGTAGAGGTTTCTGTATGTGCTTTGTTTGTGGTGGGAGGCAGGAGCATAAACAAATAAAAAATCAGCAGATGGGGGGTCCTATTACTGGTTGGTTAAGCACTCTGGAGCCCAGCTGGCAAATAGAAGAGCATTTCTTCATGAAGTTGATTTTTCAAACCAAGATGCAACATGCAAACAGGTGGTGGTGGTGGTGGTGGTGGATACTCCAGTATCTTTCATGGAAATACAGTCTCAGACCCTGTGACGGTCTCAATCACTGGGTGAGGTGTACACTAATTGCTAGAAAAGGTCCATTGTGATTAATTAAATATTAAGCACCCTCTGTTCAGATATTAGTAGGGCTGAATCCAAATAGCTCCCTTGAAATGAAGTACTTGTCCCATGACCAACATTACTGTACAAAAGTGTTCCCTCTCTTTGCCTTTCCTGGGCCCCTCTTCCACATCCTTTTCTACAGTTCCTTGGCCATGTCTGGCTGAAACTCATCAAGAATTGCAAGTGATTCAGGCTGTGATAAAACTTAGTGGAAATGCACCCCTCAGTGAGCATGGCAGAGAGCTCTCAGGGCAGGGCACCTGGGCACAAGACCATGGAAGCCTGAGAGGAAACAGCCAACAAATTACTGCCTCTGCAAGAAGTTTGAAATGTTTCATTCTAGTTTCTTTCACATATTAACGTTGCACTTAAAGCTGCTCAAGCTTACAACATCTTTTATTGAAAGGTTAAATGAGAGACACAGAAAGATCCCAAGCAATGGTTTATCTCTCTTTACAGCTGTATCATATGAGTCTGTGTTACCCAGTTGCAAGACTTTCTAGATACAATTTATTCACAGTGAGTACTTAAAGCTTCTTGTAACCCTTGCTTTCTTTTATTTATGCAAGACTATTCAATACAGCATCTGCATACATGCTTCCTAATAGCTGCATCTGTGGATCTTTGGAAGTAGTTTTTTGCATTGTAAGATGTACACAAAAGGTTTGTTGTTGATTACACATATAATTTCTTTAAGTCAACACTTCTGTTGTAAAGAGGTTCTATAGCAAAACATATTTCGAACTCTTTTTTTCAGGCACTAATTTTCCTTTCAGTTTAAGACATGGTTTTTAAATTATAATGTATCAACTATTTGGTTTGTTTCTTAAAAAAAAAACCCAAACAACAACAAAGCAAAAGCATACACAATCCTTTAGCTTTAATGAATAATTAGCAATATGGGTCAGGAGAGGAGCTGAAATACATATTACAGAAAAATGCTTTGCTCTCCATCCAGGGTCAGAGCAGCCAGCTGAGGTAATTACTTTTTTTTTTGCCATACGAAAGTATAAAAGCTAAAGAAAATTGCAAAATAAAGGAAAATCCAACACAAATTATGGTTTAGAGCAAACTAAAACTAATGGTTTTTCAAAATATCACCCATCTTCAAGTAAGAACCAAGAAACTGCCGTTTTTAAAGCCCAGATGGCTTTTGGCAAGACAGCTGTGAGAAGTGCCTGGAGTACCACACTCAGGGTGCAATTCTTGTCTTGTTTCTGCAGTGGAGCAAGAGGTAGGCCAGGGCTTAGGGCTGACTTAGGTCAGGCATGCGGGCAGGGGGAGATGAGAGGTGGGCTGACTGGGAAAGAGCACTGATATGTACAATGTTGAGGTAAGCGTGACTGTGGGGAAGCTTAGAAGGGAATAAAAAATAAAACTACTAACAGAAATGTAATGTGACGGGAGAGACAACAAACTACTCCAGGCTCTTGGAAATTCTGGCTGCGGTGACCTACAGGTGAAGTTCTCCGTGTACCTCAGGACCCGTATGCAGCCAGGACAGAACCTGCTTTGAGTATCAGCTGTGAAATACCGTGTGGTGTTCCAGAGTTCACTGGGGAATGGAGGGATAGGCATTTCACAGAACAAGTACCTGCTCCTTATGGAGAAGAGTTGAGAGACTGCAACGTAAACCTTCGTTTCTCCTTACGTGTGTGTGTGCAGTGTGGTGTGCTGTTCTGTGCACAGCACGGGAATTAATAACATCCTCGCTGTCAGTTTGGAGATTTCACAGTGTTCCACCCCTACCTTTCAGAACATTTAATTATGTCTCTCAGTCAATAGAAGGGACTTCTTAGGATTATTAGATATGTCATTATATTATTAGATATGTTTTTGAGTATATGAGCAGAGCTGTCATTTTGTAAGTTTGTCAGATGGCAGGAAACAACTGAGAATAAGGGGAAAACCATCAGTTCCTGCCTCTATATTGCTCACGTTGCTGAATTAATTACCTACCACTCGTAACTGAGGAATTTAGAAGTCTGAGTATAGCTAAAAGAGCCTTGGCACTGTTTAGAGCAGCCTTCAGCTGCCATTTGAAAGCTGTGGGCAATCCAGGACATCCGCACTGCAAGGTTGGATAGAGATCCCAAAGAGCCCTGGGCTTAACACCAAGTTCTGGATTTCCAGTATGCACTCACTGCTGGTGGATAGATATTTGCAGAGCCTGAACAACAGCATCTTTATAAGTTAAGCAATAAATAAAAATGTAATTCATAATCTTTGTGGATTCTTCAACTCAGAATTAAAATTGTCATGTCTTTTCCACTTGTATTCTACAGATTCTACTTCTACCGCAGTCAGTGATGTTATATCACTATAGAAAGACATCTTTTACAGTTGTATTTTACAAGGCAACTGAGTGCCAGAGCCACTGTGCAGAGCCCCTTGACAATTGTAGAGACATTTTCCTCCAGAATATTGAATTATTCACTCGTACACGTGCATTTTCCTGGAAGCTTATCCCCTGGAACTTTGAAATTAATGCTCTATTAATTTTTTTCTGTTTCTGTTTCTTTCTTCTTTGCCTCTGTTTTGTGAGTTCCTTTACTCAGAGTTCGGATTAAAACGCAGGAGACACCAAGCTTTTCTTCGGACTCAGATGTTTATTATTTCTTATCTATGGTACAGCTGCACGGAACGTGCCTCCAAGTTAACAAGGTGGAAATGGCCCCCGAGTTCTACTTTCCAAGGTTTTTTAAAGCCCAAATTACCTAATTATGGAATGCCAACTAATTTATTTTTACTTATTATCCAGTAACTAATCATCCATGTTCTGCACTGTGGGTTTTTTGAACCAATACCAGATCATCCAGACTTGTGAAGAAGAAGGAAGAAGAAAGAACTAACCTACGCCCAAAATCCACCATCTTGTTACATATCTATTACTATATCCCATAAACCTAAATTTTCTACATCTCTACATATTACACCCAGTGAACAAACGTCTTTTTTTAATTACAGCAACAACCTCAGTGCTATCCCATAATTTGGGAAGCCTTTCCCAAGGCCTGAGGTCAAATGCAGTGTGCTTTTGAGGATCATTGCCTACCAGCACTGAAAGACTGAAATTCTCTGAACTCAGGGTTCCAACAATGCTCTATTCTGATCACCAGGTGTGCAATTTGGTAAAGCCCTGCTGTACACACCGAGTGTGAAGGCACACGAGGGAAAATGTGACTCCCCAACCTGTGAAGAAGAGTTCTGTGTGTGAGATATTAGGACCTGAGTTAGTCTACACCAAGGCAGAACAGAAACCTCTCAGAAGGTGACGCAGAATAGATTCTGCAGAGTGGAGCCATTTCCACCAGATCTGCTCCACGTCTTTTCCACACAAAGGCTCCGATAGCCATGCACTGCAATAAATCACTAATCACAAGAAGCACTATTTCATTCCAGAAACATTCCATCCCACACTAAAGGATGGCACTGAGAAACTTCACTGACGATCCTCCTAAATTTATCTTTTTATTCCATTGTTTTACCACGTTGGTTTTGGCCTCCTTAATCCTATCTCACAGATTTAGACAAGTATTCTTTTACTCACTGAGAAGTCAAATAGTGGGGCAGTTTTTTTCAGGCAGTGCAAAGGGTGAATGATAAACATACATTGGAAACATACACTGGGCCAGATATTCATAGCAATAGCAGATAAATATGAATAGATCCTAGATCAAACAAGGGGTTTAAGGTACCTGGGTTTCAGGTTGTTTTTAACTATCAGCTTGTCCACAGGAACAAATCACTGTAAGTACTAAAAGTTCTTAACAGTGTTTTTTTTGGGCTCCTGCAATGCTCTAAATTTATTTTTGTCCCTTTCTCCTTTGTACTTACCATAATATTTGCTATAAATTGACCAGACTGTATCACAGAAATTCCGGGCAGAAAATGGATAAACAGCAAAAGCCTTAAGGCTTCTCCCTCAACTCTGGGACCACCACACATGCTGTCGATGTTACAGCCTTTTGTAAGGAATGGGCATGTTGCCACCACAGTGAAGTTTCCATAACCAAGGTGCAGATGTGAGATGAATGGCCAAGATGAAGGCCCTGGAGTGCCTCAAAAGTGAACTGCAAACCACCAGGAAAAGAAAGACAAAATACCCAGGTATGTTCGTGCCCAGGCACACACACTGATATTTCTCAAGGTGTACTGGTTTGATAAAAATTATGACCTTTTTTCCTCTACCCTATTTTATTTTCCAGTACTAAAAATATTGCAAGTGCCTGAGGCGTAAGTCAGAGCAAACCTCCATTATCACTCCAGAGACTTGGCACTTTGCTCATTAGGCTTCTTAGGATCTAACTGAGTGACCTTGTTTGGTGGGAAGGCACAGATGGAGTCTGTCAGTAAATCTTGTTAATGTAACAAGTATTCCTACTGTTAGATGAGGTTTGCACCTCATACAAGTGTTTCTAGCCCAAGTAAACAACCACTGTTCCCTCCTTCCAATGTCAGCCCCCTTATTTCATGCCACCAGGTACTCCAGCATTTGCTTTTGCTGTGAATTACCAAAAAAAGAACATCTCGCTGTGAGTGTAGGAGGATCCTTCTCTCAAAGGCAGTCATGCACCTCACTTCTAGAAAAAGTGATGTTTTCTTTTAAATTTGGACGTGTTACCTGATAAACACAAAAGCTTTCTTCTGCTGTGAATCTTTTCCTGAGCTTGAGAAATACTTTTATGATAGGAATGCAATTTTTTCCTAGATTCTTGCTCACCCAGTTGTACTGTACAATATAAATAACTGATACATAAATAATAAATCGAAGGTTTATTTATGAAAACATTTAAAGTGGTCTAAAATTCTAGGATGTAGCCTATTTAGTTTCTGTGAGAAAACAAAAAGTTGTTTCAAAGTACATTCGTCTTCTAAAGGGCAATGCTAAAAATGTGACACCACCTTAGTTCAATGAATGCCTTTGGGTAAAAGAAGAGGGATGCAACAGTAACTGAAATATTTAAGTAAAATTCAGTGTTGTGACCCTGAACACCAGGACAAATTTCATGCTGTATAAGCAGCCATATTTTCTAAGTGTTTTGCATTGTTGAAGTACAGCAGCAAAGCTAAGAAAGGCTGAATTAGAGACTCCCATTTTTCAGTTCTGTCTTCAGATTTATTTACTCAGTTTCCCATCCAAATGCAATTGTGAAGACATTGTTCCAAAGCAATAGCTTTGCATATTTTGAAATGATATTTCATCCTGGTCTGCAGATGAAAGAATCAAGCTTGAAGTCAGAAACTGGGATGAATTTCTGTTGTCGCTTCCGTAACCACTTGGTTCTACAGCCTAGTTCGGGGCTCCAACGCTTAGAATTTTGAGCCCAAATAAAACAAACAGAAGTGTTCTGCTTGCCTGTGCCTGTCCCTGCACAAACGGCTGACTGCAGCAGGGTCTCTGTAACACCTGATGGCTTGGATTGCTGAGAAGGAAGAAAGAGAACAGACAGAAGCAACCACACTGCTTTTACTTCTGCCTTCCGCCCCTCACCCCTCTCCTAAAAGCCAGCAGGGTTCTGTGTTTGAAAGCCAGCACTGTTCACAGCCTTAGTAAAGTTTATAGTGCCTGTTTGTTTGTTTTTAAATACGCCAATTTATCTTATTCCGTGTGTATTTCTGCCAAGTTCTTATGGCTTCCAAGATTCCAACACTTTTTTATTAGTTAAAACTCCTCTTTGCTACTTGCTACTGTAGAGATTATAAAAAGAAATTAAATTTAAGATACCAAAGATCATCACAGGCAGAGGAATAAAACCTCCCTGCAAGCTTAATTAAAACAAGAAGTTGGTCTGATAACAGATAATATGTTGCTAACTAGGCACCAAAGGTAGGAGCAGGCCTGCAGAAAAGGACATACTATCATTATTAAAATCTTTATGTTGCATGGAAGCTGGTGTCCCGATCCTGATATCACAGGAGTGGTAAAGGCTTCTCAGGATCTGATGGGAAGGAAATGAGCAGAATATGTTAAACAGATAAATGGGACAGAGGAAGCTGTTCTAGGTAGAAATATGCTGGAAATGTTTGTTTTGAAGCAGAGTCTTGGCAAACTGTTGTCAACATTGTTGTTGGTAAGGTTTGAATAACACTGGCTTATCTTGATCTTGGCTTCAGGTTTTTAAGCAAGTGAAATTATGCCCTGGTAGGATCCATGACCCCAGAGATTTGTGTCATTTTCCTATGCCTGTGCTAAGAGGCTGAAAAGTCACCTAATTTGTGTTGCTTGCTCATTTGAAACTACTCAACAGTGTAAGAAATAACTACATCAGGTTTCGAACAATACGACTTCAGATAATTCCTTGGGTGAAATACTCCCTCAGGACGTGCACGTACATAATCGGCACACTTCACAGGAAGGATATCCTGGTCAGCACAAGGTCTGTAAATGAAATAATAATAAGTGTTGGAAAATACATTTTAGCTTTGCCTTTTCCTCAGTGAGGACTAATTAGGACTTGCATTTTGTGAAGACTTCTCAAAGACATGAGCTGATATTTGTGCCAATTTTGCACTCTGGAATAAAACGGAAAGAGTGCAAAATCAGCTTTATTATTTCTGAGATTGGTAGGTCAGGATTGTCAAGCCCTTTCTTTCACTTGTCCCTGTTCACTCGAGCTATTTTCTTGTGAGAGTGGCTCTGTATTGCAGTGATCAGTGTATTCCAGGTGTCCTGTCCTGCATCACGATTACTGTAGGTGCCTGCAGTAATGAAATAGCAAGCCTTAGCAATTCTTCCTGGTAATAGTTTGTTCTCATAGTTAATTGACACAGCCATGGAAGTAGAGCCTCAGATTGCTTCTGCACCTCTGTGGACACACTCACCGAGAAAATATTCTGGTCCTAGGAAAATACCATTCCCTTCCACTGATAGGCCCTGCGATGAAAGCCTGGGGCAGCTGGAAGAAGTGAAGCCTGAAATTCAGATTGCCTTCATTTTATCAAAGCAAAACTACTTTTTTTTTTTCCCAGGAAATTCATAAGGTATTTCCACTGCTGGTTGATTTTACCCAATTCATCGTAAACCATCCAGATTTTTTGGTGAGGTGTTGTTTTTCATTACCTGCAGATGCAATCTTCCCTGAATAAAAAAAATCTCCATTTGTACTGTCTTATTATTGGTTTTTGTTTTTTTTTTTAGCTAACTGGCTAAATTGAGAAATGAAAACACATTTAGCAATGAGTAAACTATTCTCAGACGTAAAACTTTAATGCAAGGACTACACTTTTTATCTCTATGTTGAGTTTCTGTATAGAGCCATACTTGACAAACACTTGGATGATTGAAATGTTGGTTTCTCAAACACCAGAGCAAGTTTGCCACTGATTATGGTCACCTGGAATTGTCCTGGAGCAACATTTCACTTCACAAGGCTGGATTTGCTGCTAACAGTACAAACTTATTTACTGTTTATTTGTTGAAATAACTGTGCTTATTTCTATAAATTGGGATTAGGACTATTTTATTTCACATCAGTAGCTGATAGTTCACAAAATACCCATAAGGTGTTTTCAGATTATTAAAAATAATAGGCGAAATGAAAATTTATCATGCCATCACTAATTTAACCATCACTCTTTACCTTCCTACAGGCCACTGTCAACACCTTTAAAGTAAACTCTGAAAACAAAGTCTATGAGCTGCTATTTTGGAAGCTTTCTGATTTCATTTAAATCCATGCAAATCCAGCGTAAGACCATTAAAGTGTATGAATAATTGAAAACTTTCCACTGAAACTGGTTTTCTATACAGGGAAAATAGTAATTTTTTTGTTAAACTAGTCCACCTTCTTAAAAAAAAAAACCAGCCAAAGAAAGAAAAGAACAATGCTCTGATTTTCACAGGAAATTTTAGCAAAAAGCAATCTAATATCACTTTTCTCTAGGATCACATGATACACAAAATCATCTTACCAGGAATCTGGATCTTGATGATGACTGGCATCAGCTCCAATGTCCTTGATATGTGTCATGGCATGGATTATTGCTCAAATCAATACAAAGCGATTTCCAGTCAAGGGAAACAACTGTCCATGGGTTTGTTGTGATCCATTTGCAGATAGTATCCCTGCAGCCTCCCATGGATTTGCAGCTGCTAATTGCAGTCTAATTGCATGACCCCTGGAGAGCGACACCCAAGGAGTGTCTGCAATACATGGTGACATTCAGAACAAAGCAAATACGGTGAAGTTTGCAGCTCACACGGGAAGGGAAAGCAGATCATGTGAAAATAAAGATGTCATGGTATGATACGAGTGTCACATATGTTCTTGTTTACAAAAGCTCTAGGATATTTGTATGGCTCTAAAATGCCCACTCTTCCCCTCCAACTTATTTCAAGACGCACAGAAATACTGTTTGTTTCTTATCTACAGGAGAAAGAGCAAACCAGAAGAAAAGAAAATAACCAGTAGATTTTACAGCAAAGTTCCTGGAGAATTTCTTCTTTAAAACAAGCAAACATCTTTTAGCAGTGCTAGTGTGCTACACAACATCACAAGTCATTGGGGAAATTGGAAGGCACCTTCAGTCTTCTAGATATTCCAGGTTTGGGAATATTTAATATAATAGAAACTGGCTAAAAGTAGTAGTTTTATGGCAGGCAACCTTCAGACCTCACCGTACGCTACCAAATACACCTTGTCCAGGGAATACTCCTTTTTGTCACACATACTGGTATTGTGGAATTACAGGAAATGGGTTGGACAGAGAACTTTTACCCAATTCCCAGGTCTGTTTCCTATGATGCTTCAAATCAGGACCAATTATTCCATTTGTTTCTGGCAGGATGTTTTGATGGCGTTGTGCCAAAAGGTTTGACGAAAGCTCACTTATAATACACAATTTATGGTGCAGCTTTAGGTATTTTACTCCTTATTTGAAAAGACTATTTGGACAATTTGCTATTCACTTTGGAAAACTTTTTTAATATACATTTCATATTACATCCATCTTAAGGAATGTCTTAAAGCAATTACTGTAACTTAAGGAGCCAACAAATAATATATATATAAATGATGCATACATAAGACAATGGAGAGCTAAGAAAATAATTCCACCAGTCTATATCATCTTTCTCCAGACTCATGTTTTAAAAGAGCAGCACAATTTTCTTTGTGACAAGGCTTTTCCACTTGCCCAATAAGATTCTCGTGTGACCTAGGGGTAGCCCATGCAATTTGAAGAAACAGGTGAAACACAAAAAGACAGTATAGTGAAAGTCATAGACTGACAGGGAAAGAATCTGTAAAACAGAGTTATCAGTGCCCATTATTATCACCATTTCTACTACTGATCTAACATAAACCATGATTCTTCAAAATATTAACCATAAGCCACATTTTAAGCAAAGCCAATCCTTCTTTCTTAGAAAATACGTTTCTTGCTTTTGTAGTTACTAAGATTCAAGCACATACTTTAGATGAGATTACAGTGGGACACAGTATATTCTAGAGCTCTTGGTTCAAGTGCTTCCACTTCTGATTATACCTCCGCTCCCTCTCTTAAGAAACCCTTATTATTCAGAAATAAATCCGCCCAGAGCATTCTTGGAGGTTTTTCTGTGATAAATGTTATGGAAGGGCAGATGTGTGCCATGTCAGATTGTTGTAAAAGCATCGCTGCCAGGAACTGAAGTTTAGAACAGGAACTGCACCCTCAGATATCATGAGAGAAGACAACATTTTTGGTATCTGGGCAAATTTGTTTTAAAACTAAGAAGGTTTTTTATGTAAAAAGGACTAAAATACTATAACTGGCAAAAAAACATACTTTCTCATATTAAAATTTCTGAGCCAGCTTGAGATTTAAACAAAATTTTCAGTTATTGCTATACGGAATATGACATCCTTAGTGCTGCTGACCACTTCCAGTCACCTAAGCAGTATGGGAAAAGAAGATGGGATCATGATTTCTTTTTCCAGGTGTGACCCCATACCCTCAGCTTGCAAATGCTGAAAAACTTTTAAAAACTTTTTAAAATAGAAAAGACAATATGTCTTATCTATTTCCTTCTCATGCTGCATCTAAAGCAGTTTGATTATCTTATATGCTTTTGCCTCTTTTCTCCTTGCTTGAAGTGTGGAAGAATGAGGAAATGTGGCTTCCTTGGGGCATGGAAAGAGCTGATAGAAATGTTTCCTCTCCAACTTGACCTTTTTCCTAGAAATATTCTGTTCCACAGGCATCTCGGGGACAAGCTGAGTGTCTCTTTGAGCCCCCAGGGTTTCTGTCTCCTATAAAGAACTGTGATCACAACAGAAAGACTGGGGCACAGGCAGCAATAGACAATCCCAAACGATGGTTTGAGTGTTGGTGCGCTTTCCTTGAGCAGGATTGGATACTGCAAGAGAGTGCAGAGACTGGAAGATAGATCTGAAGTGATTACAGCAGGCTGCATTGCTAAACTCACACTCCATGAGGCACAGTCGTGTATTCCTAGTTAGCTGAAATTACAGTTCCTATGCCTGGAATACAAACGTCTTCACACAAGGACAGCAGTACAATCTCACCACGTTCTGGAGGGCTTTCCACAAACCACTTGGCAATAGCTTTATTCTTTCCTGTGCAAATGCTCAGGTTAGCCCCAGCAAGCATGAGCTTTCACTACCTACCCTGGGACTACATACTACCCATGGAGATGAGGATTTCTATTTGAAATTGTACTGTGGGCAGGACATACTAGATTCCTTTCCCTCTGTGCGTGGGCTAGAGGAGGTGAAATTTGACCACTTCCAATTTTGGAAACTTTGTTAGGATCCTAAGTCAGAAATCATAAAGCCAGTCCTGAATGCTGCTACTGACAAAACAAAAAAAAAGTCAGGCTGCATGCACATGCTGAAATGAAAGTTTGCAGTTCTTTCCAGCGACAGAGAACCCATGGGACTCTTATATCTATTGCATTTGGACAAAGCAGAGGAACACTCCTTCCCAGTGAGAGAGAAGCCATTTATAACCTCCATCTGCTGGTGAACACACAACCCAGGCTTTCAGCCTTTTGCTCTCTGTAGGGAGCTGGTTCAAGTCAGTCACCTTAGACTGAGACAGATCAAAGGTGTCAAAGTCTGGCGTCCTTTCCATCACTCTTCAGGAACCAGCACTCTGAGCCAGCCAGGAGTTAGCCTACAGTGCTTCTGGCATGCATGCAATTCCACTAATCCCTTGTATTTTGCATAAGCACACATAAACATCCGTACCTTTATATAAGCCTGGCTTTGACATATCCATTCAGTACTCAGCCTCATGCTTCCCTAGGCTCTCCCTCCAGCTTTCATGGACAAAGCACCACCTGACTCCCTGGCGTTGTGCAGAGCCACACTCCCCAGCTGCTGAGTCTGTTAAAACAACGCTGTTGTTGTTGTAGCCCAGAATATGTTTTTTCTCTCCACAGGGAAAGTCTCAGACACACAAGTTGATTTCCAAGTTTGAAATTGCGCTAGATACAGTAGGTTTTACAGAAGGTCACCCACTACTGATTAAAGAGAATAGCTTTCCTTCTATGCTATAATTTAATCCATTGCTCCTTGCCAGTTCTGTACCTCCACTTGCTAGGCCTGTTATTACCTTTTCCCCAACCCTTTCCTACAGCATGGAAGACATCCTTCTATCTACAGATAGGAATGGAAATACTTTTGCTAATGCCATTATGTGATTTTCTTATGAATAGGGAAAATATTCTGATTAAAAACCTTGACATTAGGTTTGGAATAATCTACCGATCAATTTCTCAGATGACAAGCTGATAGAAGGCAGCATGTATCTAAAGAGTTTACAATCACATCCCTGTGTTATCTTAACTAATGCAGTAAGACCTGTGCACATAATTCACTATTTTCGTAAGATATTGACAGATGATCTAATTTCTCCATGGCATTTTTAAAATGTATTTATTGTGCTGCATCCAGTATGTGAACTTAAAGAAATCCTCTATTACAGAAGAAATGCACATATTGTAATATTTACTTATAATAATTAGTCTTAAGGTGTTCTGGGGGATAAAAACCAAAGGAATAGAATGAGAGTCCATGAAGACAACAAGTGAGTGTGGTACAAAAAGTTTAACTAGTAGTATTTATCACACTTTTCACCAGTGAAAAGGAAATAAAGACCTTCTACATCAACCATTCCTGTTGCTATTCCTTTTTAAAATTTGTTTTCCTCTGGCTGGTGCTTTCAGTTTGCTCAGGATAGAACGAAACAGAAGAAGAAAGAAAAGAAGAAGAAGAAAGAAAAGAGAAGAAAGAAATAAGAAAGAAGAAAGAAAGAAGAAAGGAGAAAGAAGAAACAACCAGAAACTTCTGCTTTTCACTAATTCAATATTTTTAGTGAGGAGTCCATAGCATTTTCTGGACAAAGATGACACACGCTTCAAATTGCATGACCAATAAAAACACATCACTGTGGACACTGGTAACTCATTTAATTTCAGAATTGCAAAAAATACTTGAATATGAGATGTTAGAAAGTACTCCTGCTATAATTTATTGATTTTAATAGAGATTTCTGCTTCAAAATGGCCATTCCATTTGGCAAAGTGCAGATCTGACTGCTAACCAAAGCAAACAGAACAAGCTATTTCAATATCAGTAAGATGGCCTCCTTTGTTTTTGTTCTTTGGTGGGTTTTTTAGCTTATCCAATTGACACATGATCACAAAAAGGCCTAAATCCATTAAGTGTAGTCATATTGTCCACACAGACTGTTGGAAAATCTTGTAAGTACTCTCTGGTACTAAGAATAGTAAAGACTTGAGGGATTTTGCCACTCTACTAGATTTTTCTCATCTGAGTCAGGCAATTTGGTGTGAAGAAGACCGGCACATCCACAGACAATGGGCATGAATCAGCCCCACCTGTGAAGCTCCTTGTGAGGCACAGGTGGGAGCAGAACTGCCCCCAGTGTGGTCACACAGCCTCTGGCTTGGCTTCACAGGGAGCTGCAGCTGCTCCTCCCTCCAAGCTGAGCACCAGGATTTCAAGCTTGAGAGCTGTTCTGAGCTGTTACTTGTGGCCAGGTGGAGTTTATCTGTGTAAGGTGGGCCAACTCACAGCCCGGCTGCTAATCAGGTTCCTGATTTTCACAAAGTCAGCTTCTTTTCCATCTGTCTCTAGGGGCTGCATTGGTGCTCTCTATTGGCTTTCATGCTTCACAGAGGGATGTTTTTAACATGGCCATTAACCCAAAGGCTGGCTCAAAAGCAGCAAAGGCTGCTTTTCTGTGGAGCGTGAAAAGCAGCAGGGAAGAGCAAAGCACCTATGGTTCCTGGGGAAAACCTGGCAGGTGGTGAGAAGCCGAATCCTCTTTGCACTGAAGTGAAATATATCAGATGGAGCGAAAGGACAGATGGAGTAAGACGGAAAAGCAGTTCCAAAGTTGTATGGCACTGAAGTTCAGAAAAGAGTGATACAGAACTTAGCAAGAAGCCACCAAGGTGACTGGAGACATCAAGGGAGGGACAATATTTTAAATCTACATCCTCACTCAAACATGGTGGTGTGAAGCCAGTACAAGTCTGAATTCTACCTGGCCCTTCTACAGTGTAAGATGCTAAAGTGTATCATGCCACAAAAATGTCCCTTAGGTCTTGGGATTGTGGCCACATGTGGACTGAAAGAATAAGGACAATTTTCTCACTGCTTGCAACGTTCCACAGGAATCAGCAATAACGTTACACAAGGAAAAAAGGAAGAGTACATATTTCAGCCAACACTTTGTCCTCCATATTAATTGTAAGAGCCTCTCAGAAGATTTGCTCTTTAAAACTCATATTTTCATGCAATTCACCGCATGCTTTTCATATTGCTCTCACTGCTCTCTTCTTCAACAGCTTCCTGAACACTTAATAATCTTGACTCTTGACATTTAAGAATCTGTTTTGCTTCAGAAAAATGCCAAGCTCACCACACTAATCTCCATCTTACCTACCTCACTGCTCCCTCTCCCACTTATGCCCCAGATGGGCCCTGGAAATTTTTCTGTATGACTTTTTTATTTTTCCTTTTTAAGCTTCCTTATCGAAAAAAAAAACCCAACCGATTTTTATATGAAAATCTCAAATTTTCTCCCAATTTTCAAGTCTCAAACAGTGCCAGATACTATTTCTTAAAACTGCATTTATTTTCCACTGTCACACAGCTATTCTCCAAAGCTGCTGTCCACCTGCTTCTCAACCTTCTTCGTGTTTTTGCTCTCAGCTTTTACAAGTCTGGATGCTTTTCCATAGTGCCCTCATTATTACCTAAATTTCTCAGCCACGTTCTGTGATTCCTCCTCCAGCAAGTGCTGACAGTGGGAAGAGAGAAAAAGAAAAGTCCAGTGCAGCTGTTCCAGTCTCCTCCCACCCTCTTCCCCTGGCGATATTCACACCTTCCTCTCTTCACAGAGGAGACTTTCAAGTCTGTTTTTTTCCAAAACGTCGTCAGATGGTTGCTTATTCACAGGAAGACTGTGTGGAAAATCCTATGGGATACGCAGCAATAACAGTTTTATCTATTCTGGGATTTAGGAAGCTTTCCCTTGCCACAAGGGATTTTTGGGTCCATCACAAATACAGTTATGAGAAATACGTGTGAGCTCCTGTGCCTGAAGCTGCTAGAGGTCAGGCAGACCTGTCTCCTGAGCTTCAGATAGTAGGAATCAAGACCAGGACAGAATTTTGAATCATCACCCTTCAGGAGGTTTTGCTTTCAATCCACGCCTGAATCCAATCTCAGACCCATGGAATTCCTATTTTCAAACAATAAATCCCCATGACCCACTTCACCACTCTTGCAACTGAAAGAGTAAATCAAGGCAAAATAAAAATAATAATAATAAAAAAAAGGTGACAAACGTTGCCTTTCAAAACTCTCAGATATTAAGCTGCCTACTACTGAAACTAACACCCAGTTAGATTTTTTGTAATGCTAAAATATTATATTTATCTACATACTCATGGCTACATGTACATCTAATCATATGTGTTTGTATAAATGTAATTTTACATGCAGATGCTCTATACAGGTACAATAAAAGTACTCAAAAAGCACTTTATTTACTGGTTGAAACAGAATATTGAGGTGTGCCAGAGTCAGTAGACAAGCAGGGGAAGCTACGTTTTATGTTGAGGAAGGATTCGTTCCTCTTTTGTTCCTGTTGTGGAAGCAGTCGTTATTTGTTAGCTGATCTTGATCCTACATGAAAACAAGTGAAACTTGTGAAAATGAAAACAAAACCCAATTCTCTACAAGTTTCAACACATTTTCTTGCTTGTGCTCTGTTGACAGAGCCAAGTAATTTTTAATTTTGCCAGTGTTTGCAGGCTTATTTCTATATTCGTGTTTTGAAAATACGATTACAAAACCCAATTCACTGGCTGTGAACATTTCATCAAAATTTTGGTTCTCAGAAGCAGTTAGTTCATGCCCAGAACTCAATGGACTCCAGTAGGAGCTGGGAAAGGATCGGGTTCTAGATCACCAAAAAGTAAAAACCAATCTAGGTACCGATAACACTTTGTCAACGTTTAATTTTTCACATCTCCTGTTTTAACCAATTTTGCTTTGATATACAGCGGATGAATAAAAGCAGTGCTGTGTTTTGTACAGAGGTTGCTTTCTACTGGACACGCACATGGGGAAAGTGCAAAAGATATTTCCCTCATTCATTTTGGAATTGCTGTGAATTACACAACTGAGCTTACTGCATTCTAAATACAAATGAACTAAAATGAGCCAAACAAACTCTTTTGGGATGCTCCTCATCTTCCTGAGCTGGTTTTATAGACACACAGGCAGTGTGGTCCTGAGACAGCCACTGGAGGTCTAGGAAATATTCAGCCAAAAAGTTTAAGCAGGAGAAGCCAAACATCACCTCGCATTTAACTAATGCTGCTGATAGGTTACGGGGAGATAAAGCTCCATAAAAGAACACAGCTCTGCACCTATTCTCCTACAGCCTACAAAAATTAGTAAAAGATACATTATTATCTAAGGAAGAAAAATACTTTTTAATTCCCCATTCTCCCTGAAAAACTGAAACAAAAATCCCTTGCTACTGATATCTGAAATTTATCTGAATACCCCCCTGCTGCTGAGGTAGAATAATGTCTGTTTCCTGAGATCAGAGTCTGCTGTAGGCTACCGTCCCTACCCTCCACAAGTAAATTGGTGTAAAAATAAACAGCCACGTTAGTCTGTCTGCGTCTACCCTTCCCACCAAACGCTCTCAATTGGAAGAAACTGAAGAACACTGCATACCCTCATTAAATAAACCTGCAAAGCTCAGGGACTGACTGAAATCTTCCTTCTTGTGTTGCAGCAGCTTTCTTTGAAGCAAAAAGGCAAAAACTCCAAGCCCAGCTGTTGTCAGTGCTCTTTGTGAGTCACTGAGCAGCAGATGCTGAAAGAGCTGTGTTTCTAAAGGCAACACCTGCTGCTGAACCTGAATTTCCAAGCCACGGCATTGTACACATATAGAGAGAGCAACTGACCAGGTATGTATCACTAATAGCCATTAAAATCAGAGAGAGATTGTCAGCAGGAAATTGTAACCAAAAGCTCTGGATCCACTACAAAATTTGCAGTAGTCCAATGGCACGGAATTTCTTCAGAAAGCAAAAGTGTTACAATTATTTAACTTACTTTTTGTTATTGTTAGACAAACACTTTGAAGACCACCATAACTTTTTCAGCATGTACCTGTGTCTCAATTCAGACTCAAATTCACTGCTGTCTTTGGCAGAAATTTCAGAAAAATGCTCCTTCTGGTTGCAAAAACAACACATAAAAGAATTAATTCCCCCCTTCTTTATGTACACAATGGGTTTACACAGTTGCCATATAAAACTGTTTACTGAACAAATTCAGTGTAAAACCAAATATTTCTCTCTTTTTGAAAGGAGAGAAGGAAAGTAAAGATTATTTCTGAACTGGAATCAATTTTTATATTAATATTATTGATATTAATTTTTATATTTTACTTTTTTATTAAACAGAGTAGAAGTCAATAAATTTTAGTACGTGGCAGAAAAAAAATAGCAGCACAGGCACTGCTTTAAGGTACCCAGTTTCAAAGCAAATGTATTACAAAACTTTGGCCCTACTTGCACCTACTCATGAGGGTCCCATTGCCCACTCAGTCTCCCTGGGGACCTTGCCTGGGGACCAAATGGACTGGCACAGATCCTGGGCAGGCTTTTCAGAGTGGCTTCTTACTTCAAAGTTTCTAAGTCTTTGTCGTATTTTTGGTTACAAACCACTGCTGCTACCTAATCCTGGCAGCTGTGCACATCCAGTATCTCCTGGACAGAAAGCACAGCAGAGTAACCAACTGACAGTGTGTCACCGCAGCTTAGGAAACAAGCTTGGCTCAAACAAAATGCTCTTAAATCCTCAGAAAGATGGTTCCTCGTGATCAAAGTAGAGGACAGTGCAGTGTCGCAGCTAAATCTCCTCACCACCTTTCAACACCATGGTTAGCCTACATCTCCTTTTTTCTCTAAGTATTTTCCTCCCCAGACTTATTCCTCCCTTTCATTTCTGTTGGTCTGTATTATTCCAGTGCTTTTTGTAGCTATTTACACCTGTGCGAGGTAGGTGGCAAGCAATGCTGGAGGTAAATGTCTCTTGGTGCAGGAGGTGACTTTGTACAACCAATGTTAGCTCCGTGTCTGTTCCCAGGGGGTTCACTGTGCATTCACAGCATAAGAGGATCATACATATACTTGTACCCACGCAAGAAACTGAATAGAAAAATCCTAAACCAAACTTTTTAAAGTTGTGTGAATATACTGCATTCATTATCCAAGCCCAGATTCCCAGCCAGCGTAAGGTGGCGTTGTAAAACTGAAGCCAGGCAGAATGTGCAGAATTTAGCAAACTTGACATATTTTCTCAGCTCTGCAGGCTGGGAAAACTGTAACACTTATCACCTTTGTCTCCTGAGTGGATGTTTCACCTTTTAATGTCACACAATGCAGAAACATACCCGTGGTTGTAGCGTATCTGCACTTCTGTTTACGCTCTCTGAAATAATTTTTGTATGTGGCCTGACATAATAACTGCACGAGTTGCTCACACCTGTGTTCCCCAAAAAAGAGTATAGTTTTCTTCTGGGTTTGTTTCAGTTTTGGTATTTATCTTTTCAGGTGGGGATGATCTTCTGACAATCTCAATTGTAAATTAATTTCTCCTTTTCATAAAATTTATCATTATAAGAGCATGTGGGCTTTAATCATATTCCTTTCATGCTGTAGCTCAGTTGTGTGTTCCTAAAATCTCCACCTGGGTTTTTCACTCCATGCATTAAGCACAAATAGGGTGAATTTAAAGACCAAAGCCATACTTCATAAGACCAATGTAATGAATCTGATTCAAATATTTTTGTGGGAATGTGTCCCTAGTTCTGAGTGCATTGCTCATAGTGATTTCTTTCAGATCGATTTACTGATTCCATGGAAGCAGCCTGTATTGCTATTTCATAAATTCAGTTTACTGGTTTCTTTTAGCAGGTTTTTATTGTGTTGCCTACCTACCCCAGAGTAACAAAACCCCAGTACCATCACCACCTGAGGTACCAATTAAAGCATTATGAAAGGCTAAAGTACACAGTGCTCACGGGAGAGCATTGCTGAACAGAAGACTGCTAATTAATGTGGTAACTTGATACAACTGCCCAGCTCTCCTGTGAACCTTGGACTGTGGCTGTCTACTGATTCATCGCTCTAAGAAATTATCACACAGTTAGGAAGCATACCAGGACTGGTCTTAAAACAATCCGTAATGCACTCTTGTCTTAGGGAATGTTAATTTATTACAGCAAAGTGGTCTCTATGGTAACCAAGCCCACAAGGTTTATCCCACAGTAACTACAGTTCATTACAGTCAGTGTCCGCTAAGGCACTCACACACTCAAAGGAGTTGTTTCTGTGTGAAAACAACAGCAACAAACATCCCTGTCTCACTGCTGTGCAGCTGGGTTCCTCAATTCCCTTAAAAATCATGTCCCCTCTACACCTGATAAATTATTCATCTCTTTAATTCAGCCGTTAAAAAACAATGGAACGATTAATTTGCTAAAACCAAACATGAGTTTTCTTTCCTGCCTCTGTAAGCAGAGGAAAATCAGATATCATGGATCTGATCTGGAGGCAGCTGGAGACACAACAGTTTTAACCCCTTTTTCCAATTCTGGCCTCTAAAAGGACATTTTTGAGAGCTAAGAAGAATGTTTATGGCATATTCATAGGCATTGGTGTCTATTCAAGTCTTAAGTCTTGCAGAATTGCTAAAATAGGAGATTAAATTTGCCCTTTTTCAATTATACTTTCTAAAGGGAAAAGATGGGCATTTTAAATGAAGAGACTGGTTTCCACAAAGGTTCAGTAACACAATTGACACTCTTGTCCAGTTTTTACTCAGAGGATCTCCAGTTATGATAGGGCTCAAGTGACCCGAGATGACTCCTATGCTCTCAAACTCAGGCACATTTCTCCCCACACCCTTTTGTGTATCAGCTCCCTTCCCCTGTGCCCTGATTTCCACACTGGGCAGTCTCAAACCCATGGGCTGGGGACATGGTCAGTTACAATTGCAGGAAATACCAAAAAATTGGGATTTCCTCCCTGAGTGTGAAGTGGCTTTGCTGCTGCTAAAAGAGAACTTTGCGAGCTAAAACTTGGATGTATTTTCTCCTAAAGCCTTCTCTCCTGGGTATATCTGGGTGACTTCTGCTGCTGGGACAGATTTTTAGTGTAAAGTGCTCTGATACTTCCATGAAATTCAGTGGCAAATTGAATGGCAGCAGGTGAATGCACGCACATCCTTCAAGCCCCACACCTTCACAGCTTGAGGTGTGGGCACAGGAAGCCACAGTGCATTGGGTTTCAGAGTCTGAGGGGCATTCTGGTTGTGACTATTCAGCTTCTTTCTGTGTCTGTTCAAACAAATTGCACATACTTCAATCACTTGCTGTTTTTCAAACCTGGGCGCCGCAACTCTGTAAATGATAATGCACTAAGAGGTTACCTTGGGCAAGCTTGTTAGCTTTTTTTTGTTTTAAAAGCATTTTGGGGTTTCTTAAAATCTTTGACAAATGTAATGATCCAAAGCAGTATTTCTACAGGCATTCCATGAACTCTCTGTTTGCTAACATGTCTCAGCTTATGGAGTCACTGCGCATTGTTAAAAAGGTGACAGTGCCAATGTGGCTTTTTCCAAAGAATCCTGTCAGTTTTAAGGACATATGGGCCTCGGAGTGGCTGCATATGTCTGAATGGGAATATGCATCTTCACTGTGGCAGCTATAAGATTATCCAATAGATTTTGTTCTCAGTTGCTTAAAAACATGAGTACACAAACAGAAGCTCATCATGATGAGCTAATTTCAACTTCTGTTATGGTATTTCTAGGCTTATTTGATTCAAATATAATGAAGAACTGATACCCCAGGCCTGATACCCCAGGCCCCTACTGGAGTATACACACAACACCACAGTCCCACAACTCTGCAAGGAATACCTGAACCCTGGGAGAAGCTGGCATACCGTGGCCATGGTATGTGTCAGAAAACACTTCCACCAGTCTGACATAGACAAACTCCTCTCCTGGCTCAGCCATGCCCTCTGTCCCTCAGGGACCTCCCTCCAGTAAGAGAGAGACTCAAGAGGACGGCTAGAACGCTGACTTACAGGAAAGTTCTAGCAATAAACTCACCTGAGCAACAACTGTCAACATTGAACAGAAAGGTAAATTAAATCCACAAAATTATGGGGCTTTTAATTAGGCACAGAACTTTTACAAGTGCATGCAAGCTAGCATGTATCTCTGGATATATGGCTTTAGATGCGGAAAACTTAGGCCATAGGAAAGAAAATCTGTGTCCTGCCTAAATAACTTGAGACCAGCTGACATGTGGATAACTTTTGTCTTACCTTGGTCCTGGCTAAGAAGCATAATGAAAAAGAAATGAACAAGACAGAGGTGTGACAGGTTCTGGACAGCCATGAAATGGAGGGATGCAACTGTTGTTGCAAGAGCTCACAATCTAAGTATTAGACCTTACAAGGGGCTTGAATAAGCTAACTACAACTCCTGACATGTGAGGCAAACTATGAATAAAAATGTTTGTGTGACTTAGGAGTTGTCATGGGCTCACTCAATTTATTGTAATTGGTGCTGTGTTTGCAGGGACACCTCCTTCCCTAATATCAATCAGGAGACTCATAATTTATATATTGATGATCTACCTAACACCATGTGCAGCCTTGTGAAATTTACATTTCTTATACCTTTTCTGATTTTTCCTAAATATTTTGGTCTCTTTCTCAATTTTTCTCCTAGCTAGGAACCGTGAAGTTACAGTGAATTACAGTGTCAGTGAAACCATAAATTGTTGTAGAAAGATACCTCTTTTTGCTAGTTATCAGCCAAGAGATGGCCTTACAACTATTTGTTTGTTTAATGATTTTATATACATTATTGTCAGGCTGAGTGACAGTAACAAAGATAACAAAGAAAAGATAAAACACAGGAAACAGAAAATGAAGGAAATAGTACAAACACTATTAGGAGCTCCAATGGACCACGGACTAAGACTGAGGATGATGAATGTGATAACCTGAATACAAATGAGTTCCAAATAATTCTTCCTTGTTGCTCACACTTGCATTTATCTACTTGATTTGGGTAATTTGTATAACTGGAAGGTAATTTCCTGTTAAAAAACGTGATAAAATGCTTTCATTCCACCATGTGTATCTCCATGCACGAGCTAGCCTGGAAAAGTCAGAAGTATGGTAATGAAGTAACAGTTTGAGGTCTATGTACAAATAAGGAATAAATAAAATACTGGGGAGAAAGCAAGTGAGACTGTCCCGTTTCAGGAGTTATCCTCTCTAAGAATCACTGGTGAATGTAACTCCAGGAGGCCCAATTCATAAAATATCAAAGACAGAACTAAAGCACTCTTATAACAATCCAACTTTTGAATAAGTTATACAACCAAAGCCCTGACCAAGAATGATTATTAAATAATCCATGATCAATTTGGTAAGTGATACTTTTTAAATATGGAAGACAGCTGGAAACAGCTTTTGCACAGAGGGCTCAAAGGCCCTGAAAAGACACCCCACCATGCCCAGTCTACTAAAGAAGACAAGACTCAGCTACAATCTGACCTACATCAGACAGAGTTTTACAATGGGTAAAGACTACAGTCTCTCCTGCATTAATTTTCATCAGATTTACCCTGAACCTTGGCATTACTAAACTGGTATCCCTTACAGATCCATCTCAATTTATGTTCCATAAAGAGTCAACTGCTTTGTGTAAGTCTGATGAGAAGAGGAAACAGAGACCTACTGTTTCAGAATGAGCAATATAAATTTGTGTTTGTAACAGCTGAAGCTGCCTGATGCTCAGCTCCGGGGTTTTTTCAGAGGTTCTGTTTACTGGCCATAAATGTTCACAGCTATTAGTCACTGAAATCTCAGCATGCTTTACAAATGTAAGAGCCACCTCTGGTCCTGATCAGACTTCGTGATGGGCTGTTAACCCTTCGCACAGATCGAAATCCGTCTTAGTTCGTCACCCGTAAATCCTCATTTAAAAGGAGTTCCTGAAACAAGTGCCTATCCTGGGGCCAGTAGCTGTGGGATACCTCACACCAAACACTAACAAGCAAAGTACAAGCTCATATTAATGACCCTCTTTATGGACAGATCTTTCGAAGTTACCTCAGACCAAAGGCACAGCAATGGGAATACTTCCACCCCTCTAACACAGGGGAACAGTAACTTAGGAAGATTAGGACTCAAGGCTCAAGGAAATTTAAACCGAGGTTGTCCTTACAGTTCCTTTACTAGAGATAAATAGTGGCTATTAATCTCCAGAATGGGGCACTTACTTCATCAACACTAATTGCCACTTTGGGTGCTTAAAACCATGGAGACCATATTCCATAGCTGGAGATCCGATCCATAGGGTAGGGGTGCAACAGCTGAGCAAACCACCATTCTGAAATGTACTGATGCTGCCTTAGGAGTATGAAATTAAATCTGAGTTCACTGAAATAAAAGTTAATGGTCTATTTGAAATCAAAAGATACAATTTCATTTGAGATTTAATTTTCCTGTATAAAAAAGCCCAAAAGTCTTTCACCTAATACCAGTGTCGCTACTGACTTGCTATGTTACTGTGGATAAACCACTTTTCACTGCAAAAACAAACACTTTTTTTTCCTTTTAATTTATGGCACCAGTGAAACTGCTTTCATGCAAAATTGGTATGTATGGAAACAGAACAAATCACATGCCCAGAATTTCCTTTCTTGTCTGTAGGCTTGCACAAAACTCTGAAGTTTACAGAATAAATCTAAAATTTTCTAAGGTTTGTGTGATTCTTTGGACTGGGACCCCATGGTCTAAATATAAGTCCTTAGGTTTGCTTCAATTTAACAGAAGAATTTGATGTTAAAATTACAATAAAAATGAAAGAAAATCCAAATTTCAAAATCAGCTTAAATCCCTCCAAATGTGTATTTTTTTTTTCTATAAAGGAGTTGAATTAAACATTAATTTAAAGGAAAAATAATTTAACCTGTTATTTTTCTTCAATTGAAATGGAACCAATTTCATACACTATATACATTTCTGGTGCCAGTTGAAATAAAAATTTAATTAAAATGTGGTATGGTAACTTAAAGCATTTTCATTTTTGCAACTCTGGTTTTCCTCTTGGTTCTTCCATTTTTCCCTATCCCTTATTTTCTCCGTGGTAAGAAGATAATTGTTTGGAAGTAGCCATACAAACAGTGAATATAATATAATCCCTTTCCAAGAATAAAGAAACTGAACTGCTGAAGTCATAGTCTGAGTGACATTTCTGTGGCTTTCTTCTGTCATAACTGTTTCAGTCAAGAACAAAACCTCTTCTTATCCTAACAGCAGAAGGCAAAAAGATGAAATTATTTCGTCACAGATTAGTCTGAAAGTCACTGGAAGTTCCCAGTCATTACTTTAGCTGGTATATGTTACAATCCTTCCAGAAGTTAAGTATCTCAGCCTTCCTTAGATTGGAAGACTCTGTTGTCTAACAAAGACTTATCTGCATGACAATAACCATTAATTACATTATAGCTTTCATGTAACAGCTTAGAAATACTTGATAGCAATATGGAAGTATTTAAAAAAGAAAGGGTTACCCTAATGTAAAATTAACATTACTGTAAACTGAAGTTCATGCTCTTGCACATGAAAGCTCTTTGGTTATGGAAAAATTGAGAGTTTAGTTGAAATATTATTTGTTGACTGAAGGAAAATTAAATAATAAAATATGATCTCATTATTATGGAGTACTAACTTTTACCTGAAGTATTCATATGTTTCTGTTTTTATAGAAGTACTCTGAGCTAAGGGTTAGCTGAACTTTTGAAAACCTGGTCGGCTATTTGACATAAACAACATTCCTACTAGGGATGTGTTGGTAAGTCATAACCACAGCTCTGCAATGTCATGTCTGCACTGACCTTGCCAGATCTGCTGGTCAATATACAAAACAAAACCTGTAGCAAAAATTGCTTCAAGGTGTCTGGCAACTGCAAAGGCATTGTACCCCTTCAAACCTCAGACCTAGTAGTCTTGTCCAGTGATGTAAACCCTGTCCAATGAAGGTTTATGAAAAGTTAAGGATTCACACACGTCCTCTCTTCCCAAGTGTTGGGGTGCACTATGT
>VZTI01005445.1:0-12364 GCA_013397865.1 Struthidea cinerea | reverse complement strand
AAGTCACCCCAAGACAGAAAGGCTCTCCAAGCAATCATGTGGGATGTTTTCCTTTGCTTCATCAGCTGTAGTTCCTCCTGGAGACATGCTTTTCTCATGGCTTCCCTCCTGTAAGCCAGCTGTTCCCATTCAGGAGCTGACCTCTGGACAGCCTTGCCTGGGTTCACTTTCAGGGAATGTAGCCTTCTACCCAGATATTCCAGTGCACAAAACACTCTCTGCTCCCTCTTCCCTGAGCCTGTTCTTTGTGTTCCCAGGGTGAGAGGTTGCCCCTGATGAGTTTATTTGGCTCCCTGATCTCTTTACTTTTCTCACCGTTTCTAAGAAGACGTGTGCAATGAGACAAAAATGTCAGGCCCTTGTATTTTGCGCAGGGGGACAAGCCTGAGCTGTTGCTGGATTACACAAACCCCTGGTATTGCCATCATTTGATGGGACTCTTGAGTTTCCCATTCCAAGTTTAGTGGTATTTTGCCCTGACCAGAGCTGAGCACCAACTGGGGCGGGTTTGTGTTGCCAAAATCCTGAGTTGTCAGAAATGTGCTGCATCAATATGAAATGCAGCTTTTGGGGTCTGACAAGGGATTTCTTTTCACGTGAAACAAGTAAAGGAGTTTGCTCTGATGCCTGAGTGCTGAGGCAGAGGGGGAAAAACCAGGGAGCTGCTGATAGACCCATGGGTGAATAAAACTCGAGTGGGCTGGTGGCTCTCAGCAAACTCTTGGACCTTTTCCTGAGGGATGGAACTTTTCAGGATGATTCAGAGCTGCTGTTCCCCCACAGTACCACACCTGGGCATCCTGCAGGCAAGGCCAGTTGCTGGGAGATGCCTGGCTCAGTTCTCCATCTTGTCTACACTTGTTTTCCTTCCCTGCCCACTCATTCTTTCTTTCTCCTCTTGGCTCCCTCCCCTCTGGACTTCAGCAGAGGTGTTGGGGTCACTGAGCCAGTGGCTGTGATGGCTGAGGGGCCAGAAAGCCCCGAAATGGCAAAGGCCTGCTGGTGGAAAAACTCAGATGTTTGAAATATCCTTTTTACCTCTGTAAAGAAAGGAAAAGCCTCTCCCACAATGCCTTGTGAATGAATTGTAACCCTACACACCCCAGACCCTGGTTAAAGGAAAACTATCTCTCCCAGCGGCCTGTGGTCAAGCTGCATACTTGGCCTGGTCCCCCACTCCGCCCCTTCCCTCTGTTCATTGGTTCCCTTCCCTGGTCCCGCCTCTGCACCCGTGCCCTCAGATTATTGGCTCTGTAACGCTACCTAAGTCTGCTTCCGAGCAGGCTGACTCTCTTCCTCGGTCCCCCTTCACAGTGCGACTGAAATAAACCTCGTCCGTGGAATTACCATGCGGGAGAGCCCTCCGACTCTTTGCCTCTGGTAATTTTGAGCTATCTGGCTTGAGAGTGTGTGTGTGTGATATCAGCGCCTAAACAGCTGCGCAGGGGGGAGGGAGAAGTTTGCTAGCATGCCATACGGCCGCACCTGAAGCGAACTCTTGCTAGAGGCGCTTTGGGGAAAAAAGCAGTGAACCCCCTTCCACCACCACCACTCCACAGGGGGGTCTGGGATTTGCAGCCTGTCCCTTCCCACTTCTCAGACCTCCTTTCTGGCAATGCTGTTTCAGGAGTCCTTGTGCCTTGGCTGAGAGGGACATCTAGTGGGGTTGGAGCTCAGGGACCTGGGGTTTGTCTTTATTTCTTGCATTTTTATTTATTTATTTGTAATCCTTATGAAGGAGCAGGAACTGAGGTTTCACATGGTCCTGGTGGCAAGGTGGACCTTTGGTGGCCAGTTCATGGGACGTTTCTCTCTTTGTTCAGACAGGTTTTGTTTTACTGAGCACAGTGTCATCCAGCACCTTTCTTCCCACAAAAGCCCCATTCCACAGTCACTTCCCTATGCCTGAGTACACACTTCTCTGTGGTTTTGGTTGCACAGGGTTCACACTTCTGTTTGGAAAATCATCTCCTGTCCTCTTCTTGCTTGGCCATGATCCTGCTGGTTGTGGCAGGGTCCCCAAACTGCATGTGGGCCCAAGGGAGAGAGAGTAGACACTGGATCTGGTGTTCAGGTGATGGAACAGCCCACTGCAGTTCCCCTGGGTGCAGATGCTGGGGCCCAACTGCTGGGCTCTTCTCATGAACTGTTTCATACCTTTGCATCCTGTTATCCCAGGCACCTTCTGGGGACCATCATCCATAACAACTCATGTTTAGGGAAGCTTTTAGTGGGCCCTGTGTCCGGGGAGTTTAACTGCAAACCGTAGGGCACTGTGGAATGAAAACATTTGTACCTTTATTTGCTCAGTGCTGCAAAAGTGCTGCTGATGCTCCCTGGGCAAGAGTGTTGTGGTGCGGTGTTGGAGGGTAAAATGCTGTGACCTTCCCAAAAGCGTCTCCAGGAGGAGGCCGCTCGGTGCAGCCACCACACTTGCACACGCACGTATGCACACACACACACCGGATAGCTGGCAAAACAGTCCAATGATGAAGGAGCAGGAAAGGGTCTTCGCATGGAGTTCTACGGGAGAGGTTTATTGCAGCCACACTCATGCAAGGTTCCAGAGAAGTCACCCCAGAACAATGGAAGGTCCAGGGTTATATAGGGGAGCAGAGCGAACAACAGGGACCAATGATCTGAGGGCAAGGGGCCCTCACAGGTGATGAGACTGACAGCCTCACAGAGTNAGCCTCACAGAGTCAGACCTAAAGACAGTCAGAATTTACCCATGAGAATTTTACTGTGAAATTTTGCAGCTTCAGTGAAACCCACAGAGAAAGCCAAGAAGATAATCAATGAAAGATGATGTTTTGGACACAAGGAGAGGATGTTCTTGTTATGGGACGTTAAGTGTGTACAAGGAAGAATTTGCAGATAATATGTAACAACTATACTTTTGCTTGTATAGCTACTTGTTTTACTGCTTGAATGGTCATTGTGTGTTAGACAGCCTTGTCATTGTTTGCTGAGCAGCCAATCTCAATAAGCCACAGCAATTGTGAAGAGGTATAAGAATAGCAGTAGAGAAAATAAAAAAAACTTTTACGGCTTTGGATTACAACAAGTGTCATGCTGTTATGACCGTCTCGACAAAGCGTCACACAGGCGGGGCCAGGGTAAGGGAACCAATAGGGAAGCTCTGAGGGCGTGGCAAGGGGGCAAGAGCCAATGGGGAAACAGGGAGGGGAGAACCTTCTAGGCTAGGGACAGATAGAGGAATCAGGGCCAATCAGGGAAACAGAACTGGCATACATTTGCATAACAGAACAGAACGTCCTGGGGGAAGCTTTTTCAGTCACCCTAACCTAGACAGGCATCTAGGACTTGTCCCGTCATAGACCTCCCTTTATTCCTTGTCCAGTAGGCCCACTGGCCTCCACACAACAGAATGACCACAGTAAATGCATCTTTTTGTGTTGCTGTAGCATTGTGTAAGCACAGATCTCAGAATGTTCCTTAATGCTGCTAAGAGGGCTGAGGCACAGACCATCCTGCTATGAGCCCTTACAGCTGTTTTTTGTGAGGATTTCTCCCTAGACTCTGTGTGTTTCTCCACCACAGTGGAGCTGCTGTGCATGGCAGTAGTGAAGTGTTTTACTGGGAGAGGCTCAGCTTCCCCCTTAGTGTTATAAATGAGCTTTAGTGTTTTATGATTAATTAAGTTGGTAAATATGTTAATAGCGGGAGTTGGGTTGGTTGACGCTTTCTGTGTTAATTATCTTGTTACATCAAGTTGTGGAGAGTGTACCGGGTGTAATACCTGCATATAACCATCGGGTGGCGGACTCTATACCATGGGGAAAGGGGAAGTTTCCAGATTGTTCCAACAGGTAAGAGTGATGTCACCAAGAACGTGGATTGGACGTAGCATGAACCAATCGGTGGAGGTTCTTGGAAAATGATTGGTGAAAAAGGCATTGTTGAAATGGACCAGTGACAGCAGGAGAAACGAGTCAATAGCGTGAAGGATCCAAAACAGACCAAGAGACTTAAAGGACTGGGTATAAAGAATAATTTGGGGCTCAGCACCTGGTCCTCTGCCCATTCGCACTGGCGAGGGAGAGCACCCAGGCGTTGCGCGTGTGCTGCTTCAAGTCTCTGCCTTGCTGTTGGGGTTTGTGAACTTACCTCGGTACCTGTTGTTAGTTGCTATTTAATAAAGTGGGTGTTATTCGCAGTAAGGAGGGAGTGGTGCTGCTTGTCTTGCCTACATCACCCTTCCTGTCACTTAGCACTGGGGGTCTGTGCTGCAGGTTTCTGTCTCAGGGATGCTTGCACAGAAACTCAGGAAGAACCACACAGCCACAGTATTAGAAAATATCCCAGTTTATTGCAGCATCTCAGTTCTGAGAGTTTTACAAAACAATGTATTTACAGGTGAGGAAGGGACTAACTCAGCTGGAGTGTGCTTTGCTGGGGCAGGAACAGGCTACAGAGGAGAAAGGAAGAAAATCAGCACATTCACAAGTCACATTTTTCTTTACAAAAGTAAGATAGGTGTAAGGCTGGTGTGCACAGCTGATTGATGTTGTCCTTGTGGGGAGCACTCCAGGAAGGATTCAGTGCAGCCCTTACGCTCTTCACAGCAACTCCAGGCACCTGGGGCTCAGCAGAAGCTGCATCAGCTCAGCTCAGTGTGATGTTAAGGCACAATGTGGTGACACCAATGGCTCTGGATCTCCATGTGTGCCAGCAGCTCTGCCTGTGGCTTCCCTCATGGTGAGTGATGGTGTTTGAGCCCTGCCCATGGCTTTCTTTGTGGTGAATGATGGCGTTTGAGCTCTGCCTGTGGCTTCCCTCAGGGGCAGTAATGGTGTTTCAGCCCAACATCTCTCTTTCAGGCCCCCAGCCCTGGACTTGGCCATGCCAGAAGCAGAGCTGGACAGAGGACAGAAGGAGGAGACCATGGTGTAGGACAAGGGAGGATCCCAAAGGGAATCCCCTCAAAACTATGGTAAGACCTCCCTTCAACCCTCGTGTGGTTGAACACCAGAGAAAGGGGTATGGACGGCCATTTGAAAACAAATGCATGACTTAGAATATATGCTGAAACCTTGTTTTTGAACCTGTCCAATAAAGTTTGCCTCTAAACACAAAGTGTCTTTTTTTTTTAAATTTGATTTTTTTTTTTTAAAGTTTATTACTATATGTAATCTTGAATGATGGCTCATTCAAGTTGTTCATGGGAGCTGCACTAGCTTACCCACCACGGGAAACTTCTCCAAACATGGGTTTCTAAGATTAAGGGCTAAACCCAACCATCAGCTCTGGCTGCACATGGAGTCCCAGGTACTTGCAGTGAGGTAGAGGGAGGGTTGAAGTTCACAGTAGAGGCTGTGCATGGCTGGCACTGCCAAGTGTTTCCAGCCAGTGCTGTTCAAGACGTGTCCAGGCAGGGATCCATCCCTAGAGGCCTGTGTGCTCTTGGATCCAGTCTCGCAGGCTTGTGAGCCGGCTGTACACCCCAGGTTTGTTCCTCTGGGCGCAGCCATCGCCCCAGCTCACCACACCAGCCAGGAACATCCGACTGCTGGGCTCCACACTGACCAGGGGCCCTCCGGAGTCTCCCTGCACAGAACCACACAGGAGCATAAGCACCAACCCCATACATTACGGCCATTCCCTGAAACAGGTATTTAAATATGGCAATAAGAGCCACAGTGCCAGAACAAAGAGCTATAAAATACCAGTCAAGCAGCCTGGCTTGCTAACTAAGGCTCTGAATAACAGCCAGAAGCTGGAGTGGGGTTGTATGTCCTACCTGGTGAGATGGAGTCTAAGTCCTGTGGGTTTTTGAGTCTTAAGTCATGCATCAACACACCTTGCTGCTGGTGCCCACTGTAATTTGTCCATTGTCTGAATCCAGGAGGATTCCCATAGATTTGTTTTATGTTAAAAATGTAAATATAAGTGGAAGTGCCAGAATGAGCAAAGGCCTGTCTCCCTGCAGATGCTGCCTTACCTGGCAGGCGTCCACGCCGCCGGTCAGGATCCCCACGCACATCATGCGCGGCGTCAGCTGGTCTGTCAGGAGCTGGTTACACACAGTCTGGTTGATGAGCCGGATCTCTGCCTTCTGCAGGATGGAGGCTCCCGTGCCTGCCAAGATGGAGGAGCAGCTTAAGTAAAAATACACATTTTTAAGTGGCCGCCTGTTTTTCCCCTCAAGAAACACAGAAATCATAGACTTGTAGAACTCCAGAGTGGTTTGGATTTGAAGAGAGCTAAAGGCCATCTCATTTCACCCCCCGCCATGGGTAGGGACACTTTCCACTAGACCAGGTTGCTCCAAGCCCTGTCCAACATGGCCTGGAATGCTTCCAGGGATGTGGCAGCCACAGTTTCTCTGGGCAACCTGTGTAAAATACATCACTGCAGCCCCAAATCACATGCCAACACTCACCTCCTTCCGCAGTCGCTCCCCATCCGGTCACCCACAGGTCCTTGCCCACGGGGAAGTTGTGGGTGGCATCGGGCAGGCAGATGGGCTGGACGACGGCCGTGAAGGTGACGGGGCTCTGCAGCTCCAGCACAGCGATGTCGTAGTCGTAGGTGTAGTCATTGAAGAAGGGGTGGGAGATTATGCGCTTGATTTTGCGGGTTTGCACATTGGGGCCACTGCGGTCACCTTGGTCGGTCAGACCCAGGTAGGCTGTCCACAGGCTGGGGTCCGAGTACCTGAATGGGGGGCATGAAACACAGGGTGAGACCCCATCTCAGAGAACAGCACCGCTCACTACCTTAAACATTTTCCTTGAGGAATGCCTCCCAGAGTTGGTGTTGGAATATTGTGTGCGGTTTTGGTTGCCACAACATAAGAATAACATTAAACTATTAGCTTCCAAAGGAAGGCACTGAAGATGGTGAAGGGCCTTGAGGGGAAGATGTATAAGGAGCAGCTGAGGGCACTTAGTCTATTCAGCCTGGAGAAGAGGAGACTGAGGGGAGTCCTCCTTGCAGTTACAACTTCCTTGTGAGGGAGAGAGGAGGGGCAGACTCTGATATCTGTTCTGTGGTGCCCAGTGACAGGACCAGAGGGAATAACCTGAAGTTGTATCAGGGGAGGTTTAAGATGGAGGTTTAAGAGGAAAAAGCTCTTTTCCCCAGAGGGTGGTCAGGTACTGGAACAGACTCCCCAGGGCAGTGATCACAGCACCAAGCCTGACCGAGCTCAAGAAGCATTTGGACAATACTCTTGGGCACACGGTGTGACTCTTGGGGATGGTGCTGTGCAGGGCCAGGAGCTGGATTCGATGATCCTTGAGGGTTGCTTCCAACTCAGCTTATCCTGTGATATGCCTGGAAGCACAGGGACGTAAGGCCGGTACCTGATGCCTTGCAGTGGCAGGAAGCAGTGTGCTGCTGACACCAGCCAGCTCGCTGAGACCAATGAGGCCCCACAGATGTGGCCCTGGCCCTTGACGTGCAGGCTGACCTGCCACGGCCACTCTCCCACGTCCGAGTTCTGCCCACCGACGATCCGCGACTTCCTGACATAGGAGCGGAGCCCGCAGTCTAGGGCAGAGAAGGAGAAGGGGTGCTTGGTTTCTCCTGTTCCCATCCCATGCCTCCCCTCTGTTCCTCTGGGACATCTGACAGCACAAGTGCCGTGTTACCTGTCTCAGGAAGGGCTGATGCTCTCTGCACAGATGCTAAATTAGCTACAACATTTACTGGACAACTCTGTAAAGGGGAGATAAACCCCTGTATTACCCATCTAAGCCCTCCTGAACAACACAGACACTCCACAGGCTGCTAAAGAACATGGCTTGGATATTTCCAGATCAAGCTCCTGCACAGAAACACCCAGGGACTCTCTCTGCCACACTGGGGTGTTTCTCTGAGAGGCCCAGCCCAGAAACCCCCCCCATTCCTCAGGCACTCACTGCAGTTATCCTCATCAGAGTGGTCCTCGCAGTCCTGCTCCCCATCGCACTCGGGGTTCTGTTTGCTGATGCAGTGTCCACTGCGGCACTTGTACGTGTAGTCCTTGCAGGGGACTGTGCTCTGGCCTGCTGGAGGCAGGACGGAGGCACAGGGGTTAGCCCTGGTTCTGGGGAGGTCACATCATCTTCACGTCTTCCACCCCCACCCAGGGCATTGCCACCCCATGCAAACACACACACGAGGTTGCCCAGCCCCAAGGAAATCCATCAGAGGCTGCGTTTGATGGCAGTCACCCTGCAGCCCACCCTCACCTGTGCTGCAGCTGCCCTCGTCGCTCCCGTCCCCACAGTTGTCCTTGCCGTCACATTTTTGTGCGTTGGGGACACACCTCCCGTTGTTGCACTTGAAGCTGTCCGCTGCACAGCCTGGGGACAGAGAGCAGCTCCTGAGGGCTGGGCACAAATCCTGCAGCACCTCAGCACCTGGCTGTGCCCAGCTCCTCTCCCCAAGTAAAGTCTCTCCAGCTCCAACATTCTGTGTCTCCAATCTCTTCTTCTCCAAACTGCACTCCACCAGCCCTTTCTTTTTCTACACCTCTGCTCATCCTTCTTTCCTCTGAGCTCTCATTCAGGGCCCAAGGAAGCTGCACCAGGTGAGCCCTTGCCATGCCTGAGTTTTTTTGCCTGCTAATTTCCAGCACAGCACTTGCTTCCCTCCATCCCACAAGGCTCCATCGTCCCCCGTGCGCCTGCTCGAGCCCTCAGCCCTTTGTGCCCGTGGGGTGAGTCACTCACTGCACTGCAGCTCATCGCTGTTGTCACCGCAGTCATTCACGTTGTCACAGACCCAGAACTTGGGCTTGCACCAGCCATTCTGGCACCTGAACTGCTGCTCGGTACAGGCTGGAAGAGCGGAGTGAGAATCACAGGATCATTTAAGTCAGAAAAGACCTCCAAGACCACTGAGTCCAACCTGAGACCAATCACCACCTTGTCAACCAGACCAGAGCACTGTGTGCCATGTCCATTCATTCCTTGGACACCTCCAGGTATGGTGACTCCCCTGGGCAGGCTGTTCCAATGCTAGAAATTAGGGAAGAGGCCTGCAAAGGCACCTGTGGAGTCACCAGCAACCTGTCCACCACAGCATGGGAACCCCAGCAATCAGCTCAGGACTGTGCACACGTACATAAATACATGACACACTCAGTACATCCACAGTATTTCCACTTTTCTGGAGAACAAAGCCATTTGGAGCTGTCGTGTCTGAGGCAGCGGACGCTGAAGCTGACATCACAACAACAGGACAGCCAGAGGCAATACTGCAGCAAAGCAATTGCTGAGAAACTGGCATCACAGGCCAGCAGCACACTCTTCCCCAGAAAACTGCCCCTCCCCCAGGAACAAGATCCCAAACCAGGGGATCCTGTACTCTCTAATAAACTGCAGAGCCTGGACAGTAACATTAACTATAGGACAGCTCTGCTAATCCAAGAGGAAAACTTGTTGCACAAAGAAACAACTCCTGTGTGTCCCACAGGTTTTCCAGATGAGATCTGCAAAGCCTGCCCAACTAACGAAACGTCTCTCCACACCACCTAGCTCAGCCAAAGCCACAACCAGCAGGATTACACAGAAAAACACATTCCCAGCTGGGAGGGCGATGCCACTGGGAGAGGGCTGGATTAGCAGGAACCCACAGCTCCTATGCTGAGAAGGGATCCCAAATTGATTGTGCGCCGAGTCTCACTCCAGCCTGGAGGAAGGCGGCAGCGCTGGTTCCAGACAGCACTCAGTCACATTACCCAGAACAAGCCTAGCCACCCCAGGGCAACATGGCCTTTCCCATGCTGTGCCAAAGGGAAACCAAGGCTGGACTTACTGCAGGACCTCTCATCACTGCCGTCCACGCAGTCCAGCCACCCGTCGCAGCGCATGCTCCTGTCGATGCAGCGGCCGGTATTGCAAGTGAACTTGCCAGGGCAGGCTGAGAGGGGGAAAGGGACAAAACCACACATGAGCCCTCCTGGTGTCCCCTTTACATCCCTTCTGCAGAGTTCCCTATGCCTGCTTACAGCAGAACACAGCAGGAAGACCAGGAGGTTTGCAGGAAAGCAAGACATGCTGCTATCCCCCCGGAAAAGGCCACTTCCTGGTTTACAGGGCAGTGTAAGCCCAGAGGAGGGACAGCTCCAGATCTCAGGGAAATCACTTTCCCAGCCCCAGCCCCAGGGTTTCAACTCACGGTCACTTGAGTCATAGGACAGGAACTCCGCAGAGAAGCCCGTGTCTGTGTAGGACTGGTCCGAGTGGAACCGGACCTCGATTTTGTTGGTGGTACTGGCCACCACAAACTGGGAGCGCTCCCCACAGTACCTGCAGGGAGAGAGCAAAGGGGAGTTGAAGGGCTGTAGGTCAGCACCAAGAAAACCTCTTTCTATCCCAGACCTCCTTCCACACCCCAGGAGCTGAGGGGGCAGGAGAGCAGGAAGCAAGTCTGATCCCAGCACAGGCTGCTGGACCTCAGGGTCCAAATTCTGCTGCTGTTGGCAGAAGGTTTGGGCCAGTCGCAAACACTAACTTGTGACCTTGTGATCAAGTTCTTTCACATCCCTGCCTGCCCATGATGTGTCTGATCTCGGATACACTGGACTCATGCAGGATCCCATCGCATCATGGGCAGGTGGGATCATGTACATGATCATGAAAAACACTGCAGGAACTCAGGGCTGCAGAGGCAGGTGCTGACTTTGAAACCCTCTCTCTGAGGGAGGGTCAGCTCCCCTGCCCAAAACATTGTGAAACAAGATTAATCACCTGCCTGTGAGGTACCAAGTTTTCTGTCTGGCCCAGCTCGTATCAGGCTGGGGAATACATCAGGAAATGCATCACAGGATACGAATGCCCTGAGAATGGAGGTCTGCTCATTCAAGCAAAACCACCCCAGATGTTCCTGCCTTCCCACACATGAGCTGTGTGCTGTGATGCTCCACAGCATTTGGGGGGGTTCAGCTGTAGCACACCACAAACCCAGGGTCTTATCCCCAGAACCAAGCGTGGGGCTTCCCCCTCACCACAGGGCAGTCCTGGACACCCTCCTGCCTCCTCCCAAGCCCTGACCAGCACACTTGTTCTCACAGCTGATTAAGGAAAGCACTAGGTTCTGTGTAACTAAACAAAGCCCCTCCATGGGTTCAGCCACACGACCCCCACCTCGTGCCGTTGATCTGCACATAGTCCTTGGTGCAGGAGCTGACTGGGATCCCGGGCTCCAGCACAAAGAACATATTGAAACGCACCTTCACATTTTTTATAGAGGGAACCTGCAAAAGGAAGCAGTTAGTGGAATGTTGTTTTCTGGAGCAAGGAAAAGGGAATAGTTTCACAGGAAGAGGGTTGGGCTTGGCAGGAGGACAGAAGATAACTGAAAAGGGGTCGTCAGTTTTCCAGCAGGAAAAGAAACAGCTTCATAAAAGTCACTGAGTCACCCTTGGCCCCAGAATCCCCAGTGGAACAGGCACACAGAGGGGTAGAAGCCAGACCTCTGGTCACCAGCTAGTAACGGGCCTGTCCCAAAGCCCACACTCTCATCCTTCTTGTGTGAAGTTACAGGATTTTTCATGGGCTCCTGTGGGGTTCAGGTCTCTCGCAACCTCTTCTGCCTTTGCCCCCAGCTCCTAAAGGCTCCCTCAGTCATGCCAGACTCAGAGCCTCTGGGCCCCAGCTGCTGTGAGCTCCCTTGCACCATGTCCTGCATGACCAGGACATGCATTTGACAGACTTATTAAGGGAAAGAGAGGGCCCATCTCACCTCAATGTACCAGACACAGTCCATGTCTGGGGGGTAGTGTGCCGGGTAATAGGGAGTTGTGAAGGTGCCACTGTCTCCCTTCAGGGTGCCACCGCAGGCTAAACAGAAGCAGGAAGGTAGTAACAGGTTAGAGATTTAGATGTGGTTTTTCCAAGCCTCAGCTGGCTGTCATCCGAGGCAGGAAAGGAAGCAGAGGCAACAGTCTCTAACAAGGTTAAGTCACTCTCTGGAGAGAGCAGCTCTGCTCCAAGGCTTGAGAGAACCCAGGAGATCAATTAGGTGCTTCCTGTACACATCAATCTGCATGTCTAATTCAACATAATTCTTATTTTGGCCTCCTCAGGGGACATCATTACAGCAGCCAAGAACACCGTAGGCAAGGCAAGCGCCAAGAGGTGACCTGCTTCCAGGTGCCCCAGCCCTGGAAACATCCCTGACAAACTGACCTCAGCCACAGCCACCGCCCTGTTCAGCTGCCCATGGCAGGGAGAGGTAGGGAAACAGGCCAAGGCCTCTGCTCACCTTTCATCTTTGGGAGCTGGAAGAACTCAGCCTTAAAGCCAGGGAATCTCCCCTCCTTGTTGGTAACCAATGTGACTAGCATGACGTTCTGGGATGACAGGAAGGTCAGGTTGTAGGACGGGGCATAATTCCCACAAAGCCT
>VZTI01005438.1:324979-337983 GCA_013397865.1 Struthidea cinerea | reverse complement strand
CGCTGCCCCACGGAGCCGCTCGCCGTCCCTCGGCTCCGCTGCCGTCCCGCCCCTCCCCGCCGTCCCGGGGCTGGGCCATCCTCCCGCTCTGCCCGCGCCTCCATCCCCGAACCCCTCCAGGCTCTGGAGATGTCCGAAGATGTCACCAAGGTGCCTCAGGTGATTTGTCGCCTCCTAAATTTGGGACTTTTATCATTTTTGTCTTTTTTCCCCTTCTCCCACAGCCACGGTCACTCCTCTGGACAATCCCCCAGATCTCACTCCAGAGCTCCCCAGCCTCCACCTCCCCAGCCCCTCCTGGATCACACCTCCAGCAGAACTCCAGCTCCGTTTCCCTGACTTCCATCAACTCCCAGCTCCAACACCGCCAGGACCGCAGCACCAGATCCCCAGAGAGGAACCCACAGCTCCCAGCCCTGGCTGCTCCCCCTTTTCCCTGGGCTGTGGGGGAAATGAGGCAGCTGGGATGGATGGATGGATGGATGGATGGATGGATGGATGGATGGATGGATGGATGGATGGATGGATGGAAGGATGGATGAAGGGATGTAGGGATGGATGGAGGGATAGGTGGATCCATGGATGGATGGAGGGATGCAGGGATGGACGGATGGGAGCGATCCCTTGGCCGATCCCTGCTCCAGGCTCCGGAGGCGGCAGGGTCACAACGGCGGCTTTGTGCCCGGCCCTGGCGTTCCCAGAGCGGCCTGGCGCCAGCCGGGAGAGGCTCGGACACAGCTGGGAGCTGTGGACATGCAGGGATCACAGGGATCACAGGGATCACATGCCTGCTTTCCCACGGCCCCGGGCACTGGGGCAGGGATGTGGCGTCGTGACCTCGTGGCTCGGGCAGAGGGTCCTGCCCTGGCCAGGCCTGGGCTCCTGAAGTGGCTTTGGGGCCTTGAATCACTCCTGGGCCTTTGGGCAGGAATTTTGGATCTAAATCCTTGGGGATGTCCATGATCCTCCCCTCGATGCAATTAAGTGTAATTAAGTGCATTGCCTGTGCCACGTTTGTCTCGCTGATGTGCCGGCTCTGCCCCACAGGAACCATCCCCGGACAACACATGGAAAACCCCGCAGGTCGGAGCCCTGGAGCTCGCCTCACCCCTGGCTGCAGCAGTGACCAGGAGCAGTTTGATTCAAAGCCCCGCAAGAGGGAAAAACACGGTTTGGAAGTGGCAGGATGAGAAATTTTAGGATGAAGGTTGATTTTGTAGCTCACGTGATAACCATGAGAAGCCCTGGCATCTTCGGGTGCTCCTGGAAGTTTGCTGTGCCTGTTGTAGAGCTTCATTATTTCATTACTTCATTACAGATTGGTTTTATTACTTAAAACATATATTTAATAATGAATTTCTGTCATTTGTGCAGAGCAGGAGCTCAGCTGTACCCGCTGCCTTCCTCCTCCTCCTCCTCCTCCTCTCCATCCCTCTCCACCCTCCCTGCTCCCCTTCCTGCAGCCAGGGCTGTTTATTCTGCTGCATGTGCTTCCTATTTTTTGCTTAATCCCGATTCCCACCAAATCCTCGGGAAGAAGAACCCTCCTTCCCCACATATGGAAGCGGTCTCGGCGCACAGACCCCGTACCCGGCTGGGAGGCTCCAGACAAGCGGCGAATGTGGGGGAAAAGGCAGAAAACCACGGCCTGTAAATGGGTTATTACTTCAATCACCCAATTAAGGGATCTGTGGGCTCTTCGCTTCGTTTGTTGTAAGGCAACGATTTCACTAATTAGGGAGAAACGCCCCCTCCGCTCCCGTCTGCCACCCAGCCCCGAGCCCCAGCGAGCCCTCCCAGCTACAAACCATAAAATGATCAGTTAGAAGAAGATGTGCAGGAACAAAGAACCCCAAAGCCCAGCACCCCAAAGCCACAGCCCCACCGAGGCCCCGTTGACGCCGCGGGTCAGGTGACGCCGCCGAGCCGGGGCTCTGCCGTGCCGACCACAGAACCTCCAGCAGCCTGGGCTACCTGGGCTTCCTCCTCCCCCTCCTCCTCCTCGCTGCTGCCTCTCCCAGCCCTCCTCTTCCTCCTGCAGCATCCAGAGGATGGGATCCAACAGCATCTTCGAGTCCTTGGCCGCCTTCTCCTCCTCCTTCCTGCGCGGTGAGTCCGGCCGGGCGCTTTCACAGGAAGCATCTTTGGGGCTTTTGGACTAATGTGAGGGTTTTTTTGGTGCTGTATTTATTTGAGTGAGTTTTTTCGGTGAGGCACCAAGCCAGCAGCCGTGGCTTTCCTCCTCTCCTGGGTTCCTGCCGTGGTTCTCCAGGTTTGGTGTGGTTTGCTCCCGTTTGGTTTTTCCCGTTTCCGTGCAGCTGCAGCCTTGGGAAGGGTCAGGGCTGTGCTGGGATGGGTTTGGGGTGTTGGTTGATCCGGGTGTGCTGGATGCTGGTGGGGTCAGCCCCAGGTGCTGCGCCAGCGAAGGGGAGAAGAGCTGGGGGAGGTCGGGGCTGCCCCCAGAGTTTAACATTTTATATATTGACTTCATATAACACTCCAAATACCCGAACACACAACCGTGCGTTTCTGCTGAATTTATAACTCCTTTGGGAGGGGAATCTGCCCAACCTGCTCTTCCTGGTGTCTCCTCACACCCTGGGATGCTCTCAGCCCTCATGGGATGGGCAAACCTCCCATCAGAGCAGGGTCACTGCTCCCCAAATTCCTCCTCTGCTCAGCTCCGGCTCCCAGCAGGGTCTCACATCCCCAAAACTGACCCTGCCTTCATTCCACAGCCCCTGTCCTCTCCTGGACTGTCCTGGCAGCCGGGGGCAGCTGGGTTGGGTGGTGTGGGAAGGAGCTGGGTGCTCGCCAAGGTGTCGGGAACCTTTTCCCTTCCTGGGGTGGCTCAGGAGAAAAGCTGGAGCTGATCGTGGCCGCGAGGGGCTGGGAGGTGCCTTGGTCACCAGCAGGGCAGGGCAGGGGGGCCGTGGGTCCCCCCAAAGAGCAAAGCACAGCAGGACACCCAGAAACTGGTCCTGCAGAGCAGGTTTGGGCCTGGTTTTGAGGATGCAGAAGGTTCTGTGTCCTTTGGGGTGACTTGGTGGTGTCGTGACACCACCTCTGAGTTTTCTTCTGAGCAGGAGGTGTTGGAGAGGCAGCAGAAGGAGCCAGGGGTGTAATGGGAGCACGGAATTACGGAATGGTTTGGGTTGGAAGGGACTTAAAGCTCACCCAGTGCCACCCCTGCCATGGCAGGGACACTTCCCACTACCCCAGGTTGCTCCAAGCCCCGTCCAGCCTGGCCTGGGCATTCCAGGGATGAGCAATGGAGATGTGGATGGGATAAGATGGAGGGAAAGGGAAGAGGGAATCAGGCCTGGCTTTCCCAAACCCATCCTGGAGCACCAGGTCCCTGTCCCTGCCCTGTGCTCGGAGCCGGTGCCATCACAGCCGTGTCCTTTGTACTCCCTGCACTTAATTAAAGGCAGTCCCACGGCAGGGAAAGAAGAGAAATTTATAAAAACCATTCGCAGGCTTCTTTTGAATCTCTCCTTCTCCCTCCCTGAGCCAGACGAAGAAACGTCGGGGTTTAAGTCGCTTGTTTAAAAATAAAAAGCCGGCGAGCAGCAGAAATCGCACGTCCTGTCTGCAACTTGCACACAAATAGGAACTCATAAAAGCAATAAACATCTTTGTCTCAGACATCGTTTTTTATTAAATGGGGGAGAATTAAACGATTGCTCCAAGGCTGGAACGCGGCCAAATGGAGAAACATTTGTTTAGGATTAGGGCAAGAAATCCTTGTTTTCTTTAAGGAGCCCAGAGGGTCTTCTCCAGCCCGGCTGGATGTGGGTGAGCGCTGCAGAACACCCTGGGGTGCTCATCTCCGTTCCTCGTGGCTTTGGGGGATGCAACAGCCCCAGCCACGGTCTGGCTTTGCTTTCCTGGGCACATCCGTGTGAGTGGGGGGCTGTTTGTGCAAGGATTTAGGGCATGAAACAAAACATCCCAAAGGCTGGTTTGGAAAAGTGAATGTTTACTGTAGAAAAAATGGGTTTTTTGGCTTTCCAATGGGGTGGCTGAAGGAGAGAGGCACCAGACCAGGGTTGCAGTGATTGGATTTGCATCCCAGTGAAATATTTGGCGGAGACAGAAATTAATTTGCCTCCAGTCAAAGATTTTGGGTACATAAACCACATTTTGGGCATATAAACCCTCTTCTGGGATAGAAACCCTTATTTTGGGATATAAACCCTATTTTTGGGTTATAAACCCTGTTTTGGGATATAAACCCTATTTTGGGCGTATAAACCCTATTTTGGGGACATAAACCTCTCTTTTGGAGGCCAATTCTCATGCCTTTCCCCTCTCCAGCCCAGCATCCCGTGGCTCGTGCCCAGGGGTGGCCCTGCTCCCCCGGGAGCTCCGGAGGCGCCGGGGCAGGGCAGGGGCTGCGCCTCAGTCACCAAACCACAAATGTCACACCCGTGAGTCAGTTCTCCATCCCCGGCAGCTCCGGGCACGGGGAGGCCTCGGCACGGGGGCTGTTTGTCTCCAGCCACGGCCGTGTCCCCTCTTCCTCAGCTCTAAAAATGCTTTCAGTTGTTGTTATTATTATTATAGTTATTATTATTATTATTATCATCATCATCATTATTTCAAGACCGTGGGACAGCCCACACGCCTGTGATCCGGGGGTATTTTCCACAACGTAAACGTATCAAAAGGAAAAGAAAAAAAAAAAAAAAAGAAAGAAAGAAAGGAAAGGGAAAATAAACCAGAAACAAGGATTTTCCATTGCCACTGGAAGCAGCGAGCGCCTTTGGAACATGAGGAATGTATTACCCGGGCTATTGTAAAATAAAATATAAAAACAACCCAAATAGGAGGAGAAGGGAGAGATATAGAATAATTTTAAAAAAAGACCTCAGTTGGGAAAGGAGACACTGAAAATTGGGGTTTTCTTCAGCAAACTGTGTCGGGCAGGAGAGTCCCATAAAGACTGGGATTGCTGAACCCTAGATGGAGGGAGGAGAGGCTCCAGGATTTGTATTTCCAGGTGGGGAGGTGCAGGGATCCCCGGGACACTGGAAGGGACCCCCGCCACCCTGGAGGGTCCCATCGGCATCCCAGCAAGGAGCATCCCGGGAGGGATTCACATCCCACGAGGGATTCGTGCCCCAGCCAGGAGGAGACACCTTCCAAGGGTTTTTTCTCCCGCTCGTGTTGGGATTTAGGGCTCCAGGGCTGCTTTCCCCCCCCGTGCGTGTTTATGGCGGCTACACTGGGATAGGATTTTAGCGCCTGCGTGGTTTTTGTTAAAATAACTCCTAAAAAAGCCCCAAACAGCACGGCAGGAATGATGCGAGCGGCACAGCCGCGGCCCGGAGCCTGCCCTGGCTCCTCCTGGGCGGCAGCCAGGGCTCAGCCCGGCGCGGGGACAGACGGACGGACAGAGGCTGCGGCAAACACCCCGAGCGCGCCGCCGCCCGCGATCACGGCCCGGGCCGAGCTGCTCATCTAAAGACAATTAATTTGTTAATGAGCCTCGCTCAGGGCTTTGCAGAAGGTTCCCTGCGTGGCTCCGGGTGCGGCATCCCGGCACGGAGCTGCCGGCTCCATCCGCGCGTCTGTCCGGGCGCTGGAGGGAGCGATCCCCGGAGCCAGCACCGGGGCCATTCCCGGGAGTTGCCCCGTTCCCGAGCAGCACACGCCTCCCGCGGCTGTCGCAGGAATATCCCGGCTGGAACTCGGATTCTCTCCGAGGGAGAAGCCAAAGAAGCGGCGGAAACACCGAAATATTCCCTGCTTCCATTGCTTTCTGCGTCGCTTAGGAAATGCTGAAGGGAATGCTGCTCCCTGCATCCCGCGCTCGGCCACGGTGGTGCGAGAGGATGCTGGAGCTGGGACTGGGGCTCTGGATCCGTGGAAAAGCCAGGGAAGCTGTTTGTTCACGGCTTGGCAGGGATTAGATGCCAGGCAGGGGCTGTGCTGCTTCCCCTTAGACAGGGAGCGTGTGCATGGAGATGATTTAGGGGCAGAGCACGGCGATTTCAGGGACTCGGAGTCAGGAATAAACTCCTCAGGGGGATTTGGGAAAGGCTGTGCTGTTCTCCCTCATTAGGGCAGAGAAAGTTCCAGCCGGGGAACCTGAAGGTTTGAATCAGATGTGCTGCTCCAAACCCAGCCCTGGCTCTGCCGCTCCCTTTTGCCACTCCGCGTTTTACGGGGCACTTTTGTGCCCAATTACCCTGAACCCTGTAATTAAACAGCTTTTTTTATTGGCCCAGGGTCCGTTTGGAAAATAAGGGAGCCGTCCAGGTTTTTTTCCATAGAATTTGGAAAAAATGCCAGGCTGGAAGGGGCGGCCCCAGCTCTGAGTCCTCGGGGGAGGCGAGGGGACACCCACAGTGTCTGGGCCCTGCTCCTGTGGGGTTCTGACCGCCCCATTCCCTGTCAGAGCAGGTGAAACAACCTCGTGGGAGTGTCCAAGGCCAGGCTGGACGGGGCTTGGAGCACCCTGGGACAGTGGAAGGTGTCCCTGCCCGTGGCAGGGGTGGCACTGGGTGGGTTTAAGGTCACTCCCACCCAAACCAGTCCAGGATTCTGTGATCTCCCCGGCCCTGCCAAGGCCTTCTCCAGCGCCAGCCTGGGGGAAAAGCACAACCCCACTTCCCACCCCCCCCAGTTTTGCAGGGCCGGGCAGGTGCAGGGTGGCCCAGCCCCAGGACGTGCTGAATTTGTGTTTCCCAGCCCAGATCCCCTCTCTGCCCGCGTGAGACCCAGAGTTGCTCCCAGTCTGTCTGGGCAAGTTCTCCATTTCTCATCCCCGGCCCCAAACTGCTCCAGAGCCTCTGTGACTTCCCAGGCCGCGTCTGGGCTGGGTGAGGAGCCTCCCGTGGTGGCAGCCAGCTGAGCCAGGCACCTCCTGCTTGCGTAGGAACTTTTATAAGAAACTTCTGCAAAAGCCCGATGAGCTCACGCTGATGAACGCGGGGCTCGCTGGGGACGAGCTCCCTTCCCGGGCTGCCAGGGATGGACGAGGAGCAAAGAGTGACTTAACAGCAGCCCTAAATAACAGCGAGCTGGAGCTGTCTCAGTTCATAGCCAGAACGCAGAAAAGCACCTCCTGCCTCGTTTTTAGCCTGTGACTAATTCCCCCAAACTGGGGATTTGTCTGGGCCTCAGGGGCTGTGTAAATGTCGGGTGGATTCGCAGACTGAGCCCTCTCAAGGTGTTTTTTGGAGCTGCTCTGCAACCTCCAGGCTCGTTGATGGGCCATGCTGAGCAAAGTCACATCTGTGAGAGCCTTTCGGGAAGGACAGGTATGAAAGAAAAGGTTTGTAGAGGAAAAAACCAATCTGAGGAAGGAGCAAAGGCAGCACAACCCAGAGCCCGCCCAGGCAGAGCAGAAATCACACCCTGGGGTTGTTCTTGGAGTGAAAGTGGTGAATAATGGCAAAAAGCAGATGAACCTGGCAAAAATGGTGTGACAGGCACAGGCTGAGCTGTGGGACAGGGGGAACCACTCCACCTGCAGCCAGAGGGTATTTCAGGAAGGGCTTTGGAAGTTGAGCCCAGAGGTTTCTCCCGTGCCCTGTGGTTGGTCAGGGTGGGACAGCACAGCCCCGTTATCCCCTCAGAGCAAGGTGATGATGGTGCAGAGGGGTCCCGCACAGCTGGGGGGGTGTCTGGGACCAGGGGGTGCCCTCAGGGTGAGCAGCCGGGGTTCCTCTGGCGATTCTGGTGTCCCACGGAGCAGTTCAGCAGAACTGGTGAGTGTTTGCCCCTGGCTGTGAAGCTGCTTCTGCTGAGACGTGACCTCTGTGAGACCTGAGCCAAAAGGGAAACTGGAGTTCCCTGTCTGACACCAGCAGCATCTCAGGCAGCTGCCAGACCCTGCTGGGGGGGTCAGCACCCCCTCCTGTCCCCACAGAGAGGGACAGAGAGGGACAGACCCTGCAGGGAGGCCCCGGGCCGAGGTTTGCCCTTGGCAGGGATGGGGCTGAGCCTGTGGGATTGTGTTCCCCGGGGGTCACTTTCTCTCCTCACGTTCGACTTCCCCAAAGGGAACTTTCCACAGCAGAGCCCAGCACAGCTCCCTCCCCGCAGCGGGGCTCAGGCACACCCCTGGCCGCTGGTCGGTGTGTGGATCCTGGCCCTTCCCAAGGATCCTGCGGCAGCCCCACACGCAGGGGTGCTGCCACCAGCTTCGTACCCGGAATCATCCCAACATTTTGGGCCAGGCTGAGGGGAAAAGCACTGAGAAATGCTCCTTGGGCAGCACCCCTGCCCCTCCAGCCAATGCAGGGGGGCAGGGGGTGGATTTCCCACCCCACCAGGGCAGCAGCGAGCGCTGGGTCCAGCTTCACCAGAGCACCGCGATTTTCCAGGGCAAGACACAACGCTCTGCAGCATTTCCCTGTTGCAGCAGCGCTTTGCTCAGCACGTGTGGGAGGATTTCCCTGCGCCTTGGAGCTCTGCCCAGGAGCCTTTCCGTGACAGAGCTGCTCCCAGCGCCTCTCCCTGCAGTCAGAATTCAAGCCCTGTTTCTCTGCGCCCGTCATGCTTTTCTTGCCGTCATGTGCCTTTCGGTTCCTCTTTTCACCATCCAGACGTTTCCCCTTTTTCTTTCCTTTGGAATTTTTTTTAATTTCTCCCCCTGTCGCGTTTTGGGTTTTGGAGGGTCTGGCAGCACCCCGGGCTCTGGCGGCACCGCCGTGGGACAGGAGCCCAGCACTCCGTCCCTTCCCGGGTGGGTTGGGCTGGGCTGGGCTCCAGGGAAGGTCTCTCCGGGGGTTCCAGGAGCCTTCCATGGGGAAGGGACATGCTGGAGGTGTCTCCAGCAAGGAGAGCCCTCATTCCCTGCAGGATCCAGCAGAGGCAGCGTCACCCCTCCCTAAAACTCCTCCGAAACCCCCTCAGAGAGAGAAACTCCCATGAACTCGAGCAGCTCCGAACAAAGCCCGGCGCTTCCAGTTGTGCTCGGCACCTCTGGGCATTTTTGGAGGAGATGGGGTGTCCTTAGGTGCTCCGTAACCTTTGCATGAATGGCTCCTTTTCTGTGCAGAAGCACATTCTTGAAGGAGTGTTGGGCTTTCATTCTGCTCTCGCCCCAACCGTCGGACTCCTCTGTTCACTTGTTTAAATCAAGCATAAAGCTCTAACTGTTCTTTGAACATTTATGACCAGTTTTTATCTCATGCCATGCATACAAAGCATACTTGATCCCTTTCCTAAAAGTTTTTTCAAGTGCAAAGTTTTAAAAACATGTGGCTTTTATTGCAGGCAGGAATGAATAACAGCATTCCACCCATAACCACATTAAATGGAACAGTAATATTCATATGCGTAAGGGCAAAAGCTGCCTTGTTTCCTATTTGCAGTCGAACTCTGAAATTAATTAAGAACTAAGAGGATCTGACAGTCATTAGGATCTTTTAAAAAGGAGTGGAAGTGGCAGATGGGACCCACGATCCAAAAAGCGCGGCCGTGCTATCAATAGCACAGAGGATGTGAGCCCCGAGCGTGCTCCTCATCGCGGGGCTGTTGTGGGGAGAGGAGAATCGCGGCCCCGAACAATGAAGAATGGCACTTTCGTGACTTCACAACCGCAGCATTCACGTCAATCGCACTCGTGCTCCCGAGTCACTTCGCAGCTTTTGAAAACCCCGTCTCATCCCCCGGCGCTGCGCACGCCTGGGCGGTTTGTACCACACCCGCGGCATAGCGCGCCCGGTGCCGGGGGACAGAGGGTCCCGGATCCCCTTGGGAGGTGGCAAATCCCCCAAGGGCGGCGGGATGGCTCCTGTATCCCCCTGAGCCGCCCCGCTGGGCGCGTGTGGCTCCCCCGCTGCCGTCCCGAGCGGCGGAGGGGGCAGGTGTGGGTGTGCCCGCCCCGGAGCGTCCCCTGGGGGTGCCGATGGAGAAGAGGGCTGGTAACAAAACCTGCAGGTATCGAATGGGGACAGCTGGGAAGCCCCAAAGCCGTCAGGTGTGTCACTGATGGCGATTTCTCCAGCGTAGCGTTTTGCAGTCATTCAAACGCTGCTGAATGAAACCCGGCCCGCGGCAGCCAGGTGGGAACCTCAGACTGATTTCCCTGCTGACAGCACGCCATGCCAGGATCTGAAACCCCGGCAAAGCCTCCCTCCTGCTCCTCCTCCTGCCGCTGCCCCAAGCGAGGACCTCGGGCGCCAGGGCAGCGCACACACAGCGAGGTGGGACCGGGCAGCTGCGGCTCCCGTGGGGTTATTGGATGTCCTGGCTCAGGATCCGCCCTCAAACTGCAGCACTGGGATTGGGGCTGAGCAGGGCCCCCACTGTGGGATCCCCCTGTGGGCCGTCCTGGGGCCGCTCTGGCAGCTGCTCCTGCCCAAGGCGAGGCTTCCCTGATTTATGTCTGGGGCAGCCGCTGCCTTTTCCTCCCCCAGTTTCCCCTCGTTCCTCCCTGAGCCCCGCAGCTTCCTCCCGCAGGAGCCTCTGCCCCCAGCGCCCGGACCTGCCCCGCGGGAGCCCGCTCGAGCAGTGACACTCAGGGGTTAAAAATTGTCACCACCGTGCACCCCATTGGCCCCGGCATCTGCTGTTTGATTTATGAATGAATTGCACGCTCCCTCCCTGCGTGCTGCTCTCAGATCCCCTTCCCTGAGCTACAAAATAGATCCAGACACCCGCCTGGCCCTACTGAGTGCCGAGCTCCTGAGAGTTTGCGATGAATTTTTAATAGAAAGCTTCCTATGAGCCTCTGCTCTCGCTGCTCTGCTGTCGAAACGAGAGGCTCTGCTGCTAAAAGAGCAGCTCAAATGAATTAAAAACTACAGAGGAGCCTGTAAGGGAAGTAATCCCAGCGAGGAATGATTTAAAGAGCTGCTGACCTCCCCGCGATGCGAACAGTAGCTTTTGAGTGTTTGTAAAGAGGCCCATGCAAATCCTGGGTCTGATGCTCGATTAACCTCCTCGGGAGTGCGGGGAGGGCGGTGGAGGGATAATCCCCACGTGTCGACATCTCCTGGTTTGCGGAGGACCAGAGCAGCGGGAGCTCTGCCGCCTGTTTGAGGCTCTGGATCCTGCTGTGTTGGAAAAGCAGAATTCAGATGGAAACTCGTTCCTCCTTGGGCGCAGTTCCGTGGGTCCCCGGAGTACTGGGGTGGCTTTGCTTGGCTGGACACCTCTTGCAGAAGCAGCCTCGGGGTTGCTTTGCTGGGCTCTGCGCCTCGGGAGGTCTCCAGACAGTTTTGGGGTTGTGGGGAGCCTGATTTGTCACAGCTCTGTGGTTTGGGTCTCATCGTGTACGTGCAGGGCCCTGCTGTGGGGTGTGGGGTGTGGGGTGAGCCTGCACCCCGCCACCGTGAGGGGAGAACAGGGCAGGGTGGGGAGGGCAGAGAGTGGTGAGAGAGAGGATTTGGGGAAGGGAGCAGGACGTGATACCCAGCGCACCTGGGACCGCAGCTGCGGGTGACTCGGGGAGGAGCTGGGATGGTGCTTTGGGGAACCCAGGTGATGCATTCAGCGCCCCTTGCCACCGGTTGCTACCAGAATAAAAAGGGATTAGGGGAATTTGTGGATGGCGGGGCTGTGATAGATCAGTGAAGGCAGGGAACGACCGGTCCTGCTGCAGGGCGGCACCTCGGTCCTGCGGGGACCCAGCCCCAAATCACCCCACGGCGCTTGCAGGACGGGGCGAGCGGCCCCAGCGGGGCTCCGCCTGCCCGTGCGGGGACCCCTGCCCTCCGCGGCCCCGGGGGGTGACAGGGGGCAGAGGTGGGGTAGCCCGGGGGTCGGCTCAGCAGCGGGAAGGGGCAAGAGAAGCACCGTGGCGGGAGGTGTCGGTATCGCGGGATGGTGTAAGGGATGTCAGTAGCCCGGGGGGTGTCAGCATCCCATCCCATCCCGTCCCGTCCCGTCCCGCCCCGGCGGAGCCCCGGTGCCAACCAGCGGCCGCACCGCGGAACTGCAGCCTCGCCCCGCATGCGCCGAGTGCCCCCCGTTCACCCCTCCGTGCCCCCGCCGGGGGTACCGGGGGCACCGGGACGGGCCATGCCCGACTCCCGGCAAACCCCGGCCCCGCCCGCAGCTCTGCCGCCGCCCCGGGGTTTGTGCGGGTTCCCCCCGCTGGCGAACGGGGGACATAAAGTAGAACTGAACCGGCGGCCGCTTTCACCTAAAAAGGGCAGAATCTGAGCGCCGGTAGCGGCGGGGCCGGCGGGGCTCGGGGCTGCTCCCGGCGGCGGCTCGACAGCCCCCGCGGGCCCGGCGCGGATGGCGGTGGCTGCCGCGGTGTAACGGGAGCTGCGGAGCGGGAGCCGCCGCTTGTCGTTTTAAAAAATGTGTATTTATTGTTGTTGTTGTTGTTGGTTTTTTTCTTCTGGAGAAACATCGGGGGTTTCTGGGCCTGGCGGAGCCCGGCCTCGGCTCGCCCCTTGAGGCACCGCGGCTCGCGGAGGAAAATGGTTCATTACCGAGTGAAGAGAGTCCAGGAAAAAGGAATTTTTTGGTGTTGGAGTTTAGTTTGCTTTGTTTTAAGGAAATTTGCTTTTCACACCGGGCAGCGCGGAGCCGGGAACGCCGCGGCCGGGCCGGCTCCTCTCGGACGGACCGTGCCGGTCTGCAAAAACACCGTGGGACCGAGACGAGCCCCGGCAAACAGCCGGGAAGCAGCGCGGGCACAGCAGCCTCCTCCTCTCCCCCGGTTCCCCCTCCGGTTCTCTGCCGGTTCTGCCCCAACCCACCCCGCGGTTCGGGGCACCCGCGGAGCGCAGGGAGCCGCCGGCTCCGTTGTGTTTGTTCCCGCAGAACCGGTGGCTTCGCCACGAATTTTCTCGCCAACGATTCCGGCCGGAGCCGCCGGCCCTGCCCGCAGCCGCAGCCCCGGGGGAGCTGCCGGGGGCGCCGGGGGCTGCGGGCGCCCGGAGACCGCCGGGGATGAGGCGGCTCGCAATTTTGGGGAGGGCAGAAGGCGGAGGTTTGGGAGCCGCGGTTTTCAGCGCAGACCGTGCGGCGAATCGTCCCGTCGGGGACGCGAGTGCCGGCGATCCCCGCGGCCGCCGCTCCCACCG
>VZTI01005438.1:292369-312155 GCA_013397865.1 Struthidea cinerea | reverse complement strand
AAATGCCCAAAATTGCGTGGAAAAAAGAAAAAAAAAAAAAAAAAAAAAGGGAAATGGCAAAAAGAAGGAAAAAATAAAAGAAAAAAAAAGATGCAGCAAAATCAATCCAAGATAATTTCAACAAATAAATGACCTCAGCACTTCCTGGATAGTGATTTGTCCATGTAAAATTGCTGTAATCTAATTTAATACTCAGTACTTAAAACAAGCTGATTTCCCACTTCTGGAGCCCTGTCCCCTTCCCTGGGGAGGAAGAGGAGGAAATCCTGAGTGGCCCTTTATGGTTTCCCCATTGACTGAGTTCTGGCACTGCTGAGGCCGTTTGAGGACGGTGTTTAAGGAAACTCCACATGCCCATCCTGGAGCTTTGGCATTGCTCCTGCTGCTGAGGGACCTGCCGTGGTGCTTCCCTTGGGATATCCTTGGATATCCCGTGGATATTCTTGGGACGGTGCTCGGACACATCAGGTTAATCCCAGCTGTGCTCCAGCCTCCACCACGTGCAGCTCGTGGGTGTCTGCTTCCCCCTGTGCTGATCCAGCCCTGCCTGGAGGAGTGGAAGGGCTTTGGTTCATTCAGGAGTCTTTGGGGGAGCCTTGGGGCTCCTCAGTTCCTGCAGGAGCCTTTGGGGGAGCCTTGGGGCTCCTCAGTTCCTGCAGGAGCCTCTGCAGATCGGCGCTTGCTGCACAGGATGTTTCTCTCTCTGGATTCCCATCTCTAACGTGTTTTGATCCCAGCAGGGAAATTCGCCCCCTTTGTGATGTGCCGGGGCTGTCCAGGGCCCCGTGCTCCTGCCGGGGCAGTGGGGCCGCCGTCCATACACGCAGGGAAGGCAATTACATGAAACCACCTCCTCCTCCCACTCCTATCCCAGTTAACCCTGCCGGGGGGAATCGGGCTCAGCTCCTGGGGCTGGATAAAAACCCCTCAGGGACAAAACTCCCAGCCCCAGGGGGGACCTGCTGCCCCTCAGTGGGACACAGGGATGTCCCAGGGGACACCAGGGTGCGGAGAATTCCCTGGGGAGAGCAGAGCAGGGATGAAAGTTGCCTGACAGTGCTCCAAGCGCTCGGTTTGCATCACCAGGGCCTTTGGTGCTGCAGCTCGAGGCTGTGATCCAGCCTCAAAAGGAATAATGGAGCAGCTGAAATTATCTGGGCTCCAGTAAATCCACTCCTCTCATTATTTTATTTGCCACACGCAGTAAATTCCACCTCTCTTTTCCAATAGCCCGCTGCATAATAACTTCAAAATCATTTCGCTTGAAAAGGGCCAATATTTTCTAAGTGCAGCAATATTGGGAGTCAGAGTGGGGAAATTATTTTTGCTTGCGTCCTACAAAGGAATCTTTGTTGGAATTGGTTGCAACACCTCCTGCTTTTGAAAGCTTTGGGAAAACCCCAGGGCACGGTTTTGGGCTGGGGTGGAAGAGGCAAACCTGGCCCTGGGGTGGCTTTGGAAATAACTCAGAATCAGAGAAATGGGCATTGATAAAGTATTTGTGAGAGATTAAACTGAGCAAAAGGGTTTTCTGGTGGGATCTGGGGGTCATCTAGGGATGTTTGGAGGAGTAATCACATTGAAGGTTTTTTCCAGGATGCTGCTGGTGCTCTGTGTCGGGTTGTGCCGGGGGCTGTTCAAATACACAGCAAAAGAAATTCCTGCTGGGTCCAGTGGCAGGATCCAAAGGGAGCTGTGCAGGAGGATGAGTGGGCTGGGATGGGATGCAGGTGGCAAAAAGGAATATCACAGCAAGGCTGTTGGTGAGCTTTGCTCCTTCCCAAAGGAGCAGCATTTCGCCCCGTGCCTCAGTTTACCTGTCTGTAACTCCTGGTGGGCAGCAGGGGATGTGGAGGAGGCTGCCAGGGAGGATTTGCAGGGTTGCTAATGCAGCGTGGCCCCAGCTCGCTCAGGCAGGATTGGGGAGCTCGGGAGGACAGAGCGAAGGGTCACGGATTGGAAAGGAGAGAGAGGGGAAAAACATAGCCAGTGCTAAAAGGCGAGTTTCGTTTCAGAAAAGACAACAGCTAAAGGACCAGAACTATCAAACAAAACCACAAGATCACATCAGATGTCAGGCAGGACACATCTTGTTTCTCCCTCCCAAAAGGGTTTATCAGTGCAACCAATCACTTTAATGATGTGGCAGAGGGAGGAAGAGGATTTGACTCAGAGTGAGATGAAATTTAGTTCCTAAGACCCTTCTCTTCCGCTGCCGGAGTCACCTGTCCTGCAGCCAGCCCAAGATCAATCACCTCCTGCAGCGGAAGGGGCTCAGACATGAGTTTGCATTATTTTCTCTTACTCTTTCCAGTGTCTCTACGTGCTGTGGTGGGAGGGGGCAGAGAGGGGAGGAAGAAGAGGAACACAGGGAGCAGGGAGTGTCCCTGGTGCCCTTTCCAGCCTCTGGGGACGGTGGCAGCAGGATGAGAACCTCCGTGCTGGGAGGTTCCCATCCCCAAATCAGGTGTGGGAGCAGGCAGCCCCTTTTCCTGTGCTCAGCTCTGCTCCCGTGGCTTTGGGGAGGATGCAGGGAGGGCGAGGGTGCTGTGCAGGTGCCATCGCTCTGGGGCTCCTCCTCCCAGTGCAAAGCTCAGCAGGAGCTGTAATTATCCAGCAGGATAATTCCAGTCAGGCTCTGGAGATGGAGCTTGGACCTCAGTCCTGGGATCGAGGGTATCAGTATTCAAATGCCAGGGCTCAGCTCCAGCTCTGTCCTGGGGCAAAGGGGAAAAGCAGTGCTCAGCATCCTCAGACCTTGGGAAAGTTCGGGTCTGTTCCCGACGGGACAGGCCGGGCTGGCAAAGTGCTGCTCCCTCCCCACAGCGCCAGGCACATCTCAGCTCCATCAGCTGAACCACGGCACATTCCTCGCACAGGGCTGAACCCAGCCGCTGGTCCTCCCCATCCCAGGCAGAGTGTCCTTAACCAGTGTCACCCCAAGGAATTTGATGTGCTTGCCCTAATGGAACAGGTTGTGAACTGGGAGAAACCAGCTCTACTGGTAGGTCCCAGTCCAGGTTGTTAGATAGCAGCAGGAACTCTCCGGGACTGGCATCTCTCCATGGATCTATGGAATCTGAAAATCTGATCTCAGCCGGGGCTGAGGCAATACCAGCTGGATGTCCTTGAGACCTGTCTGCTTCCTTCCCAGCACCCAGCTCGGGAATCTTGGAATCAGGGAGTTTGCCTGATTCCATGAGAACCAGATCACAGCCCATAAGTGAATTTTGCCTTCCTGGAACGGGGAGTGACTGCAGAGAGGCCGTCAGGGCTGGTGGTTTTTGCACCCTGTTCTGAAAGCTGCCCGATTTCCCGCAGATGTGCACCCACCTGCTGCTCTGTGACACCCGGGCTGCAGCTTTCACATCTGTAAATCACAACTTTTAACCCCCACCCTGTTTGCTCTGCAGTCTCAGGGGCAGATTTTCAGAGTTCTTACGGATCAAAATGGCAGGAAAGCACTGGTGGGGGTTTTCAACAAGGCACGAGTGGGCTGAATGCTTAAACCTGCTGAATTTTACCCACTGCTGAGAATGTCCCCAGCTTTCCCTGTGTTCCGAAGGGCTTCAAATATTTTTGCAAATCCAGAAAGACTCTTGGAACCCTGGGAATGGGGAGCCCGAGTCCTTCAGGCATTTGAGCCGCAGTTGCGTGGAAATTTGGGCGTGATGTTCCCTTTGATTTGGGAACGGGCCACAGCTCTCCCGTCCCCGGAGCTTTTGGAAGCACTACTCTGGATTTCTGTTTAAATTAATGCCCTGCTTTGTTTTCCTTCCAGAGGGCTCAGTTTTGGGGTCTCCCAGCGCAATCAAAGGCCCCAACAGGGTTTATCGGAGACTCGCCAGGGTGGGCACAGGGTGGGCAGGGAGAGAGGCAGAAGCGAAGTCTCAGCACTAAGCCAGGAGTGAGAGGAGATCAGGGGCTCCCAAAGCCTCCTAATCAATACCAGCCTGCCCAGAACGAACATCTCTCCCGCTGCTGGAGCTTCAGACACTAAAAAACCTACTGTAAATGCAACATATCTCTGTGCTTCCTGCCAGCTGGCCTGGAGCCAGCCTATTTCCTTCAAAAAGAGGGATATTTATTTTCATCCTTTTAGAGGCAGCCAATTCATCTCAGACCACCACCAGCTAAAAAGCTTTATAAATTAGCAGCCTTTTTTTCTTTTTTCTTTTTTTTTCCCTCCTAATTCTCTCCCCCACCCCTTTAAATATTATTTTCCTTTGGTTGTTGGTGTAAACGCTGTGCCAGGACATGCGAGCTGGGGCGCATTGCGCCACACTCCCCTTTCTCCCTGAGCTGCAGAAACACAGTAGCAGCAGTGTCTCACGAAAGCCAGAGGAAACCAAAGCAAAGCCCGGCCGTGACTGATTCTCCTTCCAAATGGCGTAAGCAGGCCAACTTCAAACATGTGAATAATGAGTTATCTGTGCCTGACTTTGTTTGGCAGCACGAGGGACGGTGCCTCCCCACGTTTCCCTCCTGCTCCCTCCTGTGAACTCCTGGGCTCTGATTTTAGCAGTGGGGTTGGTGCTCCCCAGGGCTCGGAGGGCACCTCCGTCATCCTGCGTCATCTTTGAGTCCCTTCCAGCTCCCTGCTCTGCACTGTCCTCCCTTCCCTCCTTCCCTGGCAGTGGGGCTCCACCGAATTCTTCTTGGCTGGGAATTTCCCGTGGTGGGCCTCGAGCTGGAGGTGGGGCTCCAGGGAGAACCTGAGCGATGTTCTTGCCCTGTGTTAGAGGTGTGCAAAGATGAAACCAGCCCAGCATCTGCTGTAAGGGACAGGCCTGCTGTTCCCATAACACAGGAGTTTCACATGTGGCTTCTTTCTGGAGCACATGCTGGGACTTGATAGTCTAGCCGAGACTCAGACTGGGGAAAAATTCCAGCCTCTGCAGAGGATTGGCGTGTCTCTCTGAAGTACCTATTTCCAGGGCTACGGGAGGGATTTGAAAGGTGTTTTGCACATTGAGATGGAGTTTTATCCACTGCTGATTGCTTTCTTGTGGTCCCTTCTCACGGACGTGTAGAGATGAAGCCATGGCTTTGTGTGTAGGGACTGCTCCTGGTGAGCTTGGCTCAGCCCTGGAGTTAGGCTGGGAATATTTGGGCAGAGACTTGGTCAGAGCTTTGGTGGGAGGACGGTGGAATGCCAGGGGGATGCTTGGATGCTTTGAAGGTGGCTGAGCAAGGCTCAAGCTGCTGTGCCAGCCCATGCCACCCTCTCCTGGCTCTCATCCCCTCCTGTGTGGGGCTGAGGCAATGATCCTGCAGTGTGTGTGTGTGTTCATGAACGTCCCTCGGCGTTTCCTCCGCTCCAGCTTGCCGCCAGCATTCCGCAGCCAGGCTCCCGGGGGGGACCAAGCCGCTTCCCAACATCTGCTCTCCCGGCCCCCGGCTGCACGGGGCTGAGCCAGGGGCTGGGGATGAACGTGACACCCAGCTCTGAGCCCAGCAGGGGTGGGAGGAGGCTGTGCAGCTCCTCGGCTCTCATCTGACTTCATCTACAGAGAAATCAGGGGGCTGGGGCTCCCACTCACCCTGGAGAGTGTTTTTTTGAATCAAACCTCTCAGCTGTGGGATTTGGGTGTCACTCGAGCCATGAAGTTCTTGGAGCTCCTTTCTACCTTTGATCAACTTTATATTCTGCATCTCAGCGATCTGGGGAAATCAGGTGCTTTTTGGAACTCCCCCTCCACAGCCTGGAAACCCCATCCCGGTCCCGGCTTGGGAAGCCACATCAGGTTGCACACTCCTAGAAGGAAGAGCAGGCTCTGTTTGGTCTTTGAAATATTTTAATGCAGAAAGCATGTCTCTAAATCATAGCTCTGAGGGCTCAAGCTCGTGTGGCACACACTGCTTCGCTGTCTGCATTCCAAGGAAACACCCAAAACTTCCAGTATGCTTCTTATTACTGGCCTAAAGTGTCAAATTCACGTCGGCTCTTCCAGCTGGGAAGTGTTCAATGGGATCGTTTGTTTGATATGCTGATACAGATCTTGTTATTACATCAGGATCGTAGGTGATCTGTCAATGTTTACATCATGTCATGTTCAATACTGGAGTTAACCGATTCCGAAACCTGATCCAGCGTTAAAACCCTGGCGCTGTTGACAAGGAGTGCCCAAGGTCAGGAGCTGCCACCATTTGATCGTACTGAGCTCTGCTGTTTCCATAAATATTGACCTGCAAGCCAGCGCTGGCCCAGCTGGAAATGCAGTGCAGAATCTCCAACCCCAGCAGCAGCTTTTGTGCCCCAGAATTCATAGGCCGGGGTGATTAAGGCTTCTCAGACAGATTTCTTGGGATGAGGGCTGGGGCTGTTTGAAGTTGAGTGAAAATCTGCCCACTGGCTTCGGGAGGCTTTGAGTCAGTACTTGGGTGAAGGTAGAAACCACCTTCCTGTTCTCTAAGGTATGAGCTATTGTTCACTGGTTTCCTCTCCGTGACAGCTGTGGGCAGATGGGGAAGGGCTTTTAATGGAGCCAACCGCTGCAGAAATTAAAAAGCTCAGGTTGTTCTGATGAAAGAAACCCATTAACAGCGATCCTCTCTTGCGTGACAAAGTCTGACGTCCCCAGCCCTAAGTGACAAGCGGCAGGAAGTCCTGGGGAGACAGCCTGAGCTAAAGAGGGCTGGCAGGCCAAGTTGGAGGTTTTTAACTCATTCTCTGCCTTGTTTCACAGGGTTTGGGGCTGCCAAGTCCCACACGTGGGGACACAGATTGGAGAGGGTCTAGGAGAGCTGGGAAGAGCCCTGATCCCACCACCCCTGTTTGCCTTGATTTACATTTGCATCAAGTTTTCCACTTTCTTTTCAGCAGGGTAGTTTCAGGGGTTTGGGGCTTTCACTCATAATTGCTGGCTCTCCCCACAAACCAGCCCCTTCTAGAGGGTGTTTGCTCGAGGCTGACAAAGCCCACGGGGCTGTGCCCACGTTCAGACAGCGCAGGGACCGGAGCAACCACAGTGCAGCATGACACAGCCACCACATGAAGCCCTTGGTCGGGTTGCACGGCTGAATAATCTCTAAAAACGTTATCAGCATAGAGATCACTTGATATATTTTTTCAGGATTTTCCCTGTCACATGCCAGATACCACCACAGGATAGGGTTTGTGCTGAGATAGAGGAAGGGAATTTAATTTCCATTAGATTTCTGGGTCTTTGAAGTCCTTTTGGCTTTCCTGCGAAGCTCTGCCCCAAAAAAAAAACTGGTTAAAGGTGAAATATAGCCCAAAAAAAAAAACTGGTTAAAGGTGAAATATAACCCTATTTTTCTTCTTCTGTGCTTACCTGTATAGTGAAATAATAAAATGTGGGCTAAAACAAGACACCTCAGTGCACACACTTTTCCCCTGGGGAAAGCAACATGTGACTGATGCTGTTCCTGACTCCAAAGGCCCTGGATAATGCAGAGGTGCCTGAGGTCTGGGGACACACAGAGATGAGATCTCTTATGGTGTTGCTTTGAGGTTTCCTTGGTTTACTTCACACAGCAGGGAAAATACATTTTCAAAATACTGCTGGGTTTTTGCTTTCTGCTGGGCTCGTCTCTGGTGCCAGCACGTTTTCCATCAGTTTGGACTCTCACACCTCTGGAAGGGATTACAGAGCTTGGAGGGGCTGGTGGGGCTCACCTGGGTATGGAGATGGCAGAGGGGGGGTAAAAGCCCCTCAGAAACTGTGGCTGGGAGGGGTTTGCTGGTGGGACACCCTTGGAGCCCAGCTGGGAGCGCGAGTGCCCCTTTGGAGCTGATGCTCTTCCCTCCCATCCCAGCCATGCGGCATCTTTGCAGACAGCCTGGCAAGTGCAGCCTGAGCCGAGCAAATGGGAGATCAGGAGGCAGCAGACGCTGGATTTAAAGAGGGGGAAGTGTGGGGACTTTCTGTGACTTTGCTATAAACTGACACCGCGCTCACAGAGCTGTGCAGATGTGAGGGGGAAGGGCAGGGGGGTGCGAGAGAGAGGTGCCTGAGTTTATCGCCTTTTAAATGCGCTGCTTTGCTTTGCTTTTCTTCTTTAAAAGCCACCAAGAACTGAGCTTGGCTTGGTGAATGTCGGGCTGTAGGATCTGATAAGGCCCAGCTCTCTGAAGTGCTGCAGAAGGGTTTCTTCCCAGCCTGTCTCCCGGCGTGCCTGCACATCTCCGGTGCCTCTGAGCGCCGGGATTGTGCCGGGATGAGGCGGTGCCACCTCGGGAAGGTCCCTTCGCGGCAGGTGCAGAGCTGGGGGCGTTGCGGGGCAGTCTGGCTGCGGCAGGGAAGGCACAAGGAGAAACCAAGGTCTGAACCCCGCACTGATGTAAAGCTGAGGCTCCTCTGGAGCCCCTCCAGCTTTGTGCGGGTGTAACTGAGACTGGAATCCGGCCCAGAGAGAGCAAAGCCGTTTGGCGATGATTAATACAGTAAAATGTGAAAGTTATGTATCAAGTGCATTTCATGCGCCTCTCGCCTCGGGACAATTAGCATAAATTTAATAATTATTGCCCTGTGCCAGCACCTGCTACCTAAGGAGCTGGGAGTGCTTTAGGAATGCTCATTAGCTGCTGCCCTGCCTGGGGGAGGTGGGTGATTAGTCTGCCCGTTTCATGGCTAGGAAGGAGGAACAGAGAGAAGCAAAGTGAGGTGGCCAAGGTGTGGTACCAGCGAGGGTTGATCCCATCCCTCCTGTGCCTCCTCCAGCCCCACTTGGCTCTGACCCCACTGGGTGGGCAGAGCTGGGAGGGGACTGGAGTAAGATGAGAGTTTGTTCTTTAAGCAATGAGCAAACGCTATAGAAAATACTTAAAATTCAATGTTTGCTGGTTCCCCAGTCCCCACTTTGCCAGGACATGGTTTCTCCTGCCTTGCACATCTTCCCTCCGTGTTCAGGGTCAGTGAGGGCTGGGGCTGGTCGCTCTGGCAGGGGCATCCTGATTCAGCTCCTTGACCAGACTTACTGGATGATCTGGGGCCTCCCCCAGGGGTCACTTGGTGTCCATCTCCCCCGGGAGCCGCTCTCTGCCGGGGCTGCCACCCATTGAATAACAGCAAACCACAGAGACAGAGGCTCTGCTGGCTCCCTGTGTAACCAGGGTGCTGCAGCCAAAGGGGAGCTGATCAGATACCAGACTCTTTTATCATGTTCCAGGGCACAGACAAAAGCTGGACGACCAAGCCAAACCCTTCACCGACCGCTACGGAGAGCTGGAACGGCTGCGCCAGTCCATGAGAGTCACCCCGACAACACCCAACCCCCGCGGATCTCTCAGCACCCCGAGCCACTTCGGCTCCCAGGCTCAAACTCCAATCCAAGGTAACTGCCTGGGTGTCCCAGTGTCACCCCCGAACCCTCCTGTTCCTGACATGGCTGAGTGGGAACAACCCTGTGGATGGTATTTAGAGCTGGAGTCCAGCTCTGCCCTGGTTAAGGAGACAGGGAGGGGTTTGTGTGTATTTCTTGACCTTGGAAGCCTTTTTGCACCCATTAAGTCACTCTTAGCACCACTAGATCTGGGTTTTGAGGAACAACTGAGCAGCAGGAGTGCGAGGGAGATGTGAGCAGCACACTTTGAACCCAGCAGCTCCTCTGACATGAAGGCAGCCGCGCTATGGTTATGCATCAGCCGGAGAGGGTGTTCCGTGCTTTACATGCTAATCCCAACGGTTTCTTATCATTGTGTGGGTGCCAAGTGTGGTGATCCCTCGCCCAGCTCCAGCATAATTCCCCACATGGATGCACACCTGCACGGGCACACACACACACAGAGCCTTTGCTCTTCCCAGATCTGCCAGCGGCAACGAGCGCCCGAGTCCCTGGGCGTTCCCCAGGAATCTGCAGCTTGCTGCCAGGACAGGGGGAGGAATTGCCACTGCAGTTACCTGAGAGAGATCAGGCTGCTAATCCCGGATTTTCAGTCCCAAACTAAGCAAGGCATTTGGAAACATCGAGCTGCTGTGCTGCTCCCGTCTTTCTGTACAGACAGATGCCACCAAGATAAATTGAGACCGTTCTCCTGTCCTTTTCTGTGCTCCTTTTCCATGCACTTTTAGTCTCACTGGTTCTTTTCCTTCAGAAATCAGCAGAGATACTAACAGGGCTTTAAGGAATAGCATTTAAGCTGTCTGTATTTGGAATTTTGGTGAGAAGTGGCCCTTCTGGGAAGGTTTCATAGAAAAAGCTCCCAAAGGCTTCGTGCTGTGTTTTCAGAAGGGATGTGGTTGTTTGAAAGGCTCGGTGTCATTGGCAAAAAGGGGGTTTTGGGTGTAAAAACATGTTTGAAAATGTTACCCAAACTGTAAAAGCTGCACCGCTCCTCCCAACCCAAAATTACAGTGAAAATTTAATTTATTTCTCATTTAAATGCAAATCTCCCTGCTTGGAATTTTCATTGATATTAGCACGGTTTATGAGAAGAACACAGGCATTTTGTGTAGGATTATTGTTTGAGTTTTTTTTAAAAAGCAAGAGAGAGAGGAAGAGTTTTCTAGGCTGGTCCTGTTGGCCGCATCATAAAGAAAGAGATTCTTGGGGGAAGAAAAATAGATTTGTATTTTAAATTAGCACAGCCCCCCGCAGTGCCAGAAACCCAAAGAGCGTCGTTTGGAGCGAAGAATCAGGTGATGACACAAATTCAACGAGAAAAAAAATGAAGTTGGCCACAAGCTACCACCCCTGCCAAATTCCCAAATGTCAAGTGACAGCAGGAGTGGAGACACACAAAATTAGCCTCTGAAATCATTCCTGTGGAGTGAATCCGAAGTCCCAGGAATGCTGCAAAAGGCGGTTTGTGCACGCTCTGCTCTTGGCTCCCTTGTTCCCAAGTTGAAGGAACCGTCTTAAAATGACTGTGGGTTCCTACCAGCGTAACTCAGAGCAGGACCAGCTCAGTAATTTTCATCTCAGCCCTGTCCTTTTGACATAGCTCTGGCTATGACCAATCATAATCATAATTTTTAAAACCCCTCTTTCTCTTGCACACACACAGCTTATTCACAAAGATCATAATTTTTACCCGAGCAAGTGGAGCCCGGCCCGTGCCAAGAATAACAGGGGAGTTAACAGGCCTGTAATTCTCACGACTTGGCACGTTCTTGGGTAACACGCAGGAGAGGCCGATTAGTGGAAAGCAGAACGAGATACCAGCTGGGAGGGGTGACAAGGCAGGCTGGGGTTCATCCGGCCCCCGCTATCTTTGATGGGGGTGCTTCCCAAGGTTAATGTTTTTAGCATCCCTGTGCAGGGATTAAAAGGAGGTCAGGGAGGTTTTCCCTCCACCAGTGCCCGGCTCCCTCCGCTCGTGTGCCGGGGGTGTTCAGCCTCCCTGTTCTGCTGACCAAGCAGTTTGTACAAACTGCCTAATCTGCTCCTGGCAAAGCCAGGCTGGGAGCTGGGATGCTCAGGAACAGCCTCGGCGGGATCCCAGCACCCCAAATCTCTGAACAGAGCACGTGGAGTTTGGGTTTTTAGGCAGGCGGGAGACAATGTTTTACTTTGGGAGAACTGGGGTTCTTGGGAGATGTGTTCACTCTGGCCCAGTCCAATCCCTCCTCCTCGGGAGCGAAAGCCGTGGCCGCGGTGGAGATCACAGCAAGGACGCCGCTGTGAGTGGGAGAAGGGTCTGGCCCTCAGCCACTCGCAGAGGCTTTCAGTAAAGCAGCCCCTGGAGGTTATAAATAGCCCCCATGTAAAATGATCATCCTGAGGTTAAATGGTCTCAAACCAAAACCCTCCCGGTAAGAGAAAGCCGATGATTTCTGAAGGGCATGCCAGGAAATACGCGAGGAGAGAGCGCGGCTCCGAGGCCGAGCGGGTCGGATCCTGCTCTCTCCAGTGTCAGGGTATTTCAGTGGCTGTGGCCTTGCCTTGCCCCACTCAGACGGGCAGAGACTTGATCCTTTCCCATGCTCGCTCCCAAATGGGATGGACACCAGCAAGCCTCCACACACCATCTCATTCCCGCTTGCACTGCTCTAGGGGGGTAAATAGGATAACTCTGGGTTCACCTCCTGTAGCTGTGATGAGAATCTGGCCCAGTGGCTGGGCAGGTCAGACAGGCAGACCCCCATCCTCATCCAGCTCTGCTTCCCTGGCTTCAACCGAGCAGAGCCTCTGTTGAGGATTTGGCCCAATGCTTCTCCAGAGAGGTCTGGAAAATCTGAGTTTTTGCAATCCCAGCTCTGCCATCCCCGCAGCGAGACACCAAGCTGTCATTAGAATGGCTTGAAATGGTTCCTTATTACGGGGCACGCGAAGCCAGAGCCTTGCGTGCCTGCTTTTGTCGAGTTTTGCCTTTTAGCTTAAAAAAAATCAAGTAGCTCTCAGAAGTGAAGCAAGATGTTTAAAGGACTTCTTCTGTCTGCCTTCAGCTGCTCCTCAGGGCCCCCTGGCTCCGGGGAGGTGGGATGGTGACAGACACATGTCCTCCCCAGGAACAGCCCCCAGTTCTCCGTGTCCTCCCTTGCCCACATTTCGGCAGTGGCTCAGGCTGAACCATTTTGTTCCCAGTGCAGCAGAGCAGGACCGCCCACGCTCGAGTTCTGTGGTGGAAACATCTTCAACCACTCAAAAGCAATTGTGTGCATTGTCCAGCAGCATGGAGGGGCCTTGCGCTCACCAGGACAATTGCAAAGGGATTTTAGATTGGATCTCCTCAGTGCCAGAGCGAGCTGTTTTGATTGATGCACTTCACATCCCCCTGGCACGCTCTTCTTTTTGCTCCAGAGAAGCCAAGCTCCCTTGATTTCACAGGGAGTACAGTAAATACTGGACCCTTTTGCAAGCCTCTCCTAGCCCTAGTGCCTGCTGAATGGTTTTTGGGAGACTCTGTGTTCACTGGTGAGGAGCTTCAGATCTCCTGATCTGGAAACTGCTCAGCTTTAACCAGCTTCATTCTCAATCCAGTACTTCAGGCCAGCGCAACATTTTTATCATCAGCAGAATGCTTCACTGTATGCATTTAAAGTAAAGTCTTTCTCTCTCTTTCTCTTTTAAAATATACCTTTTTAAAGTATTACATTACTTTTAAGAAGCCTCTTGGCATAGGCAGCAAGTGCCCCTATTGTTTCTGAAATGCAACGTGGCTGCTCTGAGGTTAAGTCCTGAATTATGGGCCCAGCAAATACACTGAATTGCTGCTTCCTAATCCCTGTCCAGATTGACTTATGGTTTCTTTAAAATATCCGTTTCTTAATGGATAAAAACATTCTACCACGGGCAGAGACTAAATTGTTTCCAAAGGAAGCTAGGCAAGCATTAGTGGGAAGAAAACATATTGTGGGATTCAGCTTCAGCCTCAAAGGAAGGAACACGCTCGAGATGGGTTTCCTGCCTGCTTTCAGGCTTCTGTGTCTATCTTTAAACTGCTTTTCTGCTCCTCTCCTTTACATTTGTGATGTCCCTTCAGTGAATTTGGCATGGAACTGTCACAGATGAACCACAGAGCAGTGCTGGATGGGAGCTTCCCCCAGGACAGAGTCCAGGCACCCGTGACCGCTGCGTTTGTGCCGTGGCCATGTGGCCATCCCCCAGCCACAGCTCAGGGTGCTGCATCCCTACAGAACAGCAAGGACTCCCTCGGAATTTGCCTCAGGGATACCATCCCGCCTTTAACACGGGATTTTCCAGTGTGCTGGGATCCGCAGCGCCAGACTCAGAGCGGGGTGGGGAGCCGCCAGCCCGGGGTGCCGCTGCCTTGCCGGGCTCTTGGCCGCTGCAGCCCCCCGTGCCATCACCCCTCCGCGGTGGGATTCCCATGGCAGACGTGGCCTGGCCCAAACCTGCTCGGCAGGCAAGGTGGTCTAGCTGCAGGCTGGGTTGTAAATCCAGCAGCTCCCTTTTATGTAGTCGGGGCTTGTTAATTTGTTTTAATACCCTTTGAATACAGGTGAAGAGCAAAGCGCAGGCAGGGCGGAGGGGAGTGCCTGCAATCCCTGCTCAGCCCACCCACCCGCTCCAATTAGCACCGTTATTCATTAGCTCCGCGGGATGCAGCGGTGGGGATTGCGGGATGTGCCGGGCAGGGGGATACGGGCAGAGGGCTCAGGGATGAGCGAGGTTGTGGCGGGAGAGGAAGCGGGGAGAGCTGGGCTTGTTTAGTCTAGCAAAGGGCAGGCGGGGAGCGGAGCTGATTGTTCTGTGTAAATACAGGGAGGGGGTGAACACGGCGAGGCAGAGGAGCTAATGTAGGTTGTGGAGGACACTGCAGGCACAGGACCATGGGGCTGAAATGGTTCTGGATAAACCCACACTGGAATTAGGAACGGGGTCCTCCCCAGAAGGATGGGTCCAGCGAATTGGACCATCCCAGTGGACCTGGAAGGGCTGGCAGAGGAGGTTGAGATGCGGTGCATGATTCACTGAGCTGGGAATTTCCCTGCTCTGCTGCTGCCCAGCATATTTGGGGTGGGATTGAAAGTGCTGGGAGAGGACCCAGGAGCTGGGTTTGTGCTGCTCAGCGGGGTGGGTTTGGGGCCGCGCATGTGTGTGCACGACAGCACACGGTGTTCGGGGAGAATCACAAAACTGAGCAGCAAACGTGCTTGGCAGTGTTGAGGTGGTGCCTGCCGATGCTGTGATAAGGAGCTGTGTGTTGTTGTGTTTTGGTTTGGGGTTTGGGTTTTTTTCAGACTCTGCAGAGGAAGTCCGTGCACCCAGTTAGTGAGCTGGTTCTATCAGATACAGAGCAGCGCTCCATGGGCGTGTAACAACGGATGCTGTTCACACCCTCCTTTTTTTTTCAACACCTCCCCTCCTCCCCCAAAATATATTTTGCTCTATTTTACGTGGGCTGGGAGGAAGGGGCCGTTTTCTTTTTTAGTTGGCTCTGACTTGGAAACAAATGAACTTGTTAACATACGTGACAGAGGCGTGAGAGCGTGCCTGCATGCGTGGGTGGGGAGGAGAGCGGCGCCTTCTCTAGAGATGAGCTGGGGCTTCACAGATCAGATGCATCTCGTGCACCTTCCCATGGAGATTCTCTCCTTCTCTGGCCACCTGCCTCTCCATGCTCCCACGTGGAGTTGTTGTGATCAGGGGAAGGAAGCGGAGAGGGACAAAGGTCAGGAAAATGCTCAAAGATGGCTTTGGATGTCCAACATGACAGAAGTGAGTAGAGAGAAACCAGCCAAAGGTATATCCAGAGCAGGAATGTCTGTCCCTGCTTGTCACAGACATGGCGGTGTGTGTTATATACAGGAGCATAAAGTATCATTAGTGTTTACATTGTCGTCAATCATCGTGGAGTAAGACAGGAAAGGAAGGTTTTTTCCCCCGGGGTAGATTTTTCATGACAATTTTGCAAGGCACACATATGCATGGAATTAGAACGGCGATATATGGCCAGGCTGAAGATATTTTATGTTCTACACACTTGGAGAGTGCCACACTATCAAGTTCCCTTTAAATTCCCTTTATTCTCTGTGTGTCTCACACACTGGGAGTATTTGTTGTGCAACACCCACACAAGCTCAGGTTTATTGCTGACTGGGTTCGTCAGCCACTCTAAGGTGGGGACCAGAGGGTGGCATCTGCGGTGCTGAGGAGCTGCTCAGGTTCCACAGCTCACTGCCTGGCCCCAGACGATCTGATAATGATGATCCTGCTGTACATCAGGCCCGGTGCTGTGCTCTGCCGCGTGCCCGGGGTGAGCTGCTTGTTTAGGTGTCCCTGCAGCACTGAAGATGTCCTGACACTGCTTTTGCTGCCCTTTCCTGCCTCCAGGCAGAGCAGACATGTTCCTGGGTTAGGAGGCAGTGGAAGCACCCACTGCTCCGCTGGGAGGGAGGCACATTAATCCCTAAAACCATCTGCAGAGTCCATTGCCTCATCTCCTCGAGGCTTCCAGGGACCTCAGAGCAGATCCACCAGCCCTGACCCAGTCAGGGTGCAGGAACCAGTTCCACTCCATCCAAGGCAGCTCCCAGACCCAGCGTGGTCTTAAGGGAGGCGGCCAAACACACCCAGAGAAACCTCTGTGGTTGGCAGCCTCACGAACCAGCCCTTCCCACCTCATGGCCAGCCCTTGCCACCACGACCCAGCCGAGGTTTGGCTCCCATCAGGGCATCTCTTTGCATTTACCTCCTCGCCACCTACCCAAGGAAAGACCCGTATTGTCTCCGAGGCGGAGAGAGAGCTGCTGTGTCACTGCAGCGCTGTTGTTTTATCTGGAAAGGGGCTGAGCAGCTTTCAAAGCCTGTTTCTATCCGGCCCCACGTGCGGGGGGACTTGGGGGTCCTCAAAAGGTGCAAATTGCAGCTGCACAATTAAATCACGGGGTGTGTCCCGGCCTCCGCGGTCCCCGGGGCAGCTCAGCCCTAAGGAGGAGACAGTGGCATTACTAATCAGGGCTTTGACCTTTACATGGCTTTTATTTAATACACATTCCACACTTCCCCAAACTCCCATCCAAAACATTGACATTTCCGCTGATAGATTGGGTCAGATTTTGGAGTAGTTGGGGGACTCAATTCACTCTTACAATGGTTAAATTCTTACAGCTAAATGGGCTTATTCAGTTAGTGCAGCAGCTGGTGTGATTTCGAGAAGAAAATAAACATTTCCTTCAAATATTTTGATTGGCAACTGGACAACTGAAATACTCAAGCTCGTATTGCCAGGGTCCAAAAAAGCAAATGGGGGCTGGACGGCGAGTAAGCGAGGGAAAACCGTAGTAAATCCTCGGAGGCAGCACTACGGAGCAGATGTGTGTGAGATGTGCCGGGGAAGGGGACAGCAAGATGGGGTTTTTAAAGCCCATTTTCAGCTGTGATTCCAAAGGGAACGCAGGGTATGAGGGTGCAGCTTCACCCACTCCTTTTTCCCTGGTTTTGCTCAGCAGCTGCTTGCTCCAGGTTGCTGTTTGATCCTGGCTGTGACAAAGGGTTCTTGCTGCTGAGTTAGGTGGTTATGGAGGGCATTAATGGCCATGTTTTATTTGGATCTCGCTGGGGTTTTTTCAGTGGAGATTTCCTCGGATACAGAGCAGGGGCTGGGGCTGCGTGGCTCTGATCTGAGGCAGCCAGGATGGAGGGGCAGCCCTGAAGTGAAGGAAATGAGATGGAGAGGAAACCTTGAGGCGAGGACGGAGATGGAAGGGGCAGTTGTGAGGTGACAGTGTTGAGGCGGAGGGACAGTCGTGAGGTGAAGGAGATGGGATGGAGGGGCAGCCCTGAGGCAAGGACCAAGATGGAGGGGAAACCCTGAGGTGACAGAGCCAGGATGGAGGGGGTGCTGAGGTGAGGGTGCTGAGCTGGAGAGACAGTCGTGAGATGAAGGAGACAGGATGGAGGGGCAGCCCCGAGGTGAAGGACATGGGACAGAGGGCAGCCCTGAGGTGAAGGACGCTGGAGAGAAGGGCAGCCCCGAGGTAAAGGACGCTGGAGAGAAGGGCAGCCCCGAGGTGCCGGACCTGAGGCGAAGGCGAGGCCCCGGCCCCCTCTGGCGGCCGCCTCACTCCCGCCTCCCTCCCGCCTCTTTCCCGCCTCTTTCCCGCCTCACAGCGGCCCGGCGGGCGCCCCCTGCTGGCGGCGGGGCCACGGCCCCCCTCAGGCGGGCCCCGCGCGGGCCGGGGCACCGGGGGTTTATTTTTGGGGTGGTTTGGGGGTTTATTTTTGGCTTCAGACTGGTCAGGGAGCTTTGTGCTGGGCCAGACGTAGAGCCCAAGGCCGGCGGGGATGAAAGCGAGCTGGCCGCGGCCACTCGGACGCCTCGTGGCTCTGCTGGGTGTGGGTTCCCTTTGAGGGGTTCGTGCTGAGGGATTCGCTTTTTGAGGGATCCAAATTGGCAGATCCCAGCTCTGCAGAGTGCTCTGTCCAGGGGTTCAGAGCCTGGCAGAGCTCCCTCTCTTCCCACCCGTGTTTTGCAGGCAGTACCTGAGTGTCTCCAGACCCCACAGCCTCGCTGTGCCTTGCCTGTCACACACACAGAGCCCATAATTAACACTCTTACACACTCCTGTCTAAATTAGTAGCAGGGACCCACTGCCAAACGGTGCAAGTTCAGGCCAATAAAATGTAGCCTCTAAAAAACCCTCTTTGAGTGCGCTATAGAGGAAAAGAGAAATGTGCCCTGAGTGCTCAGGTTTGATTTCGATTTGCATTTTATGGAATATTATTTATGGAGCTGTGAAAAGTAATGAAGGAGCGCGGTCTGAGCACTGGAGATTTTCATCTGGGAAGGCAGCGAGCAGCAATCTGGCTGTTTTGGGGGCTGAGGGGGATTTGGAGGCTGCTTTTTCTCAGCGTAGGGCTGCTGAGTTTTAGGGGAGGCATTCAGAAAATAGCACTTTTTCTTTCCAGTCCGGGTGCAGGCAGGGTTTCTGTGCCATGCTCCTATCTCAGGCTGTGATGCTGCTGGATTGCTAAAGCCACGGGGCTGTGGTCAGGCTGCTTCTTTCTTGCAGAGCTGGTCTCCAAACCTCAGCTCCCGGTGCCTGGCAGCAGCTGTGGCTGTAGCACGGCTCCGGGATGGGTCCCAGCGTCCTGCTGGGCTGTGAAATCAGGTTGGGAGTACTTTTCCCAGCGCTGTGCTTTTCCAGCCAGCCCAGCACGGAGCAGGGGCGGCCCTGTGGCCGTGGAAAGCTTCCACGGGAGCTTTCCAGCGCCGGGTGTGTGCAGAGCAGCGCGGTTCGGGACAACTTTGAGCTGCTCCTCTCTTATCTCGCCCCAAAGCCACAGCCACGTTCACAAACCAGGTGCTCCCCCGCCTTTCCCCTCTGTGGAGCCTGCGTGGGAAGGCAGGCGCTGCCGGGTGCCCGCAAAAGGGCTGCAGGGGAGGGAGGATCCTCCCCTCCCCTTCTCCTTCCACGGCTGAAGGACTCAGCTGGGATCAGAAGGGAGGTTCACATCAAATCCCCTCCATACCTGCTCCTCCAGAGCATGCCCGTGTCACTGGGTAGCTGGAAGGGATTAAATCAAGTGTTTTCTCCTGGGGAAATGCCTCGAGGCCTGGAACGCCAGCCCTGAGAAGTTAAAAATGCTTCATTGTAATAAATAGATCTAAAACACACGTCCCTGTTCATGCAGAGCAGCCACACAATCCTCTGTGTGTGTGTTTGTATGGATATGCATCTCCCAAACCAACGAGTGTGTTTAGCATACTCACCTCGCATTCTCTTGCTCTGAGGGATACAAAATCCAGCTGACGTGACCAAAAAAAGTCACTTTTGAGGCTGGATGGCATCCCACTAGCAAAGGAGAAAAGAAAAATAGAGGAGGTCTCAAGGACAGAGGTTTCGCTTCTCTCTTTGGAGGTCAAACCTCATTTCTCTCTGCCTTGATGTACCAAGGCCAGAGGTTCCTGGGCTCTGCTGGGAATGGCACCAGCCTTGGGACAGCTGAGAGAGCCACAGGAATGCCTCCAGCTCCTCAAAGGAGCTTCTGCTGTGGATTCCCACCTCTAACCTGGGCTTCCCACAGGAGGATGGGAACCAAAGCCGAGGTCCCTCTCCAGTTCCAAGCTGGCTGTGACCCCCTTTGGGGTTAGACCCTCCAGGAAAAGGCATGAGGGGCTCCATTATCCAACAGAGCTGGGGAACATCCCCACCACACTGCTTGGAGTCTCCCTTCCCCCAGCAGAGAGCCTGAATTTCTCACTCTCTTTATCCTCTTGGAAGGAGAAAAATACACAGAGAACTCAGGCAGAGGGATATTGTGGCTCCTGGCTTGGGAGTTTTCAGCTGTGTGTTTATCAGCTCCATCCCCTGATGGTATCAGCACGAACAGGCCACCCACAAGAAGGCTTAGCAGGCTGGTCTGGGCTCCAGCTTTTCCTGCCTGTCTCCGTGTGTGTGTGTGTGTGTGT
>VZTI01005438.1:212293-275346 GCA_013397865.1 Struthidea cinerea | reverse complement strand
ATCGGGGCAGCCCGGGCCGGCCCCGGGGCCGCGGAGCCGCCGCGGCCCCGCCGCGAGGGCTGCAGATTGGGAGGAGGCGGCGGCAGCCGCGCAGCCAGCGGCGGGGATGGTTGGATGCACCTGCGGAAGGAGCGCTCCTGGCCGTGACCTCTTGTCTGTCCCCAGGGTGGGCACGGCCTTGGCAGCGCTTTTTCCTCGGCCAAGAAACCTGCACAGAGGGAGAAGAAACGGAGCTGAAGCTGCGGGTTCTGCTGCAGCCCTGGGCTGGGACAAAGCACGACCCCACTCCCAGCTTCCCTACCCCACTTTTTGCAGGTTTGGAGGGCACTGGGGGCAGGACCCCTCTCCCCGAGTGTCCTTGTGTGGGACCAGGAGCTGAGGCTCCCAGGGTGGCCCAAAGTCCTTCAGAGAGGAGAAACCACTCCTCTGAGGCTGAGGAGCTGCAAAGATCTTGCTTGGGACACAGGGACAGCAGCTCTGCCATGGGCCCGAATTCCAAGGGAGTGAGCAGAGGCATGGGATTGGCATCCAGAGGTCCAGCTGAGCTCCACACCACTGGGAAGGGGGCAGAGGGGAGGGAAGTGCCCCCCAGGAAACAGCAGAGCATCGTCAGCACCCAGCAGGCTCAGGCAGCTCATCCACCTTCCTGCAGGAATCCTGAATCCTGGGAATGAGCTCCAGGCTGACCCTGAATCCTGGGAATGGGTCCCAGGCTGATCCTGCTGCTGCAGGAGTGCTGAGGCCCTTTCGGAAATCAGGCTCCAGAAAGGTCAGGAGCTGCTCTAGGAGCTCATTACCAGAACCAAATCCCAGGAAACCCAGCCTTGGGCTCCTCCGAAACATCGATTCCCAGGTCATGGCCAAGAGGGACGGGAATTCATTACCATGGATTTGGAAAATGCAGATGAAGAGGAGCTGGGGCAGGACAGAGGCACCTCACTGCAGGCAACCTCTAATTAAAGGCTTCAATTAATTCTTCCCAGGGTCAGGTCACCACTTCACTGCCCCTCAGAGGACTTTGTCCTGGGGAAATCCCAATCCCAGCCACGGCTGGGAGCACGTCAGACTCAGAGAACCACCTGCTGATCCCAGGATGGGACAATAACCAAAAAAGTCCCTTCTGGCATTAAAAATCTACATCTCACCCTTGGAAAAGCAACGCCAAAAGCCTTTGGTTGGGGATAGACATCTCCAGATGCAGCAGAGGCTGAGCTGTTCATGGAGATCCAGGAGAGATGGGAGAGGGTCTTCCCAACACAGAGCCAGTCCTTGAGAAAGCTGAACAGCTCCAAATCGTTTTTAAAGGCCTTAAAACAGGATCATTTCCTCCTGGACATATTTGGGAATGTATTTATTTTATATATCATGAAAAAAAAAAAAAAGAAAGAAATTCTAGGATGTAAGTGAGAAGCCAAGAAAGGGGGGGAAGAAAAAAAAGAGGGGAAGGGGAAAGAAAGAAAACAAATTTGAACTGGGCCTGTTTTACGTGCAGTATTAAATCTCCAGCACACAATGAATCATGCAGTCCTCAGCCTAACAAGGAGGACTCCAGAAAGTCTGTAGGATGAAGGAGTCACTGGAGACTCCAAGAAATATGACAAGCTTGCTCCAAAGTGCACAAAAGGTTTTTTTAGTAAAGGAGAAAGAAAAGAAGAAAAAGAAATCTCTGAAATTACAGCCCTGAACAGCAGCCTCATTTGTATAATCCCTCTCAGGGCCGGGGGCTGTTCTGCAGCTCCTAACAAGACCAGCAGCAGATGACAGAAGCCAAGCAAAGGAATATGGATGTGAACTCTTGTCCCAGATCCAGCGCGTGTGTTTACGTGGGACAGGGAAGGCCCAGGCCAGGATGAGCCCACAAACCCCAGAGCAGCAGGGCTGGAGTCACCAAACCTGTTCCCCGGCCCCAGGCACCCGCTGTTTACCCAGCCCAACGTGTCTGGGTGCTCCAGCACGGCCTTCACCCCAACGGGGGCACTGCCCCAGCAGCTGGAGGTTCTTCCAAGCATCCAACCTCAATCTGCCCCCTTGCTTTCCTCTCCCGGGGACAGCAGTGCCCTCCGTGGGGATTGGTGCCTCTTCCCAGTCCTTGTTTCTCCAGATGATGCTCCCTTTGCCTTCATTTATCCGGCTCCAGGCTCCCAGCCCCTCCTCTCTTCCATGGAATTCCAGGAAAAGCCACTTTAACCTCTCAGGTTTGACCTCACAGCCTCCAGCCCCGACTTCCTCACTCAGGGCAGGACAGCACAGGGCAGGAAAAGCCTCGGGGAAGCCTCCGGCAGCTCTGGCCCAGCCTCTCCTGCCTCTTCCCATGCTCAGCACGTCCTTACTCACGAGCAGGAGCCACATTCCTGTCTCTGGGGCTGGACATCCTGAGGGATGGAGCTGAAGGAAGATCCCTGGTGGTTCTGAGATTGAGCTGGGTCTGGAGAGAGGGTGCAGAGCCAAGAGCTCTCCAGGATCTGAGGAGCCCAGGAGCTCCGGCCGTGATTCCAGGTGTACCCTGAGACAGAGCTGCCCCAGCACTTCCAGAGCCCAAGGAAACCATCAGGGAGAACCAGCCACGGGCACAGCAGAGACCAGAGACCCCTGACTACGGTCCCACCAAGACCCCCCAGCCCTACACTGGCTGCTACTTGAAATCCCCACGGCACAGCAGCACTTCCCTGCCCCTCTGTTCTCCAGAGTAAAACCTCGGGATCTGCACCAGCGAGAGGCAGCTGTGGGTCCTGGGCAGAGCAATCCCTCCTGCCGGGGGCTCCTTGCCCTCTGTGCCCTGACAAGGAGCAGCCCAGCTCCAAGAGTTTGCCCACACGTTCTGGCCAGGGCGAGCCCCAAACCCCACGGTCCAGAGCAGGGGAACATCTCACCCTGCCCGCTCCCACCGCGCTCCAGCTGGGGCCATTCATCTTTGGAACACGTGGAAGGAGGAATGCCCGAGTCAGCAAAGAGCAGGGCAGGTGGGGGAGGCTCTGGAAGGAGGGGGCTGCCCTTTTCTGGGTGGAACAGGCTGCAGGAAGCAAAAGATGAAATTGTCACTCGGCTCAGCCCGGCCACCACCCAGGCAGCAGAACACTCTCTGGTTTTGCTCCATCACCACCATCACAGGTCCTTCTGGGAGCTCCTTGGAGTGACTTTGATGCAGGATGGAGGCACTAAAAACCTGGGGAGGGGCAGAAAGCTCAGCCCTGGGCAAGCACAAGCACAGCAAACTCGTTGCTTGGCCTTTCATCTGCTTAATAACACTGTCTGTGGCATCCTGAGAAACCTGGGAATGGCAAAGAACACGAGCCCGTCTAAAACAGGGATCCACCTTCTCCACGTGTTCCTGGCTGTGATGGGGCACAGGGAGCTCCGTGGGCACAGTCACCAGGGAGCAGCAGAGCAGGGAGCAGCTGCTGTGCCACCGAAGCCTCCGCAGCGTTAAAGCTCTCCTGGCTTGATGGGGTGGGAAATGGGAAGAAGAATTATTGCTCTGGTAACACCCAAAGGGCTCAGATCCAGGGAATAAAAAAAAAAAAAAAACACCCCAAAGTACAGAAAAGCACCAAAAGGAGTCCCAGGGTCCATCTGTGGTCACCTCTGCATCCTCAGAGTGAGGCACAGCTCAGCACATCGGAGACGTGGCACACCCTGGCGTGTGGGGACAAACATTTCTCCAAGCCAAGCCCGAATGTTCCCGTGTTCTCCGCTCTGCATCAGTCAGACAAAGCCGCGGGATGTTGCAGGAGGGCAGCGAGAGCCGGCAAACCTCGGCGGGGTGGAAGGTGCAGCCTCAGAGGTTGAGACCCGGCTGCTCCCGGAGCCGCCGGAGATTCCCCGAGCCAAGGCTGACCTCCACCGGCCGGCGGGATCATCACAGCCCCGGCTGCTCCTCGGGAAAACATTCCCAAACCCTGCCGGCAGAGACGGGGCCTTTCCCCACCGAACTGTCCTGGAGTTCCAAAGCTGGGGACGCCTGTGGGGTCCGGGAATTCCTGCCTCGTGTCCCAGGAAGGGCGGCTCCGTGGGGAGCCAGTGCCAGCTCAGGGCATAGGAGATCCTGGGCTTGTTTCTGCTCTCCATCTTCCTGGTATATCCAGGACTTCTTCCTGGGAATCTCCCCCACTGTTCCCTACTGTTCTGGAAATGAGGAGGACGTAAGAGACAGGGATGCTGCAGGAAGGGAAGGTTTGCAGTGCACGGAGCTGTCGGTCCAACAGGGATCTCCAGGGCCCTAAGGAGTCCTCTGCACACAGAAGATGGAGCCCCCAGGCCAGGAGCAGATCCAGTCTCCAAATCCACATCACCTGCTCCAACAGGTGACAGCAGGCAAGGTGGAGAGGCTTATCCTATATCCCAATAATCACTAGGGCAGCAACTGGAGGCTTTTCAGCTCAAAAAGAGGGAAAGTTCCCATCGGTGGAGCTGATACCGAGGCTCCTTTTCCAAGAAAGTCTGAGCGAGCACAGCCCCGACAGAGCCAAGTCATCCCTGGAGGGCAAGGGCAGCTCCTGCCTGGCTGAGGTTTGCACCAGCAGCTGCTGCTGTGAATTCCTAGACACAGCCTCTGCCTCCTCAGAGCCTGGGGTTTGTCTGGGTGTCAGCGCCAGATTCCAGAGCCGCGTGTGACGGGAAGGGAAACCTGGCAAAGTCCCCACAGAAGGGCAGCTGGAGCTGGTGCTGCTGGGGGGGCTTCAGAGCAAGGGAATCAAAAGGAGATCAGTGTTAATGCCTGGGGGAGAGTGAGCAGAGCAGAGCCAAGGACTCCGGAGTGGTTTGCGGCTCTGAGATTTGTGTTGGAGGACATGGCCAGACGGGACAGGAGCTGCTCCGTGTCCCTCACCCCACGCCCTCTCCCCAGGCCTCGGGGTCTCGCTGAGCCCCGTGTCCCAGCACAGCTCCAGGTTCCCCCGGAGCTGCCCAGCCCAGGCTGTGCCACCAACACAGGAACCACCACCTCCCCTCAGAGAACTTTGGGGCAGCTGCATCCGCAGCACATCCAGCATTCCAGGGGCCAGGGTTTCCCTCTCCCAGTGTGGGAACAAGCAATGCCAAAGGCAAAACAGAGCCCCTGACATGGAGCCTCAAGGCCCTGTGCCACCAGCCCTCTCGTGTGGGTCACTGGACTTGTTGCCCCACTGACCCGTCCTTCCTGGCCTGAGTTTACAAGGAAGTTTGCTGGGCTGGTGCTGTGAGGGCGCGAGGAAAAGGCTCCCATGGGAAGCTGGGGAAGGCCCCTGGCACAGTTTGATGTGCAGGCACATCCTGCAGAGCCAAGCGTTTACTCCGACGTGAACTCTGCACAGAAGCGCACCCCGGGCTGGGCACAGAGCAGCCCCACAGCGAGGCAGTAAATAAAACCAGGAGCCCAGCACTGATTCCAGTTTGCCCACTAACAACGCTCCCATTCACTCCAGGAAACATTCCCAGGAACTGCTCCCATTTGCTGTCTGGCAGTTCTGGCTGTTTTTCCCCTCTGTTGAACCAGCGCTCCTGATAAAGCCGGGAGCCTTCGGGCTGCTCTCTGAGTGTGAGGATAAAAAGATCCCTCACCTTTCATCCCCCGTTCCAGCCAGATGGCGTGGCCAAAGCAGAGATCCTGGGGGATCAGGACTGCTGGATTCCCTCCTGGCCTTCCTGCACAGCGGGTTCTGCTGAAACAGGGGCACGATGAGATCAACCCTTGGGAGCAGCGTAACCACGGCAGGACAGCCCTGCAGAGGGGCTGTTCCACCCAAAACACTGCTTTGCCCCAGGGTCGGGGCTGGGGAGCTCTGCCCCACGCTGGGGGCCTCACCCCAGGGCACCCAGAGGCAGCTCCTGTGCCCAGGGAAGCCGGAGGGACCCCCAACGACGCTGTGGAGCTCAGCTCTTCCCGGGAACCAGCCCCGACTTGCCTGGGATTCAAGGCCTTCTCTTATCTTCTGCGGCAGCTCGGGCTCGTTGTGAAATCTCCCCACTGGAGATGTTACCAGCCAGGATTTATGGCTTCTGTAGTTTCCCTTTCATGGCTCCAGCTGGGGAAGCGCTGGCGAGGGATGAAAGGTGCTGCTACGGGAGGGATGTCAGGAGAACACTTCAAAGGCTCCCGAGACACCGAGTCGCGTTAGGATACTCGGGATCCTTCTCTTCCAGCCATCCAGCACTTCCAGCAGCCTCTCCCTCCTCAAGCACAGGCTTAAAACCATCTGGAGCCAGTGTCAAGCACCTGCAGCTCAGCTCTGGAGCAGGAGCTGCCCTCAGGAGCCCCCAGCAGGTTTGTCATCACCCCCAACCTTCCTCCTGACCCCAGCCTGCCCCAAGTCCTGCACCCCGAGGACAATGAAATGCCAACTGGCTCAGGCAGCGCAGCAGCCCCTACAAACCCAGAGGCTTCATGGGAAAGATGAGCAAGTTTTGCCCATGAGGGAAGTCTGGGCTGGAGGGGAAGGCCAGAAGGAGCCTGAGAAGGGGTTTTGGACACTGATCCCTCTGGATCATGACCCCCTCGGGCAAGTCACGCTGTGAGAAGCTTTGCTCATGTGCATCTTTCACTGCCCGCTGGGACAAAAGGATCTCAGACTCCCTGAGCTGGGCTGCCACACTCTGGTGCCCGGAGGGACCCAGGGACAATCTCCATCCTGTGAGCTGCCTGCGCGTGTGCAGAATTTCCCTCCTCAAGGAAGCTCACAGAGAAGAATTCACCCAAAGGTCAGAGCAGCATTATTTCACACTCCTCCCTGGGTGCTGACTCTGGCTCCAAGGCCACAAAAAGCTGGGAAATTAAAGGCCCATGAAGAAATCTCACCCTGAACACTTCAAACCCGCAAAGCCCCAGCATGGAGCCTGCAGTAAACGTTCCTGTGCTGTTGTGGATCTGATTCCTGGGTGAGTGGGTGCAGCAAGATGAAGAGCCAACCACTGCCTTAAAAAACAACCAAACCCAGACTGCAGGAACTCCCAGTCCCTATGAGAGCTATTGCCTGAGGAAATTAAAACTCAGAAGTAGCTGAAGCAGCACATGCCTGCCCACACCTCAAATCCCCAAAAGCTGTAAGAGCTCCCAGCACTTTCCTACCCTCTGTCCTTGCTCAGGTCATCGCGGCTCCTGCACCACAGGTGATGCCTCCTGGCAGCCAAGCAGCAGCTGAAGTTGTCCAGGTGCCCTGGGTGACAGAAAGAACAGCACAGCCTCCGTTCTCCAGCTGTGCTCCAAACACATCCCCAGCAGGAGCCCACGGATCCTGATCAACCCAGCCAGGCTGGATGGAAAAACTCAGCTCCAAGCCACAGAGCGGGGCCGAGCGCTCGCACAGCTCCGTGGCCCTGATGGAACCTCATTCCCAGCAGCCAGAGGAGCTGATAAACTGGAGTCACTGTGACCAGCACTGCCAACAAAAGCCAGCTTCCCCAGGTCGCATGTCCTTGTCCTCAAGCAGCCTCCAGGGCAGCGACCTCAGCTCCCTCTTCACCCCAGAAGCCTCCTGGCAGGAGGTGCAGCAGTGCTGGGACTTTTCTGGAGCTGCACGTGAGTTTGGGCCAGGGCAGGTTCAGCAGCCAAGCTCTGCCCTCCCAAGGGTCTCCACTCAGATCTCAGATGATTGTAGCTACAGATGGGAAATACCACCAAAATCTTCCAAAGATTTGAATTTTTGAAATTAAATCAATGAAATGAAAAAAACCCCAAACAATCAAGGAAAGGGGAATAGTTCACCCTACATTTTAGTTACCCTACATTTCTACTACAAATGGGAACAGCCTGACACAGACAAGAAATGAACTCATGGCCTCTAAAGTCAACTCCAGGGATCCAGATCATCCTATTCCTCCTTAGGCTGTTCCCAACAAGACCTTCACCCCAAAAACAACCTCCAACAACTGTGCAGGAGCTCCACGTGGCTGTTCACAGGGCCCAGCTCTTCTGCTCTGTGTTTAAAGGCAGCAAAGCCTCTAATGCAGCTCAAAGCCTCAGGCAGGAAACGGTTCAGGAAGACAACTGGGGGGGTCTTCATCTTTTTCCTGGCATCCCACAACAAGGGCAGGAGCATCCAGGAGCTGGAGTTCCCCTGGGAGAGCTGTGTGCACACAGCAGGACGTGCACAGAGCAGCTGGGAGAAGCTCTTTGGAGCTACTGGGCTCCCTGCAGGAGGCTGGAGCTGCTCTGCATCGGAAACATCTGGATAAAGGCAGCAGCAAAGTCATGGAAGCAAGGGAGAAACAGGAGAAGCTGTCGAGGATGGAAGGTCCTTGATGCTGGGAATGGGCAGCCAGGGCTGACCAGTCCCCATGCTGGGCAGGACTGACTCACACCAGTTCCCGTCCCTCCGCAAACTGGGCAGGAGGAAGAAAACTACAAATAAATGTCTGCTTCTGCTGCTGCTCCCATTCCAGTCACCAACTTTCAATAAAATACTGAGCAATCCCACTCGGTGGTGCAGGGTCCCATCTCCCCGTGGGCAGGCCGGGCCCAGGAGGCTGGGAATGCACAGCAGATCAAAGCAGCCCCTGCTGCCGGGCAGGCGCTGCTCCCCTTGCCCCAGCTCCCTTCCCTGGCAGCCTCTCAAACCTGCTGCCTTCAGTGTCTGACTGCTCCCAATCAGCGTTTTTAATCACACATCGTTTAGAGCCTTGCCGCTCAGCCCATACATTTCTCCTCTCGCCCACATTCCCCCCGCGCGTGGACAGGGATGTTCCAACCAGGCTGCCTTCAGACTCGGTAAGAGGAGCAGTATCACTTTAATCAGCCTCTTTAAAATAAGAATTCCGTGTGCAAACTGACAAAGTCATTCCCTAGGTCCTGCCAAGCCCTTTGCCGTAGGCAAAGGAGCTGAGACATCCCTTAGCATCAGTTTTGTTTGTTTATTTATAAAGTTCACATGTTTGATCTTTGTTTAGCGACTGTTTTCATCTCCCTGTCCAGTGGTAAGAACACAGCAGTTCTTCCCTTGAGTCAAAGAATCATGAGCTCTCTTTTCCCAGCTCTGGAAAACATCCAGCATCAGCTTGGAGAGCTCATCCCCAATTTAGCCAGGCCGAGTGCAGGAGGCTCTGTGGGAGAAGGGCTGCTCACCTCTCCCAGTCACAGGCCAGGCTCTGGATGTCCCCTTAATTAAGACTTTTTAGAAATTACCTCGTGACTAATTCACCTCCCCCACGGGGGTTGGTTTTGAACACTGCCATCACGACCCCAGCTTGCTCAGTCACAGCTTCTGGCAGTCCTGGAAAACACTAACCCAGGTCAAAACACTCTGTTACTGCCAGAGCTGCTGCATTTTCTTTCCTGGGAGGTTCAACTGCTTCCAGTCTCAGCCCTCTGCCTACAGAGCTCAGGAGACCCCCACAAACCCAAGCACTTGGGAGGGAACCGTTCCCCAGATCCAGGGAATTTTGCTTTTGCAGAGGGAATTCAGTGAAGCAAAGGCCTCGAGAGCAGTTCGTAGACTTTTGGGATTGAAAAGTCAGTCACCTCCCCATGGCCAATACTCATTAAACACCATCCCCTGATTCAGGTCAGTCCATCAAAGGCTCTCCTTGGCCTCCTTCGATCCATGGAGAAGAATTTGGGAGCCACTACAGTTAAACACATTCTTGATTAATGAGTCTCCACATCCATCCTCTCCTGGAGACTTTCAGAAACAGCAAAAACATTCAGCTCATCCTCAGCTTTCACTGCCCAAGAGCCCTCAGGCAACCACGTCGCACAAGTTCCTTTTCCACCCCAGTGAATACAGAGGTTTGTCCAGGTTTCTCCCTTTCATGAAAATCTCCACCATCCTCTAACAAATTATTTTATTCCTACACCAGGAAGTGCATCTCTCAGAGACACTTCCAGGGTCTCCTCAGCTTTTTTAGCTTCTGTATTTTGCTGCTGTTAATAAGGAAAATGAGTTGAGGAAACAACTAGAGAATTGTTTCTGGGATTCCCACAGCACAACTGGCACAACTTTGGGCAAACAGCGTGTTTTAGCCTCTTTGCAATGAGAAAATTGGATCTTTGGGAGGAGGGAGGTGGCACAGGGAGAGCACAGGGAATGTTCAGCCTCACCAGCTCCCCTCAAGCTCTCAGTCTCCCATTGCTCAGTCAGCAGCTACACAGAACTGTTTGGCCCTGGGCTCCACAGCTTTCTCTGGTGCCAAAATCCAGCTGGTTTCTTGCTGGGATGTCCAGGAGGAACCCGAGTCACCTGGGGTGTGATAAAAACAAAATCTAGCAGAAATGCAGAGGTCATTAATGAGGTAAGAGCAGCAAATCAGGATTATACCCAAAGCTTGTCCCATGTCCCCAGACATCTGCCCCGTGGGACATCATCATTCCCAGCTCAACACTTCCCTGTCAGTGTTCCACACACAGAGAGGCTCCTGCATCCCTCTCTCGTGGATTTATGTGACCAAAGACTGCAAATCTTACAGCAAAACCACCTCTGACCTCACACCTCAGTCAGTAAAACCAAGGGATCGTGGTTTGGGCTGGAAGGGACACACAGAAATACAAGGTATTTAATCCTACCAAGGCTTGAATTGCTGCATTTGCTGCTCCTTCCTGCCCAAGCTCAAACTCAGGTGATGGCATCCCAGATTACAGGCTCCAGGAATGTCTTCTGGATATAATTACTAATAAGTTGTGTTGTGTAGTTCAGCCCATCACCCTGCAGTCCTGGATGACACATGAAATCTTCATAAATAAGAGAAAGATCTGATTGGTAGTGAAAATATAATTTTATTTAACAATAGCTGCCAGCAGTATACTGGTATATCTGTAAAAGATGTTCCAGAAAGTGAAAGACATAAGCAAACTACAACAAATTGTATCAACTCTTCAAGTATTTCTGCAAACCACACTCCAATCCTCGATGTCCTGTCTTGGGAGTCTCCATCCCCTAACCCTGCTCCCACCCTCTCCAGAAACTAAACACAAGAGTTGGTGGCACAGGTTCTGAGGCAGATGGAGCATTTCTCACCTGGGTTACAGCCTTCTCCTGAAAAATATTCATTGGATGTGTTCAGGTGGTTCTGAGTGGCAAAGGGAGCACAGCAGAGTTGGCTGCACCTCACCACTTTTTGCTCTGCACCCAGATAGGCATCGGTGGGTTTGGCTCGAGCAGCTTCCGTTTATTCCTGTCTGCGCTCCTTTGATACCAAATGCTAATTTGCTGCTTTAGCATAAAAATTTGATTACATCTGTCTTCTTATCACGGAGCTGCACACAGCTCTCGATCAGTTTGGACATGCCCACTGCGGAGAAAACACCGATTTTATGGGAGACTGCAAAGCTAAAAGCTGGGACTGCCCGTGCAGGACATCCAGGGAGGAGACAGACAGGGAAGCTGTGGAGGGGATGGAATTGTTCCACCAACCCACACGGCTCTTGTTTAACAGGCAGCCTTTCCACAGCAGGGATCTCTTCAAGAAGGAAAGCTTTGTTAAGGGGGGAAAAATAATACTAATGCATCTAGGATAATCTGTTCTCCCACACAAAAACAGGGTGCAGGTGATGGATTTTCCCTTTGTGTTCAGGAAATAACACAAGTCACCTGTTTTAATGCGAATTTAAGCATATTTCAGCTTGAGAATAAAGTAAGTTATTCAGCATGCTAATACATGCAACCAACTTGCAAACAGGAATGCCTACTTGAAAGGGTAACTGCTGTTTTTAAATTGGAGAAGGGGCTAGAAGCAGCATTTTAAATTTAAACAGGGGGTAGATTAATTGCTGTTTGATGAAATTAAAAATGCATTTAAAGATCAGATTGTAAACAAGTTGACAGAAGTCAAGAATTTACATAGTTATGAAAGGGCTTTTTTAATTAGTGTGGAGCTGGTGATTGGGGCCAGATGAAAGTGCTCTGCCCACACCAGACGCTGCCTTTCCCCACTGCTCTGCAGGGATCACCTACGGAGCTGGGAGCTGCTCCTCTCCACCAGATTCCTGCTCCCTCCCCGAGCCAGGAGGGGCTGGGCAGCTCCTGCCACAACAAAACTGAGCAGCAGGAAGCCTGAAAAACACCCAGGACAGTTAGCAGTGCCAAACTGGTGCTCATTGGAATTCCACCTCCGAGGGAAAGGCTCCGTTGTGCCGAGATAAGAAATCCACTGGTCACAGACAGAGCTTGAACTTTGTTTACAAGCTCTGAGACACAATTAAAACACTGAGAGAGAATGAGAATGGTTTGAAGGCTGCCGGAACAGCAGAGGGAATGGACTATCTCCAGAAGGAGCCGGAGCTGGTGTTTAAGGAGGTGGGGGTTTGCCTGCAGCAGCTGCACCCCAGGAACTCCTGGCTGTGGATGATGCTCAGTGCTGTGCCCTGCACTCTGCACTCCAGGGATAATTCCCCTGGGAAGGGAGCACGGCCTGACTCCTACAACCCCATCAACACAACTTCCAAGGGCCATCCTGATCTGTTTTTGAAAGGAGAGCTACAAAATTAACAAAGATATGCCCACAATCACGTTCTTCCTACAGTTTTGTGAACTCTACGATGGCAAAGAGCACACAAACCAAGGAGGGCTGGGCTTGGGTTTTTTCTCACCCTACGCATCATTAAAAATGCTTTTACCTAAATAAAAAAGTCATTCCTTTTTCTAGATGTCACGTTGTAGCACAGACCGAAGTCCGACAGAGGATTCTTATGGCTGAGAAACTTCCTTCAGGAGGGGAACGTGACATGAGAACACAGGAATTATTAAAGGGCTACCGTTAAGGTTTTCCTAACCAGGTCACTCCCCAGGATTTTCCCTCTGTGCCTAAACTTTCCTGTAACAAATCAGAACAGGTATTAAGCGTATCTAAGAGAGTTGCCTTCGAAAGAGATGTGACAGGATTGCTAAGTGCCTTTATATTGGAATTCTAGCTCTAGGAAGGCAAGGCAAGGCACCACAAGCCAGGTATACAAATATGGATCTGGTTCTCTACCTCTTCTATGTCAGACTAACTCCACGGGTATATAAAGTAGCAAAAGCAGGATGCTTAGAAAAGTCAGACTGGTTTTCAGAAAGCCAGTGCTTACCAAAAAAAAAAAAAAAAAAAAAAAAAAAATTAGTGTATAAAAGTGTTTATGTGAGCATTTCCACATTATTGCAGAATGTTAAATATTCCAAGGACAACCTAGCAGGAATAGCACTTTCCAGCTTCTAAAATCAGTTAAATATAAAAGTATCTTTACAAAAAAATAGGCATATAAGTCTAGCATTCTTTGGAGTTGTTTATGATGGTCTTTTAAAAATAACCTAGCAGTTTATTTCATGCATCAAAATCATTAATTTTAAACAAGAAAACTATTCCCTGGTTTAGAAACATTTGAAAATTGGTTTTAAAAAAATTGTAGTGCTATTCCTCAGTGTTGCTGTAAAAAGATTTAAGTATAGTAGTGCAATGATTATGAGTATGCAAAACTGCAGTCCAGGTGCACAGACAAACAACTGGGATGAATTCAATGGAAAGGACTGGATTCCACCACCATTTCTTTACAAAATTCCCAGATTTCCTTTCAGGAAACAAAAAAAAGCTACTATCATTTAAGGCAAATGTTCTCTTTAAAGGTCACTTTAGCTTTCTTCAGGGAAGAAAGGGCATTAAAAAGTTCCCATTTCATGGCTCTCAGTCCATTTTGCATCACTAATCATTGCACTGCTATTCCCCACCCAGAGTTAGGACACGACAGTTTCCACGGACTTGGGGTATGACAGACCAGATTTTTAAGTAAAAATCACCAAAAAGACCTATACAAAACAAAGGCTCTTAACTACCAAAAAGAAAACCACTTGCAATTCTTAAGGTGAACAGAGGGCAGCTTCCAATTCTGCTGTTTCCTGATGGTAAATCCTGACAATTATTTGTTTGCTGCAACTCAAAATTCAGACAATGCAGGTGTTTAAATCTCCTCAAGCTCTTGAAGACACATTAAGCATTAACTCTGAGCTTTGAGCTCCCTGCCCCAGCTCTCAAGCCTGGATTCAAATTTCCCTGATGCTGAGGTCATTCAAATCCAAGTTGCACATTGAGTCCATTCTCAACCATTACCGTGACTTCAAATCCAAGAGATTAAAAAAAAATACAACAAAACCAACAAAACATTGCCAAATCTTTTGCAAATGGCTCTTTTGGATACTAAGTTCCCTTCTCTGTGTGAATAGGATAGACAAGCAGGTACAGTTGAATGTGTCACAGGCATGACAACTGTGTACAGATCTTCTGGAAAAGCAATAAATTCCAAAATACATAAATATTCCTTGTACCATACAGTGAGACAGGATCCTAAACCAATTCTTGGACAAATCATGGACCAAATGTTTACAGAGAAAAGCAGCAGGGGCAACACAATCCTTCACAGTGAAGAATCCAGAGTCACCCCAGCGCAACAGGAACACGACTGCGCCGATAATATTCAAAGGCTATGAGAAGAGGTCAGGAAAAACAAGCCTGTAATTAAGTCTGCAAACTTTAGGTAATTACTGTACCTGGTGTATCCACCGTGACTTGGAGTAACTGCGAGTTCATGCAGAAAACAATCGCTATTTGATATGAAAAGAGCAGTCTGTTAGAAGCATTGTTATGGGATATGCAGGAAGTCATACTTTGCAAGTGCTGATTACTTGGTGAGTCTCTTGGCTACATCACTGTAAGCTATTTCAATCTCCTTGTCTCCAGGACAGGTGTTGGTGAACTCATCCCTGCTGTAAGCATTTGTCAGGTATCTCCAGATCCCTGTCATCTCCTTGGGAATCTCAAAGTTGCGGTATTTTTTGGCCACCACCTGGAACAAAAGAGTTACATTATGAATTTACATTCTTCAGCTTAAAACACTTTTCCAGCCCTGGTCACTTTCTTGTGAAGTTATTCTTCCAACTTGGACACTTGGGGTCACTCCTGAAGTTTCCAGAAGCTGTTCCTGAGGGATGCTCCTGCCTCGCTCCCTTTGGGGTTGTCCTCACCCAGGGAAACTCTTCTGCAGCCAGGCAGAAACTGAGCCTGTGGCTCCATCTGCAGTACAGAGCTGACACAGATCACTGCAGGCAGGGAGAAGAATCAAACCACACTTCTGTGGGCACATCTGCACTCCTGTGGTTATCCCAAGCTGCCTCTTCCACGATTCCAACTTGGTTTAATTTTATGCAATCCCTTTATTTCCCACTGTGTCATTTACTGTTCTGGAGCAGTTTTCTCTGCAGAAGTGAGCAGACACCACTTCAGCCATTACCTGCTCACCTGATCTTCACCTTCCTCCTTCCTGTGAGCTCTGCAGTTCCCTGTAACCACGGGGTCAGTGCAAAGAGATGGGGTTTGGCTCCTGCCATTCAAATCCTCTACTGCCCAACCTGTCCACAGCTTCACACCTGCACCTGAACTCCACTGCTCGAAGCCCTTGTGAATGACTCAAATCTTGCACAATTTCAGGTGGTAACAGTGCAGTTAAGCTTACAAACAGCTGAAATTAGCTGGGCTCAGGAATGTCACAAACCATAAATATTTTCTCCTGCATTTCCACTCGAAACCCCCAGGTTTTACCTTGACAATGTGCAGTTTGGGCAGCAGGTTGCAGTCGGCCAAAGTCATCTCGTTGCCGTCCAGGAACTTGCGGGTGGAGACTGTGACATCCTCCAGGCTGTTCTCGTCGATCTCATCGGGGAGAGGGGAGTTCAGGTACTCGTCCAGCTTCTGCAGGGTTTTCAAGAGGCCACGTTCTAAGGCTGCACAGGAAGGGACGATATCAAAACAAATTATAAACTGAGACTGGTGCCACATCTGAAATACAAACCCCACATCCCTATGCTACCCAGAAACTGAAGGATCTGTAACCCTCATTCAGTTTTTATGGCCACGGCATTGCTGGAGCTGCCTCTGTGGTCACCACAACACCGAAACGGGACCAGAATCCCTTTAAATATCCCACAAATGCAGGTTATTTAAAAGCTGGCTAATACAGGAGTTTGCACTAATTTAAAATACTGTAAGACTGCCCACAAGGGTTTATTTTTGGTTTAAAAAGTGGCTTATGTCAGTTTCTTAAGACTGTGCCTAACTGGCTTAAACTGATTAGAATTAAGCTATGCTGGGGTTTATATACATTTAAACATAATCTGTTTAATGTCACATGCTCAGCAAACAGCCCTGACCAAACACAGAGCACCCAGGCTGGTGCTGGAATACAGCAGGATATGGAATACAGCAGGTTTATGGAATGCAGCAGCAGAGGGCAGCACACCCCATAAAATCCCCATTTATTTCCCAACTGTTTACAAATATTTTGCATCTCTCCCTTTGAAATGCAGCAGAAAGGAATCCCGATTCCCTAAGTTTGGTTTTCCCTCTAAGTTCTCTGAGGACAAAATTGATTTGTACTGAACTACTTAAAGGCCAAACTGTGACTTCTTTACCACTTGCTGATCTCTCGTGTTAAATCTCCTGTTTTCCCTCCACACAGAAAGGTTTTAATCCTTTGAAGTGACACAACTAAGCTTAGCTCAGAACTCTGGATGGGAGCCCTCAGTCCTAGAGAGGTGAAATAAGTGCAGCAGATGCACAGAAATTCAACCAACGGGGCATGACACAAACTCTGCCTGAAATTTGCTTCTGGATGTTAAAATATTTATCCTTCATACAAGAGTTTTGAGTGGCTGTTGCACACAGAAGATCCGAAACCAGGGATATCTACAAACCATGCACACCCCACTGAAATTCTGATAGAACTGAAGTTCTCTTTCAGATGTTGAAATCTTTAACATTAAATTTAAACAAGATTTAATTCATGAGACTCCCAAGTGTCCATCAACATGTAGCTAAACCTGTCAGGGAGACAATTCCCACAAAGCTGCTCTGAAAAACACAAGGCAATGACACCAGGAGTGCACTGTCCCCCCAGTGACCCACCTTCATTAGCTTCTGGTCTAGAGTTCTTGATAAATGCAGAAAATTTGGCAAATATATCCATTCCAGCAGTGTTGGACTCTGGATGCTTTGGTGAGAGTTTCAGGTACCTGAAAAGCAGCAAGGAGCAGAGTGGTGCTGATTATCTATTAACTAGCACCAAACAGCACTTTAAAAAATATTTTACATCAGGTAGATTTACTAATTTATCCTTTTTCAGACTTGCTTCTGAAGTGTAAGTACCACACACTAAGGTTTTTAAACCCAACTTTCCAGAGGAACACCAAAGCACATTCCTGCTTTCTGAATCACATTTGTTACAAGCAGAGTGTCTGAGGCAGCCCAGGGTCACCAGAGCTCCCCGTATCCAGTGCTGCCAAGGGGGCACATCACAGATCTGTAAACAACAACACAGGGTTTTTCCATTTCAATTAATATCAGCTGCTCCAGAGAATTATGGACTCCACAACTTTTAACAAAAAACCTGAAGTCTTGCCATGCTAAAAAGACAAAACAGTTCAGTCTGTGAAAGGCAGTGTCTGGATCTGCCTGCCAGCTGAAGAGCAGAAAGCCAAGAGTCTGGAGGAAGTTTGAACACATTAAAACAGATTCTCACTGTAGTTTATTACAGGTCAGGACTGAGTTTTGTACAGCAGACTCATCTTCACTTGCATTATTTGGACACATCACCAGAACAGCCTGTGCCTGTCACCAAAAGGAAGAGTCTGAAAGAGCAGGAAGGATGACAGGGCCATACAAAGGGTAATTTAAAAATAATCTTTAAGAGAAAACAGTTTTTGATATAAAGATGAGGGAGCTGGGGGAGGAAGGTATGACAAGCAAGAACTATCTTCCATGTCTTCGGTTTATTGATGCTGAAGAACATCTTAATTAGGGCAGAAAAGCCCTTGTGAGAACTGTGCCTATCTGAGATGACAAAGTATCATTCTAACACTTACTTGGGTGGGGCCAGAACATCTTCCAGGAACTCTTCAATCTTGTTCACATCTGTTCTCACTTCCCCATTGTATGTGATGAAGGGTGGGTGAGTGCCTGGAGCCAGATTCTGAAGGTCTGCTGGTTTTCTGGGGTGAGAGGCAAACCAATAAAGAGTAAGCAGGGGACATCATTTCATTGCTACAAACACAAAAGCACTGCTGAGGCTTTCCCATCCTCAGTTTGAAATAGATACCACCAGTTTTCTTTCTAAAAAGTGAGTTTACAATTGAACATTTTGAATACAGTTGCTAACAATTAATTTAAAACAGTTAAAAACAATTTCTCCTACCTCTGCCTGTGTTTATTCTCAAATCAATACAATGTTGACTAGAAGAGGGAGATCTATACACACACCACACAAACGCTCTCCCTCTTTCCCAAGCCCTACAGAACAGTTTATATATAGCATAATCTGTGCTAATCCTCCCCCTTCACACAGAGCTGCTCTGGAAATAAGCAACTCTGATATAGCCCAGTGTAGAAACCATTTATTACATGCCCAGGGAGTTCGGTTCTAGGCAGGCTGACAGATGCTTAAACACCATGTTTAAAATTATGCTTCAGTGTCCTCCAGTGAAAAAAAAGCTATTTACAAACAAGAGCAGCACACCTGGGAGAGGAATCCCCACATTTGTACTAGACGTGAGAGAAACAGCAAAAAGCTGAAATCAGCCATTCCTAACTCTGGCAGTTCTAACATTTCCTTCAGGCAGAGCAGAGCGGCCTGGCCACCACCTCCTGCTGGCCCGGCAACAGCAAACACTGGCCCAGCGGAAAACTTTGCCAAGGTAAAGCTGCCCCTTTGCTGCTGTTTGAACAAATCCAGACTGGACCATAAGCCCTGAACCGGCATTGTGCCTTGTCCAGCACGGCCACGTTCCTGAGCCAGCTCCAGGCATCCAGGAACTGGATTTACAGGAAACTGGAACTGCAGTTCAAGAAATCCTCCTGACAACACCAGACAGGGAAACTAAACTGGTGACATCCACAAACACAGTCCTGCAGGGCAGCATGAGAATGCAGCGTGTTCAGGGAGGGCACCTGGACTCTAAACTGAGCACAGTTTACAAGTTTATCTTGTTTTCCATTTCTTACAAAATTAAGAACCCCTGCCAGAATTTCATGCCCTGCCCACTGCTGCCCCTTTTATAGTGCCAAAGTGTGTTTACTTGTAAGGCTGAATGAGAAAAGTGATTTTCATACTTTAGAATATTCCACGCCCTGCTTTAAGCCAGGGGATGGCATTCTTATGAATACAAGAATTTAACTCCTTTCAATTTTTAAGCTTCCGAGAAGTTATTTCTCACTAAGAGTTGCCACCACTCTCTCACTTTTAGGATTTAAAGTCTGTCATCGGGTAATGCTTTAAGGAGCTTAACACTTCATTTAAATACAGCTTTGTAACTCCCAACAATTACAGGAAGTCATCGTGGCTCCCTTCCAATTCCCCATGTTGGCCAGATAAAATTCCTCAAAAGGAATGTTATTTTAAAAACGAACACGGGCAAGACCACCGGATCTGCAGGAATACTATCAAAGGCAAGCTTTAGTTCAGAAACAGATTATTCCAAAGAACTAACCAAAAAACTTCTCCAAAGAACCAGAGTGCATCTCAGAGCACTTTATTCATCCAGTCAGACCACCTGGATCTTTCAGGAGAAAGCAAGCAGAGATTAAGATCCCACAGCCCAGGCCCAAACATAATTCAGGGTTTGACTTCCAGTTTGCTGCTCCTGCCAGGAGATTATAAACAAGCCCTGCTTTACCACAGCCTTTGGAGCACAACTACACAGGAAAGGCCTTAAAAGGCTCAGAGTACAAATTCCCTTAACAGCCAAACAAGAAGGCAATTAATGTAACAGTCAAGTTTTACTTCAGAGATAAATCTGGAGAGCTTAAAAAACAAACCAAACCCAAACAAAAAAACCCTTCTATAACCACTCCAAATAATTCCAAGATGGTTTGTGCCTACCCCAAAGTTTACCAGGGGTTTTGGAGGCAGGGCCACACTATCTGGCCATCACTACCCCCAGAGTTAAGGTGTAAACACCTCGTGGCTTTGCCACAGACCAGAACAGCAATTAGCATGCAAATTATTTCTTGTAGAGCAGACAAAATCCAGCCCCCAAATGTAATACATTTATAAATTACACAAGTACTGCAATGAGTATCTGAAGAGTAACACGGGGAAAAGTCGGCACTAAAACCCCAGTCCCTCAGCAGTATTTCACACTGCTGAAGCTGGATTCACCTCTGGGCAGTATTTAATATTTAATTTTAATATTTAGTATCATTATTGAAGCTTTGTCTGTCAAAGGAACTGCAAAAACTCAAAATGAAGATGTTTCAAACAGGATTTCAGCACTCAGCTGAAGGCAAGCTGGCCCTGAACGTTGTTCCAAGCCCAACAAATGGTTTATGCACTGCAGCTCTGCTCTGGCCTCCAGAACAAGCCAGAGCTCTGAGCACTGAAATGCTGCTGCCCAGAAGGGGAAGAATGAAGCCTCTGTGTGCCCAAAGAGAGGGAAGAAATGCCTGACTCCTTGCAGAGGGTGGGACAGCCCTCCTCGTTTGCCTGTGTGAGCATTCTGTGTGCTGAGAGCAGAGCTGAGAACTGCAGAATGTGCCTTTGTTAGCACAGCGCAGTTACAGAGGGGAAACACACGGCAGAGCCAGGCAATCCAGGCTCAGCTTCTCCTGTGTCCCAAGTCCCTCACTTGCGAACTTTTGTACCCAACCATGACCTTTTCAGCCTCACAAACAGACAGAACTGGCCCTGCTGTTGTGCAGCAAGGACGTTATGAGGCAGAGGCAAGCAAAGCCTTTTTTTTCTTTTTGGCCAACAAAATAAATTCAATTGTTTGAAACAATTCCTGCTCTGCTCTTCAAGTTCGTGTCTAACAGGAACAAAGAGCAGAGGAGATAATTGCCTTGAATAATGTGCTTGTAAAAGCAGCTTCTTGCGACAATATTAAGGCACCACCTAACATCTATTATCATCCTGGTAGTGATAACAAAGGAAAACAGCCCCATCTGATAACAAATATTTCCTATTATGCACTAGGCTGGATGTGATGTTCTGCAAGCTACACTGCTCTGCCACTGGGTATTGATCAATCCACAATGTTAAAGTTGTATTTATGGACATTTAAAGTCTAAAAGGAATTAAGTTTGTATCAATACCTATTCCAACCTGAATTAGCTTCAGTCGTCCTTCGTTTCCTTTCCAGTGCACAACACAAAGGTGGTTTATTTGACCTATTCCCCTGCAGATCTTTAATTTTGCACTTATTTTGTGTTTTCCCCTCCTCAACAGAAAAAAAAACCTGAAAGAAAGCTTTCCTTGTGTAAGGAAGGTCAACTTTAAACATCTGCAACCAATTTATATGCTAAAAGTTAGTCTTACATCCCACTCCCCCATCCAATTAACTCCAAGTTGCCAAGGGGACACAAAATAAAGCCAATTCATCAGGCATATTTGGCATTTTAATGATATCTAAACTGGTTCAGCAGTAAAAAGCCTTCCAAGCCTAAAATATCTCTGTCTACCTTCTCCTCCTCGTACCCCAGTAACTGCAATAGGTTAAACAACACCATCATTAAAGGTAAAGGAAATCCCAAACCACCAACAGTCCACAAGCACAAGTTCTGCTCCTGAGTTTCCACAAACCACAGGCAGGGCTCAGTGGAAGATGTGACACATTTGGTTTACGGGGTTGGCAGCACCAATATTTGCAGGGAAATCCCACACTGGCCAGAAAAGCTCTTTGAGCAGCTATAAATGCACCCAGAGCTGACAAAAGCTGCTTTCTCCCGCTCACCACACATGGAAGTCTTAAACGTGCCTTGCCAGCACTGAAGCAGCAACTTTAGTGATTTTTAAAAGCCAAACAAGTCACCTCCCTCAAAAAAATCACAAGAGGTTAAGTCCAGCAGGGCGATTTCTCCCTCATACGTTGGATTCAGTGGAGAATGCTGTGTTTCTGTTGGCTTTATTCCTGAAATTCAGGTTTGGAGGCACTGGCAGCCTCCCCTCTCTGCAGAGCTGTGACCAACAGAGTTTTACATCAGTGCTGGGAAAACATGACTTCACACCCAAAGCAAACACAAGGCCCCTGCTGAATTTAGCACTTTCATAAAAAAGAATGCCCAGCCTTAGGAAATTAAGACTCCTGGATTCACTTCTCACAGTTTTTAGCCACCAAGGTACTCATTTCATAGAGGACAAGTTGCTATTTAGGTGACAGCACCATGACTTATCTGGCTGATGCTGAACAAAGGCAGAATATTCTACATTTTATTTCCTACCATTTCACGTGGATTTACCTCATGGACAGATATTTTCATTATTATTGCATAATAACCAAAATTATTATTAAAAACATTAAGGAAAGGAGTAGGCTGCACATTAGCACTGACAATTATCCAACAGTCACTGGAGATTTGACCAGAGGGTGGTTGACCAAAAGTATCCATCTGTCCCCACTCAAGGGATCTTGACGTGAAGTCAGTAAAGGAAGATTCAATATTCAGTTATAAAAGACTTTGTGTGAGTTTTACAGAAGAGCTTCACTGAACAAATTCAATCCAACAGTCACTGGCCATTATTTCTGGTTAAACCATCAGTGAATGCACCACTTACATCCAGGTTGCCTCAGTTATTTATTAGGACAGTTTTTAATTTCAGAAAATCAGCCTGTAAGCCATAAAAGCTTTATTACACCAAGGGTGCTGAACTCTTGCTGGTCCAATAAATCAAGTATTTCTTACCTCTTCAGGTCCACTGTTGTGACACTGAACACCACTCCCTTCAGCCACAGAATCATGAAGAGCCTCTGGGAAAAGGGACAGTTTCCTATGCTCTCACCATCACTGCCAGCCTGCAGGACAGAACAGAGCATTAATCTGGGAAGGACTGCTCCATCTACACATCTCACAAACACTGGAACATCTCTAGTTAAACACACACTCAGCACAACTGAAATTGCCACATTTATGAAGTTTTTACTTGTCATGTCCTCTAGCTGCTCAAAAAAATGCATAGAACAATATTTCAGCCAACAAAAGTTATCTTTGACACTGAAGATGATGCAGCTGCCCTTGGCAGCAGAACATCCTCCTCTGAGCAGCCACACCTTCTGATGGCAGTTTTCCAATGTCAATGTTGTTCTTTGCTCTTTATTATTCTTTTTTCTTTCTTCTCCAAGGCAGAGCTAATTAATTGTAGTCATCTTCCAGTTCAGTGCTTCTATCTCTCCCAGTGCAGTGCTACAGGGAGCCAACTGCAGCCAGGAACTGAGAATTGATTGTACTGCAGGTGTTGTGAGGAAAGACATAACTGTGAGTACATAGAGACTTCACTGACAATTAAATAATATCCCAAAGCCACTTTTTATAGGCAATTTATCAATCAGTCTTTGTCCTACCACAACAAAGGTCCATTAGAAAGCAGCAGTGAGCTCCCCAGCGATAGCACACATCTCATCATCGCTCTGACAATGAAGGATGCATTGCTGAGTTGGAAAATTTTAGTTTTTACTGGGCTAGAATGAGGCACTGGAAACCTTTGTTATAAAATTCAGTCCTCTGAGAACTGGTTCAGTACTTAAAGCAGCTATATATGTCAGATTATCCTGACGTGTACTTTATATCAGATGAGTTTCAATGGATTTTGCTTATTATTACTATTAGAGTCCTTCCAAGAGTGATTTTCGTCAGTACAATTCTCAAAGCCTGGCCAATTCTTTCATCATCACAGAGAGCAGAATTAAGAAGGACTTTGCAAGTTAAGAAGAGTCACAGCAGGATTTTCAAAGGCCAGGAAAATAGAAAGTTTTGCAGTGAAACTGTCTTAAATCAGAAAGCTGTTTTGGTTTTTGTAAACTCATGGGGCCTTTGCAGATAAAGCTGAGTCTCCTTTAACAGCTGTTGAGGATTTATAAACTAATGTTCCTACAGCTTATGGACTCATTTCTGCAAGTGTACCTCCTGTCAGAGCTTCCAAAGATCTGGCTGTAGATACAGAGTCAATTTTCTTCAAACCTTTATTAGTGTCATTAATGAAGACTTGCAAGAAAAAGGAAGTTGTCTTTCTGCCCTAAATTACAAATTGCCTGCTTTATCTTTGGAAAGTAAAGTCAAACTCGCAGCAGATTATTGTTACTGGATTGTCTTAAACTCTGCCACATGTCTGCCCAGGAGACTGAACTCTAGAAGCATCCAGAAAAAGAGTAAAACAGAGCCAGTCTGGGCACTCTGCTCCGCACAAGCTCACCCCAGGGGCAGGTACCTGTGTGAGGATCCAGCTCCGGGGATCCCTGTGCTGCTGCCTCATCCCCACGCTCACAGCAGCAGTGTCTTCACTCAGCACTCTCATCCAGCAGCTGTGCTTTTATGGATGTTAATATTTAACACATCACCGTCCCTCCACACAGCAGGGTGGATTTCAGCAATTCCCACCAGTTACATCCCTGTGTTTACACTGGAACTGACATTTCCTACAGGTGAATCAGAGATTTATATTCAACCGATTTTTCTGCTGCCATGTCTCAGATCAGATCTACCTTTGGAAAAAGGTTTTGAAAAGCACAACACTGCATCCCATCTAAGGAAAATATATATTTTGTACTGCCCAGGGTAATTCATGTTTTGAAGCAGAAATAATTCTTTGACTCAGAACTGATCTCAGTCTTCAAACTTAAAGCAAAGCCTGAGCTACACTGCAGTAACAGCACAGGCTAAAACCCCCAGCCCATTAAACTCTTGGCCCCCTGGAATCCAAACCAAAGCTACTTCAAAATCACAGAACTGCACAAGAAGTTGTTTAAAAATTCAGGCATAGCACTGACCTGTGGCTTTCACTAAGATCCATCCTCTTAAGCCAAAATCAAAGTGACCAAAAAAGGCCAAATGCATTTACTTATCCCAAAACTTTCCTTCTCTCCCAACACAAGTGCAGCATTCAAAGCGAGCAACCAACCAATAGCATCTGCTTTAGTTTAAGCAAGACAGGATTTTGGGATTATTTGAGTCAGAAGAAAGGATCAGAGCCCAATAACAGCCAGTGCTATGAACAAACCCTGATGCACTTTCAAAGCCCAGCGGCCTAAACGGAGCTGAGACTTTTCTGTCTGCAAACGTTTGTCCCATTTCTGCTCCAAAAAGTCCCAAGTTATTCTGAGCACATACTGCAAAAGGAATGCACTCGGAATGCCAAGAAACTTTGGCTCCAGTGCTCTCGAGCCAAGGAATTCTGCCCTGTAACTGTTTGCCCGAGAGGCCCACTTTGTGTCTCTGTGTTTGATGCACCGGCTGCTGCAGCCCCTCCTCAGGAGCAGCAGGCACTGGATTCTCCCTCAGTCCCTGAGGATTCTCTTCTGAGGGTCACCAGTTTGGTGGATCTTCCTGCAAGACTCACTCCTGGCTCTGATTTTGTCCACTACAACAGAGCTGTGCTGGCAGTAAACTCTAAACCTTATATATTACAAGAATATTCTGAAATCTGACACAATTTGTCACGCAGGGGGTTAATCATGGCATAACTGTTGCTTGTCATTGTCTTGTCTTTGAATTCAGGCCATAAAATTCCAGGATATCTTCAGTGTCTAATCCTCATCACCATCAGAGTACAGCAAATATTAAATGTTGACTTCTTTACACTAACCTCAGCATAGGCTATTTGTTAATTTAACAAGATTATAGTCATCCTGTACTAAGGAGCTTTGGGGTTTTATTTCAATTTCTTTTTAAAACCAGTCTAAAAATCTTTATTACAGTAATATTACTAATGCCAATCTGCCTGCAATTAGGGCTCATTTTCAATTCTACCATTGCCCACCGAAGGATATCTATTCAAAAACCTCACCATATATCTAATTTCACTGAATTTCAGGTTTCCAATTGAAGGGATTAGGACCAGACAGAAGAAAAGTGCCATACCTCACACACAGCGAGGAAAGATGGAATTTTTCACTTGTGTGTTACCTTCTACAAACTGAATTGAATTAAAAAAACTTCTGAAAAGGTGGCAAAAAAGACCTTGTTAATTGTAAGACGTGGCACGGGGAGAGCAGAGTACACACACACCAGAGCACTGCCCTACCGTGGTCTGTGAAAACAAATACAGCTATTTTTAAAGAAACATTAAAGAAAGGAAGTTCAAACAAGAATGGGAGAGTTACAAGGCAGTAACACAAATCAGCTGCTCATTGAGAAGTCGACCTGGTTTATCACAGCCCCAGTGAAACTCCTGGCAACTCCCAGTGGCCAGCAGCTCGGCCCATGCAGAGGTGCCAGCTCTTTGGAAAGGGAAAACCCCCCCAAAAAAATCTTCTTATCCCAGCGTCTGGAAGTCTGAGCTTAGCTCGGAAGCCACCTCCTCCCTTTCTCTTCCCCTGAGAAGTGATTTCATTCAAATGAGACTGTTTTTCCAAAAGAAAAACCCCAGAGAGTACAAGTAATAAGTAATCAAACATCTGCTTGAGGGGCTGAACAAGCTAAAGGAAGAAAAAAAATCCATTTAAATTGTGAAATGTTTGTCTTTACAGCTGCATAAAAATTAACCTGAGTCCTGACACGGGAACCTGCGTGGATTTACTTTAGTGAGGGAGTGCTGAAGTTTATTGCAAGACTAACAAAAAACCAGACAGGCAAAGAAACACTAAAAGGGCACAAAGCCCTTCTTATACAGCACAGATCTGAGAATTCGAGAAATCCTTGGTCCCAAAGACCCCTGCGAAATTGTTTCAAATATCACCCAGTTAAAAGGAGCCCACTACGAGTTTCCCAAACTGAATCAAATAACTGCAGAAATAATAATAAAGTCAAAGTGCATCTGATGAGCAATGTAATACCGCTCAGTCTCTGCCTACAAAAATAAAACAAAAGGAAAGGGCAGAACACCAGAAAACCATTTCTTAATTTGCCCAAAACTCTCACAGGACTTTCTCCCAGATCTGACACACCAGAAGTGGTAAAAAAAGTTTGAATGAAGCAGGATAAATGCATTTTAGAAACATCTCACAGAATACTTTTCACCAAAGACAACTACTGGAGCCATCTGACTGCACCGCCAAGAAAATCCCCACTTCCCCAAGTAAGAAATCTGCACCCTGCAAAGTCTAGAAGAATAATGTTCCAACCAATAAACAGATTGGGGGAAAATGAAAATAAATGAGAGGAGATGTTCAAATTTTGAACTCAGCAATCTTGAAATACGTCTCAAGTTTTGACAGTGAAAACCAAACCTGCTGAGAAAACTGCATGAGCAACCCAGCGTGATGCAAAGCCATTGCCTCAAACCAGCAGATAACAATCAATTATGCATGTTTAATGAGCAGCAAGCTCATTCAGAAACTGAGTAATTAATAATAATCCTTTAAGGATTACTGTTTTGAGAGGAATGGTTTAAGGTGAAGTAACAAAGAGATTCAAGTGAAAAACCTGCAGCAATTCCAAGGTCTGAGATAAAGGAACAGAGAATACAGAAAGGAGTGGTTTGATGTTCCACACATGAAAAGGGTCTGGGTGTATCAGCCCAAATCCTTGGACCTTTATCTTGCCAAGCTGAACAGACAGAATTCTGTGGTGCTGACTGAGGGTGTTTTCAGATAAGCTGTAAAGAACAACACCCATGGAAGGAGTGCGACAGTAATTGATGTAACAGATTCTCCCCAGAGTGCCATTATTCCAATGTTCCCTGTGTGCTCAGGCAGTGGATGGATGACCTCAGGGATGCTCTGTGCAAACCAAAGCGGGCTTTAAAGGCTCCCCATGGCTCAAATATTGATGAATATTGATGTTTTCCTCTTATTCAAAGAGGAAAACAAGTGACAAGGCAATGAGGTGCAGAGACCAGGGCTGGAAAAGTTTATCTGCAATAGTGTTCCACTCCTTGTCACCCTTCCAGATCTGCAGTTTGAGAAGGGAGTTGGTTTGTGTTTTTAGGGGAGGAACAGGTCAGGGAGCAAGGCAGAGTCAGGCCCTGACTAAATCCGGTTCAACCAGATTTAATCTGAGGGCTGAGTGACAGGGACACTTCCTCCTGTCACCTCTGCCTCTCCAGGACAGAGCACAGCTGGGGCCACAACCTCCAGGGCAAAGCTTTTACCAGGCAGAGTAAAAATGAACAGGACATTTCAACACAGGGTGGCACAAAAATGGGGCTGATACTGCTGACAGCCCAAAGAAGTTCCCTGCCGCAATGAACAAGCCCAGGAGAGGTGGGAATTAGGAAGAAAAACCCAGCAGCACATCCTGCAGAGGATTCAGGGTATCAGAAGGACCTTCATGCTGTGTTTCAGTGCACATCAAACATTTCATTCCTGTCACTGGGAGCCTACAGGGACAGGCAGAGCAGCCACTGTGGGGACAGACAAGAAGTTAAACTACTCCTTGTCACTGTCTTAAAGCACGGACAGCGGGCAAGCAAAGCTTTCTCCAGCCTTCATATGGGAAGGTCATCTACAGATACCTCACACAGGAGCAAAGGCACAGCTCAAGATAGTTCAGCTGTCAGGGCACACGTCCTGTGTACTCCAGCTGACACACAGCACAGCTTTTTAAAATACTTTGAAACCTATCCTGCACATTTACTGCTAAACTGAGTTTAAAAAGTCACTAAAGACTCAGTCTGAGAACAAAAAAAGCCTGTAGAAACCATTAAGAAGATTTATTCACACTATTAGTGTCTCTGACCAGCAAGCTAACTCCTGTAATTCTTCCACAATGTCGAGAAAATTCTAAATAAAACACCCAGCACCACTCTCCTCACTCACAGGGCAGCAGTTTGGCACTTTACATCACTTACTCCAAATTCACCTTCGTTCCTACTGCCACCGGCAACTGTACTCCAACATAACCTTCCCTGATACCTTTCAGAAGCTTCTGAACTCAGAAGGTAACATTTTTCATAAAGTAAGTGACAAAATAAGCAAGTCCCTTATTACATGGCACACACAAGTAAGAAAATGTCTTTCAGGAAGAGAGTGCACATTCATTTTCAAACTGCAGACTGACCTGAGCCTGCTCCAAATGAAGCTCCCAGCCTGAAGTGTCTCAGCCTGATCTTTACATCACCAGTGTAAGCCCTTTAGTGCCTTTTGAAAGTGAATTTTTAATTTGCTAACACTGTGTGAAGTTAAACTCCCAAGTCACAACCACCACACCCCACCCAAATTTAGCTCTACTGAACAATTTAGGCCATCACTGCTACCTTAAATAGCCATTCCTTTGAGAAAAACATAGGAAAAATGGGGGAAAAAAGAGCATCAGGTCAGTGCTCATACCTGGAATTCTCAAAGACAATTAGCCTAAGATAATTAGTACACATTTGCTATATGCTGACTGACATTAACACAGCCAGGGCAAAACCAGCCTGAGTTACCACAGCGTCTCATGAGCTCCATCACCTTTGTGCCATTTGTAGTCAACCCAAGTTCCACATCAGCTGAAATTCCTTTAAACTCAAAAAATACTTCAAAACAATTAGCTGAAGTCCCTGTGTTTACTTGAGATCTGGCTCTTACAGCAGGGAAAGGAATGTTTGTCAGCCCATTCAAGCTGCCTCTTAAGTCACTACCTTTCTGATAAGTCACCACTGTGTCACACACTGGACTGGAACAGCCACTGGCCATTTTAGGATGATGTTATTTTTAGCCCTGTGATGCTGTTCCCAAGAAAATAATTAGCAGACTTTCCTTGCCCACTTTCCTACAACTCTTACTCACTGCTACCCAATTCTCACTGAAAAGCTTTGGGAGAAAGCTATGGGAACCTCGTGATGCATGGAAGTAAGTTCACAATTCAGCAGAATTTAATTAAATGCTTCTAGTCCTTTGGAGAACAGGAGATTCCACGCTCATCCTTTGGGAGAATCAAATGGAGAGTCCCAAACCTGCTTTAAATACAAATCACCATTTTCTTCATTGAAGAAATTAGCTTAATGATAGGAACACAAAACCCTGGGTTAATTGCGGACAGACAGACCCAGGACATTTCCTGCCCTGGCACAGGAAAATTCAATTATTCACTAATGGCACAAGCCTGGCATCTCTGCTGTGGCAATACCTTGAACAGAGAGCTCGTGTTGAACAAACCCCTCTATGATCAGCAGGGCCACACTGACTAAAACGTGCCGGGTAACATCGACACAATCTTGTAACATTCTGGTAGGAAACTGTACACAGACAATTAACTCTGCAGCACTGAGGGTTTCTTTTACACTGCCTGTCAGTTGCCTTTGGGTCTCTAGCACATAAACCTAGAGCAGGAATTGTTCATGACAGTGATTCTCTCTCCCTGCACTTATTAAATTTGTTAAAGTACAGTGTGTGCCTTGGCTACAGCCCAAGAGACCCATTTCCAAACCTCCCCCACCAAATCATGAAGCATCAACATGACAGGAAAGAGCTGCAAACTCTGTCACTGAGGCTCAGAAGAACCGAGTCAAATTTGTATCTGTGGCATTTCAGAGTTCTTCAAATAAACCTCTGACTGTGCATCACTTCCGTGGGACAGGAAAACACAGAGCTGTGTTTGTGGTATTTTATAACCTCATTTAGAGAGAGATGAGCCCGGGGCTGGGCAGATGAGCAGAGAGAACAACCAAGAGCTGCTCCAGGTTCACCCTGGGCTGCTCCTCCTCCTCTAGGTCACTCCAGCCCAGCTGACTTGGACTGAACCCTCCCAGGAGCAGGAGAGCCCAGAGCAGGTTCGTGTCCAAATCCCAGCCCAAAAGGCACCACCTGGGAGCTTCCAAGTGCTGGTAAAAGACAGGAGGTACAGCTACAACCACAGCTGCCTCCAGCCTGGGCTGTGAGCAGCACTGCCCACAGAAGGAAGTGTCAGTGAAGACAAACTGCCCAAATTCTCAGCAGCCCCTCAAAGAGCAGTGCAGTTCTGAACCTGTTCCCCTGCTAACAGCACATTCAGAAGCTCTGGGAAGGAAAAACATTATCTGAGACCAAAAGTGGGACTGGAATTTTTATTTTAGAAGGAAGGGTTTGAGGAAGGCCTGCTCCCTCTCCAACACAAGCACAACTAAAAGGCACCTCCCTGACTGAATTCCCCCTCCCCTGGGAGATGGGATCCGAGTTTCCTCCTCTGGGACACGTGTCCTTATCTCCCTGAGCTCCAGAACAGTGTCTCACCAGGGCACCTAATGCAGCACTCTGAAAGGCCATAGAAATCTACTTAGGTTTGCTTTGATTTTATTTTTAGATAAAACCACGTAAAAAAGCTATTTCCTTTATTTCAGAAAAGCAGCTCTCCAAAGGACACGGCAGCAAAGTCCAGCCAAAATAGTAAAGCTTCAAGAGAGCCAAGAAACTCTGAAGCTGGTCCAGTAGCACTGACTGATCCCATTAGCTCTTCCCAGGAAAATATACAGATATGACTTCACTCCTGGATTACACTCCTATATTTAGTTTATACCTAATATGGAGATTCAGTGTGCAGAACTCAGTCATTTCCTTTCCTCGGCTAAGTTCCTTGCCCTTTGTCTGGCCAACAATACAAGGAATAAGTCTGAACTCTCAGAGAATTCCCACACAGAGATGTTTGTAATTAACAGCAGTTTAGCTTAAATTTTTCAATTCAGCAGAAGCAAACACCCTAAAAATCCAGACTGCGTCACAAAGGCATTTGACCTGAACTAAAAACCCCAAACTACTCAAAGCAAGTTTTAAAAAATTAACTTTTTTTTTTTTTTTTAGGGAAAAAGTATTCTAAATAATGTATTTAAAGCTCCTGCAGTCAAACCTCTATTTAAACTCCCGTGAAGACAACATAACAATTTTGGGTTTGGGTGTTTTTACTGTTAAAATATACACAAACGCTTAATACCATAAGGGAGCACCTAGCATCTATTTTAAGACTAAAACTATATTATTCCACTGAAAAATATGCAGGGAAAAAAAAACCCCAAACCTGATTAGGACAATAAGCTGTTTGTTAGGGGTTATTTACCAAGATACTTTGAAGATAAAAATCAAATTAGATGGACAACAAATACAGATGTAAATTATTTTTACATGAACCATCAATTTGCAACCAACCACCACCTTAATTAAATTTTGTTGTCTTAGACAAACTAAGTGCCTCCCCTGGCAGACAAAAACCACCTTGTTTTCTCCCACACTGTGCAGTTAAAGCTTTACAGAACTGCACTGCTCAGTTCACTGGGAAAAGAGAACATCTACCAAAACAAGGCAACAAATCCAATTACTGCCAAGTACAGTTATCCAGTCTTAAAAGTCTTTCTTGTGGATTTTTAACTGGTATGTCCAGCCCAGCCAGAAGCTTGGATTGATGCAGGCACTGCTACAAAAGCTTGCAGGCCTTGTGTTTGTCACATCACAATAAATGTTTCATTTAAAGACAATCTGAACACACACTGGTGAGAAAATAACAGTTCAGGGCTTTTTTTGGCCCTTTGAGCTAATGAACACTTTTAAAAATCTAACTTTAGAGTCCAACAGTCGCTTCCCAGAGTACACAGCTTACTGTTTAGCCTGGAGTTCAAGGAATTCCCCAATTAGATCCTTCCAAACACAGATTTCTGGAAGGGACAACTCAGCCTTCAAAAAATCCACGTCCAGAGAACCAACTTCTCTGCTCTCCCCATTCCAACTAAAAGACAGACAGTCTTGCTCCTTGAATAAAGAACTCTTTCCATCCCCAGGATGAGGTCAGGATAACCATGGGAGGACCAGACAGTGCCATGAGTCACTCCAGGCTGGGAGGGGAATGATTACCAACTTCTTAGCATGCTAATCCTGTCCCAGTGCTGCCCACTGCCAGATTAGCAGGCCCTCCCACCCACTCCCTAAACTGATGTAAGGGTTCCTCATATCTTGTTACTTCTCAACAATCAAGTATCTTTACGTCCACACAAAACTCTCTTTAAAGAGGATCTCACTCTCTTTATACATTTTCACAAGAATGCTGGTGTTCATGATGCCCTTCCCTGCTTTGTGAACTCATCACTGCACACCCACCCTGTCACAGACTGACACACAAAAGCTTGGACAAGGCTTGGATCCTCAGTGTTCATTTATCCCTGACTTTTGACAGCATCCAGGCCCTAACTTTGCCCCACAACACGTGCTTTGACACACAGGCTTCTTCCACTTCAAGCCCTCAATGCACCCCTGAGAAATCCCAGCTGGGAAAACTGAGGACAGATTTGTCTTTTGTAGCAGGATCTGTGTTCCAGGAACATGTCCCTGGCATCTGACCCACAGAGGGAGTGACTCACAAGCACCACTGCCCATGCCCATACACCCCAACCTCAGCCTGTGAAGGGCGCCGAGCTGAAATCTGGGAATTCACACAGTTTTTAGATCCCTCTAAGGGGAAAGGAGGAAAAGCGCCTGAGTGTTACGACACATTTCAGCTGCAAAGTCAAACACAAGTTCTCCTGACAGTCAGAGCTGTCTAGATGTTAATCATTGGGAAGGGGAGAAGGGATGCCGGGGAATACAAGCATTACTCAGAAGCAATTCCTGACTGAAAGAAAGCTAACTCATCTGTGTAATCCCTCTGGAAATTATTGCCAGGAGGTTTTAAGCTTACTTACCAATGATGTGCAAAAAAAATTAACATTTACACTTGAGACGATCTCTGTACTTTTAAACAACTCTGTACCCAGAGCACCAGCTCCTGAATCACCAACCAGACTCAAATCAAAAAGCCAAGGATGTTTCTGGCTGTGAGAACTTTCCCAGGCAGAATTTAAAGGAATTGCAGTTTGCTGGGCAGAGAAGGGAAAGGCCTGATTTATACCCACTGAGCACAGGATATAACAAAGTGGTTACACCTCAGTTTATAAAGGACTCCTTTACAACGCTCCCAAGAAATACCCCTCACATGACATTTTGCTGTCTACACCACACACATATCAAAGACAGGCTGAGGAGGTTCTCAGCTGCTGAGGTTACATCAAACCCTCCAAGGATGATCTGGTGCATAAGGAGGAGACTTATCTAATGAGATTATCAAGCAATAACCCTGCCAAGACTATCTCTGAGAAGCAGCACTGCCTGTCTCCAGTCCTGTTATTTCCTTGTACTGAGTGCCTTTAAATTGTACAGCTACTTTGTGGGTGGAAAAAAAACCCAAACTGATGACAAAGAAGCTCATGGGATTGTTTGTTATAAACCGATGTACAGAGCTATAGGGCTGCAGAGTGCCACAGCAGAGCTTACATAAGCACAGGGTGAGACAAAGGCAGACCTGAATCCACACAAATCACCCTGCTCTGCCCAGCCCTGAGCTCCCATGGAGCTGCTGCTGGAGATGCTCACATCCCCTTCCTGCCACGGCCCCAGCTTGCAGTGAACAAAACAGACCCCAAGCCCGGAAGATAAACAGTTCACCTGCCAAATCTCTGTTTGGTTCTGATATACAAAGACGGAGACAAGCTTCTGCTACAATCACTGAGAGTGGGGTATTTATTAAATGTGAAATCACAGCTTTTTTTTTGTACTGACAGTACAATTCAAAGGTAAACAGATAGTAGACTTTATCTGATTTTCAACACAGGCACCCAATTTCGCAATGACGTCTTATTTGAGAGCTGCCAGAAATCCAAGGTCTGATTAATTAGCAAGTACACACACGTTACTCGGTGGAGAGACCTTCCTCACTGGTTCCCTACATCTGCTCCAACCCATCCCATGCCAGCACATATACAACTGTGAATTTCTGGTTCGTGGAGTCTGTTGCTTGTTTCCTTTAACACCGAACTTGTTGACCCTGTGTGTCTTCACCTCGGTATTAGAAGAGGATGCAATCACCGAGTGCCCTCCAGAACACCCAGGGCTGAGCTTCCAGCAGCTCCATCCTCACACACTCCCTTACAGGAACTGCACAGGCAGTTTTGTAACAGTCCTGTGATTCTCACAGCTGAGTGGGTCTATTTGACCAAGTCACCTCACCACGTTTTTTATTTACAATAACATTCCACATGCCATCAACTAAAGCGCAGCTATTATTCCAAGTGACCTATCTGAGCTGCATTCAGATCCCAGAGCTCAAGTTTCTCCGAGCACATTCACCACAATGCAGCCTTCACTGCTCTGAAATGCCACTAGGGCACATAAAAATATTCCTGTTAGACAATGGAAGCCTCTCTCATTAATAAAACATGGAACATACGAGGAAACTAAATGAAACCAGATACATCACTGGTTTTCTCCTAATCAGCTCTCAGGAGAAAAGACTTGGAAAATATTTACAGTTGGTTTAAAAGAGACCACAGGCAGTCCACCGGCTCTGGAATGAAAAAGTGCTGAAAGTTTGCATTGTGACACCAAGAAACAGATTTACCACCTCAGTTTCAGCACTGTAACAGATTGTCTTACCTAAGTACTATAATTCTGCACGGAGTTCTGACAGACTATGAAAATACAAGTTACAGCACATTGATACATTGTCTTCCGGAAAAAATCATATCAATTTGCTGGTGACAACACCCTGATAGAGTTTATCCTAACCGAACCCCAGCCATGTGTGTGCTCCTCCCCTTGCCGTGCCCATCCTATTTTGTTACTGATCACAATTTTATAAGTCTCAAACCCCAGAGTTTGGGCACCGAGCCAGACCCTTTCTCCTGCTTCACAGGTTTGTTTCTCAAGCTTTAATCCCTACCTTTGTTTCATCTCAGTCTGGCTGCTACAATCCTTTGTGCTCAGGTCATGCAGTCACCGCCCCTGGGCCGCGGGCGCTGGGCTGAGAGCTCGACTTTGGTCCAGAACTCTTTCCACTACCTCTGCCTGAAGAGCTTCCTTGGCTAACAGTGCCCAGGTGGATCCCAGACACGGCTTGAAAAGTGATTATCCGTGTGGAGAAACACTCGGTAACTTCACTTTTTTTCTAGATTCAACCACGTGAAAAACTGCCACTGAGCTTCTCGTAAAAAAAAAAAAATTACTAAAATCCAAATTTAGTGCTCCTCTAGACAGACACTGTTGGTTCTCTTCAATACACATTCTGCTTGCATTTTCTGAAGTGACTATCTAAATGAGTCAGAGAACAAGATTTTATTTGCTTTACAAAAACGGTGTCCTGATAATCCTCAGCAGCTTCAATAAAGTGTGGGACAGGAGAAACAGCCAGATGAAAAAACTGTTTTGGTCTGTCTGCTGGGGCTGGGGTTGTTCTTTATCTACAGGGTTTTACAGGGAAATAATCTTTACCTGAAGATCGTGAAGGCAGACAAGAATAACTTCTTATTTTAACCTGAACTTTATCCCTAGGGCAGACAGTGCTCAGCATGCAGCAGTCATCCGTAACTCTGGGAAAAGGCTTCCTCGAGGGTAAAAATCCTCACCGATAAACCCAAATTTAGCCTTCTTAAACCCATGCCAATAAAGAAATTTCAATTGAAAACGACAGAAAAATTCCCCGATTCCCCCCCTTCATATCATCTCACAGCTTTATTGGTCTAATTCTGATTTAATCAGAATGAACACATATCTCTCGAAACTATTTTTACAGCTTCTTCCATGCCACTCCTCATGCATGAAATATTCTCTTTAAACACACCCACAAAGCTTATTTCCCTCTGCCCCCAAATCATTCTGCTATCAATCACTGCTCGAATTTGTTGAAAAATCAGCTGACGAACTTTAGGACAGATGAAGATAAATTACCATGTTATACTAAAGATCCACTGCTATAAATAATTCAAAGTAATCTGTAACTTAATTGCTGTAGTTGTAAATTCTAACCTCTACACTAAGAGCCTAAATATTCTAACCAAAATCAGGTCTGGAATCCTCCACTGCAATGCACTCCCTGGGTCCCGTTACTGCCTCTTGATACTATTATTAAGAAGTATGACAAGTGGAAAAATTCAACACTTTTACAGTATCATTTAAGAAATAAAACCTATACTTAATAACTTATTTTCAAAGCTCTAGCTGGAAATTTTCATGTTTGTCATCGGGGCTTTTATACAAAGCAATTCCCAAGTTCCCAGATGAAGACATCTCTGATTTTCTCACTGCTATTGGAAGAAACTTCATCTGAAGAATTTAAATACTTTCCTGCAGAGGCTTTCATTAAAAGATGTTTAAGCACAGAAAGAGAAGACTGCACAGAGTAATTGGTGTTACTTTTGATATGAAGTAAAAGTAAGATGCTGCATCACAAGAGCCCCGGAGGATGCAAAATATTGCATCATACAGCAATAAATGAATGCAAAACATGTGGAGATACCATATGGTATCTTTGCCAGATAAGGGCAGTACAACACATGCTCATTCTTCCAGCTTGGATAAAAACCCGGTGTTACTTTACATATTCGCTTCCCGACATAAAAAGTAGACTTTTGGGGCGGGGAGCGAGGAGTAACTCGTGTTTTTTTGCTGCCTTTTTGCCGCCTTCCTGCGCTTTGCTGGGCACACAATGCCGAGCTAGAGCGATCCATTGTGGCGCTCCGTTCTTCCCTTGTGCCAGCGCTGCCCGCCGTTCTGCCCCGCACCCGCGGCACCCTTCGCTCCGGGCAGAGAATCTTCCAGCAAAACGCACCGGGGCCGCACTTCTTCCCAAAAAAGTGACTTTGCTTGCGGTCCGTCCGCGCTATCGCCCGCTCCATCTGCGCGCTCTGACTCACCGTGGCTCCCGCACTCCCTCCCGGCGCCGGGCACACGCCCTCGGCTCCGCTTTTGTGCCCGCACCGCGCCGGGAGCCGCCCCGAGGGGAGCCCCCCACGCCGGCAGGGTGTTCGGGGGGGTTCTCAGAGGGGCTCCCCCCGCCGGCACGGCGGAGATCGGGGTCCGCAGGGAGCGGCCCGAGNCCGAGGGGAGCCCCCCACGCCGGCAGGGTGTTCGGGGGGTTTCTCAGAGGGGCTCCCCCCGCCGGCACGGCGGAGATCGGGGTCCGCAGGGAGCGGCCCGAGGGAGCCGTGAGGGGACTCGGAGACCCCCGGGCGGGAAAGCGAACGGAGGGAGGGAGGGAGAGAGGGAGGGCGGGGGGCGCCCAACGGTCGCGGCGCGCGCGCGCTCGGCGCCCAGACGGGACGAGACTCCCCCGCCCCACCTCCCCTCCCTTCTTCTGCCTCCCCTCGGCCGTACCTTGACGAAGAGTTCGATGACGGGCTCCTTGTCGCCTTCCTTCAGCCCGTTGACCGGCACGGACAGCGCCATTGCTCTCGCTGCTGCTACTGCAGCCCCCGCCCAGCCTCGCCTCGCCCGCCGCTGCCACAGCCGGGACGGCAACGCCGCTCCGCTCCCCTCACCCGCCCTGCGCGAGACTGAGAGCGGCCCCGCCCCGCGCCCGGAGCCCGCCGGGGCCGCGCGGGAGGGGCGGGGTCCGGGGAGGGGGCGGAGCAAGAATTGAGGGGGCGCGGCCCCTCTGAGGGGACAATGCTGGGCAGCGCTGAGGGCGCGGTCTCCGTGAGGGAACGTCTCTGAGGGGGCAGCGCTGGCCATGGCGGCCGCGGAGTGCCCTCAGGGACCGGCGTCCCCACGGTCCCCCCGATGGCGGTGGGGACACCCCCGTGCCCGCCAGGGGCGCCCCCGGCGTGAGACACCGCCCGCGGCTGGTGCCGTGCTCGGTGACAACGTCTGGGAGCGGCCTCGGCAGGGCTACAGCCCTGTGGGCACTGCCAGCCCCGGGGAGGGGGTCGGGGTATGTGTCCACCCGCATCATCGGCTCAGCCCGCCTCACCCTCAGAGAAAAACTCCAAATCTAGAAACTTCCCCCTCACGGCCCCGCCACACCAGAGCAGCACAAACAGCTCCTTTCCTGACAGGGGGAAAAATCCATCCCAAGAGGCAGTTGAGCCTCCAACCTAGTTTTCCCCTCACTGTTAAGGGTCAGGGACTGAGGAGCCGGACAGAAAAATGTGCGGGAGAACTGGGTGAAATGTCGGAAAGAAAGGAAACCACGCTTTTTGCAGCCTTTCCACCAAAACGGCAGAGCCCGCGATCACATTTTCCCCATGCGGCTTCACGCCTGCGGAGCCCAGCCCTCGGGAACAGAGCGGCTTTCATGCCTCGGCGCCTCCCGCCCTTGCTCCCAGTCCTTGCTTTTCCTTTTGGAAGCCCAGACTCTATTTTTAATAGTCTGAGTGGAGCTGCACCTGAGCGTCTCGGCAGAGCCGTTCCCAGGGCAGGCCGGGATCCCCCGAGGTGGCACGGAGTGACTTCAATGCCGTCTGTGACCCGGGATGAGCCTCCCTGTAATTTGTACCCAAATGCAGCCCGGGATGGCTCCACATGGAATGGGTACCAACGGAGCGCTCGCTGGTAATAACAAAACCTCCTCTCTCTCCAGGCATTTACTGCCCTCGGTTCTGCATAACCGGATGTCTTTACGCAAATATCAGCTTTGAATGCCCTTGAATTCATCCGGAGCAGGAAAAACTGCTGTGAGCCCCTCTCTGGAGCTGATAGGGCCGGGCGACTGATGTGACAAAGTCCTTTTCATTCCCATTCCTGCAGCTTCTGGACAGCCCCAGCTCCCCGGGAGCCAGTGGAATATTCGTCTCTGTTTGGTTTAGAGTCCAAGGAATCTCGCTGATTCACGGGGTGGGACGGTCTGAGTTGGAAATCGGTGTGTCACTGGAACCAAACTGATGTGGGGCTGAGCAGTCCAGTCCTGGCCAGGAACCTCCCTCGGTAATTACCCATTAATTAATTGTAGCCTGCACCACGAAGGACACCGTCCCACCGTTGTTGTTGTTGTTGGAACGTGGGTGAGACAGAAGGGGAGAAATTTCCCTTAAATGAGGTTGTCCTAGAGACTCCTCAAGCATCTGTCTTAGGCTTTGCATTCGCTTTTCTGCATGGCAGAGTAGGGAATTTGCACCAGCTGGGGCCAAATGTGGATTCAGGGACTGGTTTAACGAGGGGCAAAGAAAATTCTATCCTCGTCTGCTGGGAAAGGCAGGAGCTGACTCCTTATTCCAGCACAAGGAACACTGAGCCAGGTACTCCCCCTCAGCCAGGGACCCAGCCTTCCTCCCTGCTTCACCAAAAAGTTTAAAATCACAGGGTTTTGTCAAACTTGCAGTACTTTCCAGGGCTCCCCACAGCACGGACCCACCTGCTTGAGAACAGGCAGTGGTTTAGCACAAAGAAACAGCTCTCCCACGGCGCCCATAAAGGTGGGTGTAGAGCAACAAATTTGAGGTCTGCGAGGCACTCGGGGCCTTTTTATGTTTCCCAGCCCCACAAAGGAGCTGCCACGGTTGTTTTTCCTTCACCACTGCTGCATTTCTGCTCTAACAAAAGCTCTCCCCTGCTGGCTCGCAGAGCAGCTAATAGCTTATTTCATTTATACCCAGCTGCACCAGCCCTGGCTCTGCTTTAATATCTTTTCAATTATTTCACTTTCAGATGACATTTTGCTGGTTTCCAGCTGCCGCTTACCAAACCCCTCATGCTCCCCATTCAAATGAAACCTCTAACAATGCTCAGAACGGTCTGAAAACTCTCAATTCTTTCCTCCTTCAGTAATTGCTGCCTGTATTATTCTGGATTTATTTAATTTTTTTTATAACACTTAAAATTAATTTGTCCACACTTTACATAATAAATCACCAGTGCTCCTAACAATCCATAGGGAAATGAGCATCACCCACCTTTAACAGCGGTGAGGAATGAGTCAGGAAAGTTCAGTGACTTACTCAAAGCTAAATTTGCACCAAGCCAGGGAGTGGGAACAAAGCAATTCTGGCCCCCCACGTGTGCTCAGTGGGTCACTCCCTCGATATTATTTTATGCTGCATTCAGGAGCTTCGTTCCCATTTGGCAGAGCAGCAAAACAACGTGGGATTGTTTCACTTCTCCAGCACTTTCGGCCTTTCTGCAGCAATTTTTCCATCTCAAACTTTCCAAGTGCTTTTGAAACTGTAGGCATCAGATGTTAAAGACATCAAAGCAGGCCCTCTCCTGCCCTGGCTGTGAGTGTTCCTCCAGTGGAATTCACTGCCACGCTGACCCCGGGGCTCAAAAATGGGTTTTTATTTCCACGGGGAATTTTTCAGGCACAGGAGGAGCTCAGAACACAGGTCATGCTGTCACTCAGTGGGACACATGTATGAACATCCCGTTTTTTTAATTGTAATGAAACCGCTGTGAGAAGAAAGGTGCTGAGGAGGTTTGGGAAGGAGAGCATCCAGTGCTGGCTGTGGCTGGAAGCAGGAGCCTGTCCTGACTGTCGGGTTCATTAGAGCCCCTTTAAAGCCATGCTGGACGCAGCTGGAGAAGAACCTGCCCAGGGACACCTATTAAAGGAAAGGCAGGACTGACACACCCTGGTTATAAATACCAGCATTCCCATTCCAGAGCTAATTCGGGATCCTGGCCTGGGATGCAGCAGCGGAAGCGCAGCGACCGCAGGCCCAGCCCTCATGTCACAGATGCTCTGCTGAGCTGCTGCCCCCTTAGCAGAGTAACCCCAGGAGCTCCAAGTTCCTCCCTCCCATCCTGGCACCAAGAGGGATTTTGGGCTCCATCCATCAGCTGCCTCCCGGGAGGGACGATTTTGTTATTGCCTCTTTTATTGCCCCTGCACTGAGCAGGGTTTGGTTTGGAGCTGCTGGGAGGGCACGAGCCCGCCAGATTTCCAAGGAGTGCGGGGGAAATCCAACTTCTGCTGGTGTCAAACTGTTAGCTGTAATTCCCAACCAGCTGTCCCTGAATAGCTAATTTTCATCCCGCATGGCTGCCAAACTTTAGGATTAGCTGCAGTGAGCAGCTGAGGACACGTGTGGAACCGGCCCCGGAGCTCACAGCTGCCACTGGGGAAAAATCCGCAGAAAACAGCTCTCTGCTGTGGGCCGAGGCAGAATTACAGCAGCACAGGATGCATCCCACGGCATTATGTGGGACGGTGACTTCATCCCACAATTTCTGGGTCACTCCTCTGCTCCACAGTCCAAGTTAGCACCACTCCGAGCACAGAGGTTGGAGAACTCTATGTTTCTAGGAAAAGTTCATCAAGAACTTTCGGTGGCAGTAATGGCACTTGGAGTCATTTAACAATCAATGGACTTTGCATGCTTCTTCCTTTTTTTCCCCCCCACCCGGTTACTGGCATATGGTCCTTCCCCCGGGGAGCTGGATGGTAATTAATGCATTTTGTGGTTAAATGTTTGGACTCAGCATCTCAGGGCACCCGAGGAGCAGGGAGGGGACAAAGCAGGCATTGTCTGCAGGTTTTCCTCCGCCGCGGGTCCCCTCCCCGGAGGCACCGGGGGCAGCTTTTTGGGAATGCTGACACAGGCAGAGTTTTCACCTCGGTGCCGTTGGAACACGGGGGAAGTTGAAGTGCTTGTCACCTCCCTGCCTTTGGAGGTGATATCCAAGGAGGGGGAAAAGGAAAGTTGGCTCCTAGGACCACACGCACAACTGGAGTAATTGAATGCCCGACTCTCCCCTTTCAGCAGGAGGCTGTTGCTGTGCTCTGCCCGGGGTTTCTCGCTGCCCTACTTTCCAAATTCAGTTATCAGCCTGTCCTCTGCTGTGAGCATCAGGAAACAACGATTTGGGCTTCTCCCTTCTTCAGGAAGAGACCTGGAAAGGATCAAGAAGCAGAGATGGAGCTGCTGTGAAGGGAGCTGGGTCTGAGTGCTGGGAAACCTCCCCATGGCAGCACCGTGCAGACACACACGGACAAGGAGTTCCTTCAAGAAAAACCCCAAATCCACTGCATTCCTAGTTTGAAAAGTTATTTGGGAAAGAGTTTAAAAAAAGGATAGTTTTGTGAGCCTGATTAAAATCTATATTTCCCCACCTTTTTGTATAGAAGTTGCCTGAAAGTAAATAAATTCAGGTATTGGCTGTTTTCTTTTAAGGTTGGTCGCCAGGTGATTCAAACACCTGGGCTGATAATGAGATTTGGTGAAGAAAAAAGCACTACACAACCTGCTTCTCCCCAAATAACAACCCCAGCTTTGCCTGGCTGAGGTTGATTAAGTGGTTAAATCAGCCACACTCCCCCGAAGCGGCAATCAAATGCCACCACTGAGGTTTCCTGCTGAATTTCCATCATCTGAAAAGCCTGGAAGTTGCCGGTAGCTGGGGGCTCCCCTAATGAACCCTGTCTATTATATCCCAGCTGGGCTTCAGCACCGCGGACTGGCTTCTGTCACAGAGCTGAAATGGCAGAAACTCTGTTTGATGTGGGTTTTTAATGGGCTGCAGGTTCTGAGGGACCCGGGGGAAGGGGAGGTGTGGAAAGGCAGCACAGCCTCCGTGTGCTGCCTGTGCCTTTGTGTGTGGGAAAGGGGGAAGCAGCAGCTCCAGCTCCAGCACCAGCTCCTTCCCAGCTTCCAGCCACCCTCCCATGGATCTGCAGGGATCAATCCCATCACAGCAACGACACCAAGATGCTGTATTTTCCCTCTGGAGTGCAGCCCAACATCAGAGAGAAAAATATCCACAAAAAATCAAGTCCAACACAAAACCTCTTTATCTCCAGGTTGGCTTGATCCAAAACCATGAGTATTGGGAAAAAATCCTTCCCTGTCAGGGTAGGGAGGCCCTGGCACAGGTTGTCCAGAGAAGCTGTGGCTGCCCCTGCATCCCTGGAAGTGTCCAAGGATGAGCAACCTGGGATAGTGGAAGGTGTCCCTGCCGATAGCAGGGGTGGCACTGGATCATCTTAAGGGTCCCTTCCACCCCAAACCATTCCATGATTCTCTGATTCCATCAGTGCAGGCACCTGATAATCCATCCCAGTTTAGGGCAGGACTGTCACCTTCAAAAACCCAAACCACTTCTGTACAGCTGGGCACCATCTGAAGTTTTACATCTCTGCTCTGCCTGTGGGGTGAAGCTGTGCATCCCAAATCCCCCGAGCTTTCCAGGAGGTTCTTTGGGCAAAGTCCACATCAGGGATTAATGACATTTATCCCAAGGAACAAAGTGAACACTTCTCCCAGAGCCACCCTGCTCCGGACCGATGGCATAAATGCTGATCTGACTCAAGCAGTGACATGATGAATGTGGGGTTTATTTCCTCCTATCTGAGTCACGCTGGAAGCAGCCAGATTTTTTTCCAAGTACTCAGGAAAGAAAAGGAATTGTGGGCAGGACAAGAGGCCAAGATCTCGCAGTTCTACCAGGATTTAGAAATAATCTTTCTGATAAAATTATTTGCATTGCAGCAGCATGTAGAGTGCTCCAGCTCTCCAAACACAGGGACAGAAACTCCTCCACCTTCTCCAAACCTCACAGACTGAGGTGCTGCCAAGGGAATGACATCCCAAATCCCTGAGATACCCACAGCAGGATGGGGAACTGAACCCAAACCTCCTGAGTCACCGAGTCAAAAAGCAGCTGCGGTCCCCAGCAGAGCCACTTGTGCCCTGCAGATGGGGAGAACAACAATCCTGTGGGGCAGGACCAAAGAGCTCCCAAACCTTCCCATCTCCTTGCTCCTTATCTGCAGCACACGCTCAACCTGCTCAGGCTGAAATTCTGGTATTTCAGATCACTGGATACTTGCTTTTGCAATTTTAATTATCACCTCTTTACCCCGGTGGTTTGTCTGTGTAATGATTACTGTAAGGCTCTTCGGGCTCCTACAGAGTAACGACAAGAGCCAGTTAGAGCCAAAAGTTTAGGCACAAACCTGGGATAAATAATTGAGGACTGGAGCCACCCCTCTGCCCCCCAGCCCAGCCAGGGATGTTCAAACCCACCCAGGCTCTCAGAGCGTCTCTCTGAGTACCAAGGCTGTGGAGATTTTCCCTTTTAAATCCTTTGCTTTCATCCCAGCTATGAATCCCAGCTGATCACTGCAGCAAGGTGGGCAATGGGATGGACAGGGGAGGAATTGTCACTGAGGGGGTTAAACCACGGGCTGCTGCTTTTCTAACCCTGCCCTGATCAGCTGCACAAGAGGTTTCTGTCATTCAGGTTTCTTTCACAGATTTAAAACTCATTCCAGATAAGCAAATGAGCAATTAGCAGTGCTGCATCTGTGATGTCATTAAAATTCAAATGATACCCTGGCTGCTCATTAATAGTGGGATGTGCAGTTGGAGAGGATAAACCCAAATCCTCTGTTGGCAGCAGGGAGAAATCCCGCTGTCCACAGCCCCCTTCTCCGGGGGGTTGGTACCAGCAGGGCCAGCCCGTCCTCGGCCTCTCTGCAGCAAAGTGGCCCCTGAGCTGCTGGAAGAGGCTCGGTTATCAGCACACGCTGTTCATCACATGAGCTTCATCGAGCTCTTTATCAACAGGAATCTTCCTTACGTCACAGGGAATGCTGAACCCGTGGTGCTAAGGGGACACTGAGGCAGGAGAGGGATCCCACGAGGATTCCCACAGCATGTCAGCATTCCCAGCTCAGCACCGGCCTCGCCCCCTCCCCGCAAAACTCCCCCCGAGAAGGGCTTGGATTAACATTGGCTGCAGCGTGTCCGTGCTGCTGTGCAGGCGGGGAAGGCCCCGGGCTGAGGGCAGGAGAAAGGAAGCGGAGCTGGAGAGGGGCCAGATCCCCACTGGCAACGCGGCCGACCTTGGGACGGGCTCTGTGCAGCAACGCCCCGGGGCTGCAGAGCGGCCCCTGCAGCTGATCCAGAGCAGGATGGAGACCCGGGGGTGACTCAACTCATGGGATGCGGTGGCTGAAGCGGCCTGATTCCCCTGGGAGGGGGGAAGGCTTTTCTCCAGTGGAGAAATTCACCCTGTGGCGAGCTGGGAACCCACAGACCACTGACACGTCAGTCATCCCCAGGGCCCTGTTCTCCCACAGAACATGCGATTTCTCCCTTTTCACATAGCTCCCTTCACTTATCTCTGTCCTGGATAACAGCAGGTGTCCACTTTCCCTGTCTGGAAAGAAGAGTTAAACTGAAAGCGGAGTCTGCCTGCAGCCACAGGGACGGCTCCCTTTATCCTCCCCTATAAATAATAGAAGGATTCATTCACAGGCTTGTAATAGATTAAAAATAAATAAATAAAAAAGAGCTCAATTTTGTTTTGCCAATCATGCACTTAATGTAATTTTCCCTTCTCGTCCCTTTGTGCCGGTGGACTCACAAAGGTTTTAATAAGCTGGAAAGGTGCCAAACCATTTCTGTCTCATTAAAAAAATATCAGCACAGTGACAAAAGTAATTTTTTTCACATCAGTAGTCAAATCCACTTGCTGAATTAAAATCCAGCTGACAGGGAGACTATCCATTTTTAATGGGAGCTTCCTCCCTCCTGGAGCAGGGAAACCTGGGGGGTTATTCTTAAAAGGGATCCACATTTCTCACAACTGTTCCACTGGCTTTGGTTTCATCTGAAGCTCGAGTTTTAAAGCCCGAATGAGGAATTACAAAAAGCCCCCCCCCCCATGTAAAAAACCTCCTGAGAGCTTCCCAGGCTGTGCCCCCACGGACATTCCCTTCTCCCGCCCCACGTGTGGGCCAGGGGATGGACCCCACGGAGGCAGCCGAGCTTTGTGCACTTGGGGCCAGCCCGGAGCAGGACACGGCACCGGCACGGTCGGGGGGGGGGACAGAACCCAGAGGAAGGTCTGGCCGAGCAGATAAGGACTGCACGTGCTTTGGAGAGTCCGGCCCCTCACGCTGACCCTCCTCTCCAGGGGCCATTCCCCAGCTGACGTCGGCGGCAGAATTCCATTTATTTCATAGTCACAACAATTTACACGAGCTGCAGCTCTGCCCCTGGACTGAACACAAAGCCTCTGTGGGGAAACCGAACAATTCTCTACAATTCCCTTCCCCCCAGCGCTGCTTTTCCCAGGACAGCTGTTTTCCGTGTTTTCTTTTAAGTGAAACAGAAGAATCCTGAACTTCCCAGGGATTCGGAGCATCGCCCCCCACGCCCGGATCAGCACAAGGCCCAGCCCCACTCCTCTCCGGCAGCCGCAAAGAGCAACCTGAGCGCTCCAGGATCTGCCGGACAAGGTCCTTCTTCGTGTCCCCGCACGCCCCCGCATTTAACACCTCGCTGCAAGAGCAGCCCCGGCTGCAGCGGGGTCGCTGTGGGAGCCGCAGCCCCGCTGCCCCCGGCCCTGTCCCTGCCCGAGGCTCGGCGCACAAAGCCCGCATTGACGCCGGGAGCTGCCCGGGGCGGCCGCATCCTGCCTTTGTGTGGGAGGAAGGACGCTCCGGACCCCACATCCCTCCTGCATTCAACTCCTCGGCCCGGGGAAGCAGATGTGGGAGCTCAGAACGATTCCTGACCCCATCCCGGGCTGGGCGGCCTCCCCCGGGCCCGGCCCAGAGGTAAAGTGCCACACCTGGCCCTGGGAGGTGTTCACCGCACAATTCCCGACGGATTGATCTCGAATGAGAAAAACCACGACTCTTACAGAATCTGCCACAGCACGAACGCGAAAGATAATTAATGACTTGGTGATTAAAACACCTTGCACTGAAGGCTCAGAGTCTTCTCCCTTGCGGCAAATCCCGAGTCGTGGGGAGCTGCGCTCCTGGCACTGACCCCAGCCCCAGTTTGGGAGCCAGCACTTTCTCTCCTGCAGCGCTGATTTTTAGGATTATCCAAACCCCAAAACAGGCTCGGCCCAACCCCAAAGCACGGCACAAACGGGCACGGGTGGCCCTGCGCGGCTGCGTCACCGTGACTCACCCCCGCTCCAGTCCCGGCTTCACCCAGCCGGGTTTGGGCGTCAGACCTGACTCACCTGCCCCGGGAGCTGGCCTGCCCCCAATACAGAATCCAACACTCCCAGCTAAGGAAGAATTTCGCAGCGTTTTCCCTCCCTGGGAGATGGGCTGGAGCCGCACAACTCCTGCTCGCTGCTCGGGCACAGCCCGCACACAAGACACCAGCAAACCCCAGAGGAGGCACTTTGGGGTCTTGATTTTAAATAAAAGACTGGGGAAAAAAAGGAAGAAAAACCCTCAATTCTCCTTTCCAGCTCCATGACAAACTGTGATCCTCATCCCTTCAGGAACAGCTTCCAGTCCATCCCTAGCCTGGTGAGATAGAGCCAAAGCCACTTGGAGACATTTAGGTACAAACCTACAGTGAGAACTGGGGATCCCTCTGAACATCAACTCCCTCCGTGTATTGGTTGTTCTAATACTTCAAGAGCCTGATTGCCTCCAGCCAGCCAAGGAAGCAAACACAAACCATCACCAGTGGACCAGAAGATCTTTAACCATGTTGGATGTTCCCTGAGCTCCACTCACAGCAGAAGGAAACGCTCTGGCTCAAGTCAGAACTAAACTGCACAAGTGATAACAAAGCAAAGCTCTTCTTTCCCCCAGAACCCGGCTCAGAACCAACCCAGGGCTGCGGAACAGCTGAGCTGTGTCACCCCCTCGAGTGCCACACAGCAGGAAGGAGTCCAGTTCCTGCTGGACTTTAAGCAGGGACTGATTCCTGAGCCAGAGGGAGCCCAGATAAGAGTGGCTGGTACAGGACATCCTCTGCCTCCAGCCAGCGGTGGGGAACCATCCCCAGCTGTTGTTTCACACCCCAGCTGAAGGGACTCCAGCAGTTCCAGCCCCTTTGAACTCATCCAGGATTGCTGAATAAAGTTCAAAGGTCAAACTGGTGATTAAAGTCTGGAAATACACAACTCCCTGCCCCATTGTGCTGAGATTTAATAATCTTTTTATTATCCTTGAAGAGATATAATTACTTCCAACAGTGATTTACTGAAATGAGTTAGACCTGATTTAAGAGAAACACAAATTCCATTGGAATTGTCAGTGCTGTGGCTGCTTTATTGAAGTCCACTGTGGATGGCACCAAGCAGACAAATCAAGGGTTTATGAGATGATCCTATACCAAATCATAAGTTATGACACACAACAGCGGGAATGCAACTCCACCAAAATACAGCTCCCTGCCCTGCTGAGCTGCTCCTCCCAGAGCTGCTTTTCACACCAACACACAGAGATTTGGAGTTTGGTGCTCGAGGAATGAAGTCAGAGTGCAGAACTGCTGCTCTGAGCCCAGGTCCCTCCCTCCAGCCCTCACTGCTCAGGACATGGATTTGTGTCAGGTGAGGGAGGTTTTGGGATGGCTCCCAGCACAGAACTCTTCCCTGGTGCTGGGATTTATCCCTGGGCTCCCAGGGAGAACCAGGCCCTGCCCAAGCAGCAGCAGAACAGTTCTGTGTCCTGAGGCAGTTCAGGGTAAATCCCTCGGCTCAGGAAGCTCCACGCAGCACTCCCAGGCAAATTGCCAAAGTCACACAAGTGGAAAAATTTAACAATCCAGCCCTGAGTTTCTATGAACTTGGAACTGTTGCACACACACACCTGCCATTGTCCCACCTGTTGACACAACAAACACATCTTTCTTCAGAAGCAGCTACACAGACTGACCTGTGACTCACCTCAGCCTCACACTCACTCCTGGGGACTCAGTTCCATTTAAACTACACAGTCCAATTAAACTTTTTGTGGAGTTAGAAACAACTATTGCAGCAAACTCCTTACCTAGACCCTGTGTCTGTCACTTCACGAAGGTGGCCTGGGTCAAGAAGCCAAAATTCAGCAAGAGCAGATCCAGGATACAAAGAAGTGAGATCCAGGCAGTTCCTGCCTCATCACACCAGGCACCTGCAGGGTCATTTCTGAACTACAAATAAAAGGATTTAAAAACAGAGAGAAGAGGTTAACCAAGAAACTGGAGTGGGGGAGGGATCAGACAAGTTTGGGTTTGGATGACGGGAGCTCAATTAGAGGATCACGAGTGAATTCAGTGGTGTCATAAACAGAAGAGACACAGATGGAACCCAGCCCAGCAGAGATTCTGTGCTAAAAAGGGTCTGTGCAACAGGAGGGACAGGGACAGCTCAGCAGAGGAGAGGGCTGATTATCCCAACTGGTATTAAATGAAACGTTAGTATTTGACTGAGTAAGTAGGAAGGAATTCAAATATTAACCTATACACAATTTAGAAGTTATATCCTTTTTAAACACTGCATTTAATTGCTCTTTTTAAGCCTACACCATTCTTCATGGATAGATGAAAAAAAAAAGACAGGGAGCACCAACAATAGAAACTCCAAGGGAGATGGAAAGGTGGAGGGAAGGCCTGGCCCACTCCAAATCAGCAGAGGTCCTTTATCAGTCCTGGAGGCAGGAGATGGAAATAGGTGTGAGGGAAGATAAGCAGTGACTCAGGTCTTGAATGTATTTAAAGAACATCTATTAGTGCTAAGATTAAAAGGCATTCAGAGGTCACCAAACCCGGGTGGAAGCAAGACTGGGATGATAAAGGAGGAGGCATTAAACCCTCGGGAGCTGCACCCCTGCAGGCTCTGCCCGGGACATCCAGGGAAGATCCAAGTGAATGAGGATCAGCACATCCCGAGTTCGGGTCTGTGGCTCCACAAGCACCAAATTCACCCAGATGGACTTTGTGAAGAAACAAAAGATTCAGCACAAAGGGAAGTGCAGAAGGAGCTGCTCTGAATCTCCCCTTCCAGCCAGGACCTAGAGCAGCCCTGCCTCAGTTTAAACCCCGCACAAGGGCAAGGGAAGACTCATCAAATCTCCCATTTCATTGTGCACATCACAGCTACCGCAGCTGCAGCACAAAAAGAATTCAAAAGCACCTTCCAGAGAACTTCAGAACTGAGCTGATTTCAGAAACACAGCTTGAGTTTTTACAAGAATTTCACAGCAGCAACCCAGCAAGTTTCCAGTGTGATTAAAAGGGGGTTGGAACTGGATGACTTGTAAGGTTCCTTCCAACCCAAACCATTCCATGATTATGGAAAGGCAGGGAGCCCCCAGGATGCCTCAGATGAGCTCTCACACCACTACAGCTCCTTCTCTAAGTCAATCAAACCTGCTGTTCATTTCTTGCAGAGCCTTGAAACACTTTACTCGCTCTGACCAGCAATTTTTACAGCAAATGTTGAGTTTAAGCTTCTCCATCCTCCCAGAGCACTGCCCAGGTAAGGCTGTTGGACTCCTGCTTTGCAAGAACTCAACAGGAGCATCACTAATTAAAGGGCTTTTCCTGCCCCCCCAGGCCAGTTAAAAGCCCCCATTTTTCCAGAGCCAGCACAGTGGATCAAACACTTTCTCATCTCTGAGCAGTCATTAACCCTGCACAAAACGAAGCTCATTAGCAAATGTAAATGTCCAGATAAAAACAGCCAACATCTGTTTAAATTTAGAAATTTATTTTGTTTAATCCACAAGCTTTATATAGCTTTAGTTAAAAAAACAAAAACAAAGAACAGTGAAAACATGACAATATCCAAAGTTCAGGTTCCTCTAAACTTTCAAAGAACACAGCTCTGAAAGTTGCTCAGACCATTCCGAAGAACCGTAACGAGACAAGATTTATGAATGGGGCAACGACAGCTCACAAACAAAATTTATGGAACTGAAGGAATTATTTTTTTGTTTTCTGGGACTGCTGATCATGGAAACTGCCCTTTAAAAAAAGAACATAAAAATACAAATGAAATTCCAGTGTTCCAAATCAACATGTTACATCAATATAAACCCACAGTGTCCTGGTAAACAACATGCTTTCATTTATGTACCACTCTAAACTGCTATTCTTGATTGGCTTTAATGGAGACTATACAGGCAACAGTAGAAAGCATTAAAATAGAGATGTACTTCCTTGGAATTCTGCAGTGGTTTTACTCCTGGGCAAGCCTACAAACCACAAAGGTTAGTAGCATCATGTAAGAGATACAAAAGAAGTCAAATGAGACCCTCGCACATTCTGCTCAAGGCTCTGCTGGATTTCAAAGAAACGAGGGAACTGACGGTTATGTTTCAAACCTCCAAAACAAATTCCTACTGCTTCTAAAAAGTCTCACTCTAAATGAAATTATGCTGACTGTCAATGAAAGAATGTCACTAGTACACTGTGGACACCTTTTGTAATGTAAATCCATGCCCTTTGTACATGGTGAACCTCAACCTAGCAATTATTACAACAAATGTTATATTCTAAAGCTCAAACACATTTAGCAATTTGAAATTGAATTCTGAGTACAAACCAAATAAAATGTACATTATATCAAAGGGTTGGCCTAGGAGGGGGGGGACACCTGCGCCTTCCTCATGGACCTCAGGGCCTTCTCCCGCAGGTGCTTTTCTAGGTCATCCAGGTTGTCCTCGGGTTCACTTTCTGTCTCCTTCAAACAAACACAAAGAGTTGCTTCAAACACCCCAGGCCCAGCCAGGCTGAGCCCTCCCAGCACTGAAATCCCCCCACAGAATCACACACCCCATGTCCCACTTTGGAATTAGGGCTGTCAGAACACCAGCAGCGCAGTGCACACCCACCCTGTTTGCTCACACTGGGCCTTCCCAAAGTCCCAAATTCTTACCTTTTTGGGTTCTGTCTCTGCTTCCTGGTCTTCCTGTGCTGAGGTGGTGTCTGCTGCAGCCACAGCAGCAGCTGCTGCAGCCGCCGCTGCCTTCTCCTTCTTATGCTTTTTGTGTTTCTTGTGCTTTTTATCCTTTTTATGCTTCTTATCCTTCTTTTTCTTCTTCTTCTTGCCACCACCTTCTTGATCTGAATTCTGTAATAAATAATTCAATAGATGTTACAACTCATCTCTAAGGCTTCAAAATTCTCTTGCAAAGAATGGAATTGTCCCTGGGAAACACCTCAGAAGAGGTGAAGATAACAAACAATCTGTTCTCTTCCCACTGGGAATAATCTGAGTTTGCACATAGGATACTGAGCATAAATAAGCCCCCCTCACTTTGAAGATCGTGAAACTCAGGTACACTCATGAAATGGGACAGAATTTTTTCCCAGAAGTCTGATTTTCTATAGAATAGCACTTTTTTCCCAGATTTGGAGATGTTAAACTTGAAAAATTTATGTTGCCAATTGTTTTTAGAAGTTTTTAACTACAAAGAATGACCCCAAGCAGTTTTCCCCCGTGAATAACCCTGGGGCTGTTCCTGACAACTTGCCCTAGAACCCAAAGCAGTGCTGCTTTATGAGCAGACAAATACCCTGGCAGGTGATGGGCTCTGAGTTGGACTCTTGGCCTTTTTTGCAGGTGACCAGTTTGCGGAAGGAGAGCGAGACCGAGCAGGAGATGCAGGTCCTTGGTGTTTTTTGGGAGCTGTCTCAGGTGACCCTGACGCAGATCGGGACGAGGACACGCGCCGGGGGCTGGGGGTGGAAGCCCTGAGGAACACAAGAGTCACATTCAGAGGCGAGACACAAAACAAGGGAATATTAACACGAGAACCAATGAACACAAGTGCTTTAACTTGGTCAAGCTGCACTTAGAAGATTTTGATTGATTTAAAAAAATAAATAGATTAATTGCTTTGCTGATTTGCTAAAAAAGACAAAAGAATCCAAGAGCAGAGTGGATCCATAATGCAGGGGGATAATGCAGCCTGAAAAGCTGTTAAACAACCCTGCTGCTGCTCAGAACTGATTGCTGCCTTTCTGGTTTCACTAAGTTATAACCACAGTAACAGTCAGGAGAGAACAGCAATGCTATTTCATTGTGCAAGGCCTTCCATTCAGCTCCATTTTCCTTCTGAAAAAATTCGTAAGCCAGCACCACACTTTTCACTGTCTACTCAGAAAAGCAGCATCACACTAAAGACAAAACTATTTAGAATGTTAGCAGTTTATCATGAATGGCCACTTATGGAATTATTTCTGAGCTAATGAGAAGTGTTGGTTCCCTTCCACAGTTGGGTTTAAAGACAAAGTTAGGTTTTCATTAAAGCCACCAATTAAAGAGAAGCCTTTGGAGAGACCTCATGGCAGCATTCCAGGGTCTTTTAATGCAAGTAGGACAGGGAGGAATGGCTTCCCACTGCCAGAGAGCAGGGATAGATGAGATATTGGGAAAAAATTCTTTCCTGTGAAGGTGGTGATGCCTTGGCACAGGGTGCCCAGAGAAGCTGTGGCTGCCCCTGGATCCCTGGAAGTGTTCGAGGCCAGGTTGGACTGGGCTTGGAGCAGCCTGGGACAGTGGAAGGTGTCCCTGCCCATGGCAGGGGATGGCACTGGAGGGGCTTTAAGTCCCTTCCAGTCCAAACCATTCCATTAGCTGCATTTCACTGCATTACAACTGAACAAAATCCCCTTATAAAACCCAAGCCCAGACAAGAAGGGTTTTTTTACTTTGTTTTCTTGGGTTCTGGTGTTCTGGACACCCTCCTGATGGGCCTGGTGCTGGGCGAGGGTGACTGTCTCCTCTGCGGCGACGCCGACGCTCCCCGGCGCGGCGGTGGAGGGCTGGAGGAGGGGTGGGAAGCTCGAGGCCGTGGTGAAGGTGAATGCCTTTTGTTTTGTGGTGGAGAACGTGTTTCCCTGTTGGATCTGCTGGGAGGAGACCCCTTCCTGTGCTTGGAAGATATGGAAGGGGAGCGCCGTTTAGCACTAGGGGAGCTCCTCTGTTTTGGCGGTGGGGAGTGGGAGACTCTGCGCTTGGACTGGGGGGAAGGGGAGGCCCTTCTTTTGGGAGGGGGAGGAGGAGAAGCTGTTCTCCTCTTAGGAGGGGGAGATGGGGAATATCGCCTCTGGATCGGGGGGGAGTATCTCCGTGGAGAGGGAGAACGTCTGCGAGGGGGTGGTGATGGAGACCTGCAAAGAGAACAAATGTTCAGGGGCCACCCAGGCACGGCAGTCCGTCAGCAGTGCCCTGCAGTCCACCCAAAGGGGGGAAAAAGGAATCCAGAATTCTTCAAAGCTTCTCAAAATTTAAACCAGAATTCTTTAGAAGTTCTAAGAATACGAAATAAAACTCTTCTTGCCTAGAAAAGTTGGGGTTGCCCCATCCCTGGAAGTGTCCAAAGCCAGGCTGGACAGGGTTTGAAGCTGCCTGGGATAGTGGCAGGTGTCCCTGCACATGGCAAGGGTGGCACTGGATGATCTTTAAGGTTCCCCCCAACCCAAACCATCCCATGGTTCTGTGATTCTGATCCAGGATTTGCAGCAGCAACCCAATGACATCCAGGCCATGCACCCACCACACCCAACCTCACGAGCACAATCACCGCCCCCTCAGCTTCCCAGCCAAGAACTGGGATCAGGGCCCTGTCCCCATGCCCAGTGGGAAGTCCCCAAGCCCAGAGCAGGCAGCTGATGCCCACAGTGTGGTACCTGCGGCGAGGCGGGGATGGGGAGCGGCGGCGCCGGGGCGGGGGCGCTGGGGAAGGGGAGCGGCGCCGGCGCGCCGGGGGCGGCGAGGGGCTCCTCCTCCTCCTGCTGTGGAAAAACAGGGATTGATCAGGAAACTGCCAGCTGAGCCCCGAGGAGCTTTGTGTTCTGCTTTCACTACACAAAATCAGCTCCTTCATGCACTGTAAAATGAAATTCTACTGGGAGCACTGATGGAAAAAATGTACTTAAGTCTTTCTGAAGAGTGACACAACGAGTGCCTGACTGTGACCATGAGCCCACCACAGGTGTTTGACTGTCACCCTGAGCCCATCAGAAGNAAACCATCCCATGGTTCTGTGATTCTGATCCAGGATTTGCAGCAGCAACCCAATGACATCCAGGCCATGCACCCACCACACCCAACCTCACGAGCACAATCACCGCCCCCTCAGCTTCCCAGCCAAGAACTGGGATCAGGGCCCTGTCCCCATGCCCAGTGGGAAGTCCCCAAGCCCAGAGCAGGCAGCTGATGCCCACAGTGTGGTACCTGCGGCGAGGCGGGGACGGGGAGCGGCGGCGCCGGGGCGGGGGCGCTGGGGAAGGGGAGCGGCGCCGGCGCGCCGGGGGCGGCGAGGGGCTCCTCCTCCTCCTGCTGTGGAAAAACAGGGATTGATCAGGAAACTGCCAGCTGAGCCCCGAGGAGCTTTGTGTTCTGCTTTCACTACACAAAATCAGCTCCTTCATGCACTGTAAAATGAAATTCTACTGGGAGCACTGATGGAAAAAATGTACTTAAGTCTTTCTGAAGAGTGACACAACGAGTGCCTGACTGTGACCCTGAGCCCACTACAGGTGTTTGACTGTCACCCTGAGCCCATCAGAAGTGTCTGACTGTGACCCTGAGCCCCTCACAGCAGCCAGGACACAATTCCACATCTGCACAACCTGATCCATCACCACCTTGTAGCCAGAGAAAGGCCAAATGGTTGGAGTAATGGATGGATTATGTGCTGATTTTGCCTGGGGTAGAGTTAAATTTTCTTCACAGTGTGAAACTGTGCTCCTGAAAACAGCTTTTATCTATGGATCTGAAATCCAAAATTATTTATTTCTTGAAATGCAGTGAAAAAAACCAGAGTGGGTGCTAAACTGCAGCTCTCTGGATTAAAATTGTTCACCAAATGAGCCGTTTTCTGCTTTGCAGGGTTTACAACAGACTTCTGGAAGGGGGAATTCTAATCCAACACATACTTGCCTAGAATTTTGAAGGAGTGGAATATTGGAAAAGTGAAATATTCCTTTTTTTTAAAAAAACCAATTAAGATAAAATGACTGCATAAGGGAAAAATTAGAGCAATTCAAAAGCAAAGCAGCTCATTTACATAAACTGAAATATGATTTCAAATATGCTGGGTATTGTTCTCCAAGGCAATGAGACACACTTTTACATATAAGAGTTTGCTCCAAAATACAATGTTCTTTTATGATCCAAAAAACCCCCAGCCTTCAAATGTTCTAATTGTCCTAATTAAACATGTATTTATGCAACAGGCAGTAGGTGAATTCAGTGTGTTGCAAAACAAGATCAAAGCCTTTGAATCCCAACCTGTTTTCCATAGAAATGTTTGACAGGATCCATAATTAGGAAGGTCTGCATTTGTGAAGGAGTCATCCTTATCTCCTACATCATGATGTGTGCTGTGAGTATCTGCTAGCTAGGGCTTAATTACGGCCTGCTCAAGGGTCATTACATCCAATTAATAAACCCATCAAGCACCCAGCTTCCTGCACCTTTCTGTATTCCCAGATCAACACAGAGCAAAAACAGTGTCATAAAAAAGTTGCTATTGTTTTACTTATTGTCTGCTTCCAGTAGTTCTAAATACCTCATGAACTGAGGAATGGGAGTTTTGAAAACTCCAATCATCTGTGACCCAAAACAAGATCTTAATTGCTCGTTCCAAGTGTGCAGGAGGGTTTGAGTCAGTGGCAGCAGGAATCCAACACTGCTCACCCAAACCTGGGTGTCTGGAGCGAGGAGCCCCTGAGGAATGCAAGTGTTCAGCTGTTTCCAGGCATCAGTGAGATATTATAACATCTGGTATTGATGTCACAGGCTGAGGTGAATTAACAAGGAGTGAGCAGTGAAGGACAGAGCAGGTGGTGTTCCTGCTCTTTTTTTTTTGGCAAGTGAAGTGGTTCCAGATCCAACACATTAAGGAGCACATCAGTCTGAATTTCCCTCACCATGAGTGTGCAAATCTAAAGGACAAAGGATGGAAAATGCTTATCCATGCCAAAATAAATGACAGCCTGTTTAAGAGATTAATTTCTAACCAACCTTTTCATCACTGGCGATTGCCACCTCTTCTCCATCTGCATCCTGAGAGCAGTGGAGGGGAAACAAAACAAAACAAAACTGATCTATCTGCCATGGATCTGAGGCAAAAATGAACATGTTCAAAGAAAGGTCACAGCAATTTTTACCAAATGAGTGTAACGGGAAAGAAATCTTGAAGCAAGATTGGGCAGAGTGGGCATGACTTGATGTGTATTTGGTGAGAGTTGCAGAGAGATTAACATTAATTAACAGGAAAGGATGAGTTAAGTTCAAGCAGAGTTACCGAGGGGAGGATTCCTTCTGCCGCTTGCGGGGCGATGGCGAGGGGCTGCGCGAGTGCGAGTGGCGGCGGCGCCTGCCCACTTCCCCGTTCTTCACGTTCGACCTCTTGGGCCTCTCCTCTTCTGAGGAAGATGAAGAACCAGAATCTGCAAATGTAGAAGAATCACTCTCTGGAAAACGCTCCTCGACACTGATCAGTCACTGACAGGGTAATGCTGCAGTTCAAACCAATCTCCTCTCCCGCAAAACAAGAACCCGAAATTTAAAAGCAGATCAACTAAAAGTGTTGGTTGAAACCAAGTGATAAATAAATCCATCAGAGCTGGGTAAAAATACTTGCAGCGATCTAACTGTCCCCACAGAACTTGGCTAGACAGATAATTTAAAAGATGAACTGCAGTTGCTTTTTGAAACCATGTGGACAAAAATACCCAGGTGAATTTTCTGATCTCAAGCATAAAAGAATCCAAAATAAGGACAGATGAAGTAATCCACAGCACACAGTATTTGTGTGTGATGCTAAGAGCTTACAAGCGCAACTTTGAAAGGTGCAAACCCATTAACAAAAGATGTAATAACCTTTAAAAGTCATACTTTTATTCTTCCTGAGCAATAATTAAAGTGACCTCATTATGAGTGGCAAATCTGTAATTAAATTTACAAAAGCACTGCAGAGCACACAACAAATAGTTTTAATCTATATTTGAACTTAACTACTTCCTGCAAAAGTAAACTACAACCCAGTTTTAGGGAATTCCTCTCCTCCGTACCAGATGAAGACTGTTGATTTTGCCTCCTGTACTGGCGCCTCTGTTGGACAGAATCTGCTGCAGCCATTTTGCCTCCTTTGTCTTCTTCTGAAAGGACACACAAGGACAGGGCACTTAAACCAAGGATACAGATTTGCCTTACTCAGGCAGAAGCAAAGTTATGGACAGCAGACCATCAAATATGGGGTTTTCCCCCACTCAAATCTTAGGATGACATAAGGCTGGAATACACTTTGGCTGAGCTTTTATTCCGAGCTATCTTGGATAAAATGAGGCAGTAGGAGTGATCATCTTTAGAGTTCTGAAAACTCGTGCTGTCAATGCCAGACTTCCAGGAGGGCTCAGCCCTTCACCATCAAGTATTTCTGACTAAAAACCCCACCCAGGAGCAGAGCTGGAAAGCCAGAGCCGTACCTGATTCCGACAGTTCCGCTTTCCTGGGCTTGGGTGCTGGCGAAGGAGATTCTCTTTTCTCAGTACTCTTATGCTTGGGTGCTACAAGACAAAATGAAACAGCTCAGCTGCAATTCATGCCATTCCTTCACACTCTTCTGCCCCTACAAACCATACACATGATCTCGGAGGGAACCGAAGTCCAAAATGGGACAGGAGCACCGATGGCTTTGCTCACCTGAAGCCCTGCTGGGCGAGACGGAGCCGCGGCTTTTCCGGGTGCGGTTGGACTGCTGGGGGGTGGGCGAGCNGGGGGCGAGGGCCGATGGCGGCGCCGAGGGGGGCTGGCCGAGGGGGACAGCCGGCGCGTTTTGCGGGGGGGGCTGGACACGGGTCTCTTGGGAGGCTTCTTTGGTGGAGAGCGGGAGCGCGACGAGGACGAGGAGGAGCTGCTGCCGGATAGCGAGGCCGAGGATCGTCTTCTCCTGCAAAGCAAAGCCCACATCAGGTCCTGGTCGGCCACAGCGGGGAACATTTCAGCACAAAGAACAAAGAACTGCAGTTGTTTGCAAGCACAGACACCGAGCCACAGACAACAGCACTTCCCAAACATGGTGGACAGCCTGCAACACTTGGTTTGGAGAAGAGGAGGATAACGACCAATCTTTCAGAGTTATTCTTAAACTACAATGGTGAGCTAAAAATTGTTAGTGTCACCTTCACTGGCTTTCTGTCAATCTACAGGCTACAGCTAAGCTTTTCCCTGGAAACAATTAGTTTTGGTTGGGCTCTCTAACTTCTGGGTGGTTAAGAGAATTCTCTGTGTTAGCACGTGTGACTTAATGATCTCCAGAGCAGATCTGGATAAGAGTTTAGTGTGCAAGCACACTAAAATGTTTTACACCAGGAGGTGAAAATTTCAGACAACTTAACAACAATTCAGGATCGATCTATCCATCCTTATGTTTTAGTCTTTCATCTTTACTTTGCAATTTTAAAAGGTAGGGCCTCAGAATTCTGCGGCAAAATTTGTGGCAAGTTCTGTTGCAATTGTGTACCTGCAGAATCCACCTTTGACTGCAGAATTCCTGAGAACCTGGAAAAAAGAAACCCTACCTTGAGTGAGATAAACATTTGCTGAAAGGGAGCTCTTGTACATCTTGCAACATACATGTTTGATACTTTTCACAGTTTTCCCAATAACTGTGTGAAATGAACATATTGACAAACTCAGGAAATAGTCATCACTTTGTCACAGAAAGGAAGAGAAGTGTTCCTTCCTCAAAAACAACTGCTGTACACAAGAAGCATCACTTTGGTTCTCTTCCTGTGAAGAGGATAAGAATCTGTTCTCTCCCCACGAAGACAAATGTCTATTTTGACATTGCCAAAAGCACATCATTTACTTTGCAAGGCAGCTAAGAGCTTTGCCTCTAGAACAATTCTTATGCTGTGAAAAATGACTTTCAACACCAAAGGGCAAAACTTGAAGAATGTTAAGTAAGAGAACATGAAGAAGAAACATACTTCAAGTCCAATTTTAATTTTACATGATAGAAATACAAGTCATAATAAAAATTCCCAACGAGTATAATTCAATTACTTGTTCTCATTTTTTTCCCCAGGCAGGAAAGAAAAGCACTAAGACTTAAGCAAAAAAGCCCTAAGAGATGTCGTGTCAGTCTTTGCTGAGAGCTACCCAGAGTCATTTGAAGTAACAGCTCTGAAATTGCCACTGTTCAAAAAGGAGGACTTCTCATCACTATCCTAACTCAGAAGAAATCATTTCACAGCTACAACTGTGTTCCCCCACAACACACTTGGGAAATGTGACACTGCAGCTTTTCCATCACTCTAATCACACACCTGCCAGCGCTAAGGTGAGATGAACGAGGTAATTTTGCTAACACAGCTACAGTTCCCTTTAACTTTCCAGGTTCAGCACTTCCAGCTGTCTCAAAAAGCAGGGCTCTTACCGCCTCACGGGGGATCTGCTCCTCCTGTGCCTGGGTGGGGGAGGCATTCTCCGGGGCGGGCTCCTCCTGCGCGGGGACGGCCGGCGCCGGGGGCTGGGTCTCCTTCTAGGGGAGTAAGACCTGTCACAATCAGAAATTCCAATGAAAAGCAACTATCTAACTTTCAAAGTTGAGGAAATTTGTCCTCGGGGCACTGAGTGCAGAGTTGCTTTTCTCCGAGTGCATCGTATTAAGGTTGTATTTAGGTGAGGATGTGAAATGTACAATCAGGCACAATCAAGGCTTTGAAGTTTAACAACATCTCTCTATTAAGTAGTAAAATACTAAAAAAAAAAGGAGGAAAAAGAAGTGTTTCACAGCATTTTCAGCATCAAACCCATGTCCTAAAGAAAGGCTACACAATTCCCATTATCAATATTAAGCAGCCCAATTCCTTCTCCAGTCAGTGCTGGTCACCACGAGCATCTTCTCATGAATCAGTACAAACAAAACACTCCCGAACACATTTATGCACCAAGTGCATCTTTCTTATTTGGCCCAAAATATCCACAGCTCAACACCTCTAAAAACATCACTAACTGGGAACTCTAAGTGGCACCTTCAGCAGAAAATATTCTCAACCTTCACAATCAGCACTTGAAGCCCTACCTTGACCGTGATCTGTGGCGCCTTCTGGGTCGAGAATGAGATGGAGAACGGGATCGGGATCTCGACCTGGACTTGGACCGAGTTGGAGATCTCTGACGAGTCTTCTCCTTCTCCTTCTCTCTCTCCTTCTTTGAATTACGTTCTGGTGAAGTTTCCTTAGTCTCTGGTACAGGAGGTTCAGGTTTAGGAGCTTTTGGGACATCACTGTTAAAAATAAGGACTTTATTTGTAAGCACATACAAAACACAGCCCGTAGAGTAACATTTTAGAAGCTGCCAAGATATTCCTCTACAACAAACATTCTCCTGCCTATCCTCTGACAAGATGCTCCAGAACTGTGAAAAGAGTTAGAACTTGGTACAATGATTCAAAGAGAAGAGTAAGTAACATAGAGGCTACATGATGACAACTTGCTGGAAGACAAGATGACATTGTCACAAGTGACGATGAGCAGGACAATGAAATCATGGTGGCAGCAAAGCACACTGCCCTTAGAATTCTACACAGGACAAAGAAACCTCACTGAAGATTATTAAATAAATGCTTTGGCTGTTGCAGGGGCACAGGGAGGAGCAGGCATTGCCCAAGCCAAGCCTCAAAGAGGGATTAGGATAATAATTCCATTTTTTAAAGGCAATATATGGTTCTACACACAGAGTTCTCACCTGTTTGAAGTTGCCTCTTGCACAACAGTCTCCTTTGGTTTCACGGAGGGTTCTGGCTCAGGAGTGGCCTCTTTCTTCTCGGGGGCAGGGGTGGCACTGCGGCTCTTGGTCCGGTGGTGGGGGGAGCGGGAGTGGCTGCGCTTCCGCTCCCGGCGCACCGGCGACGACCTCCGCCGAGGGGAGGGAGAGCGGGACTTGCGTCTGCAGAGAGAGGGGCACTTACAGCTCTGGGATATCCAGCAGCTGAAAGCCCTCTGCAGTCAGGGACACTCAGCACTGTCTGCAGCATTTAAAGCACACACAGGACTGCACTTTCTGCTGCTAACTGACAGGCAAATTAAGACGTCAAACAAAAAACCCAACCCCTGAAAACTAACAAAGCCTGGAACAGATAAACCACTAAAAACAACACCCCAGTCAAAGCTGCTCTGGTTTACTTGCAACTCCTGTTCAGCAGTAGGTCAGGCCAGCCTGCTACAATAGCTAAGGGAAGTATTTTCACAGCTCAATTAATTTTTCTCTGCCACATGTCCTCCCTCTGTTCTCTACAGTATTCCTGATACATTGCCTGCGCATTTTCATTACCTTCTTGGACTCCTGGATCTGTCTCTCTTCTCTCTGTTGTCTTTGTCTTCCTTATCTCTCTTCTCTTTGTCTTCATCTTGTTTCTTCATGGAAGCCAGTTTCTCCTGCTCTATCTGTGCAACCAAATATCGGTACTTAACTCAGAGGCAGCACAAAGACCTCATCAGATATGTATGTCCAACACCAGCAAATAATCTGCTTCAGGACTGAAACGTTTTGCCCCAACAGCAGAGTTCTGCTGATCCCAAAATGTCTACTGGAACAGCCACCAATTCTGCCCAGTGCTCACAACCCACCCACAATTCCATTTAAAAATATCCTACCTGTCGCTGTTTTATTTCTTCTTTCTTCAGTTCCAGAAATGCAGTTGGAATACCAGCAATGTTTTCTTGTGCACTTAATAGCAGTGGCCACAGTTCTCCCATGAACTCCCTAGCATTTTTCCCATTCAAAAAACCAGTCAGGTTGATTTGCATCATTTTGGAATCTGGGTTCTGCAAAGAGATATGACAGGAAGACAAACCGGTTATCTGAAAAAACAACAGACAG
>VZTI01005438.1:207293-209793 GCA_013397865.1 Struthidea cinerea | reverse complement strand
GGGGAAAAACAACCAAAGTGAAACTTGTATTGCGTAAGATTTATTGGTCACTCCCGAGTAAACAATGAAATGAAATGAAATGAAACTGAATGATAAAGCAAGTCTTGATCCACTCTCACCACTTCCCCTGCCAACCAGACTCCAGTTTGGGGGGCTGCATTTAAGGATGCTTAGAATTCCAAAACAACCAATATTTGCTGGAAAACGGACTTCTTTTGAAGCCGTATGTTACGCAAAAGCCTGCTGGTGATATTTAGTACATTAACCAGATCATTTATATCACTGCTGCATCTGACTCTCAAGGGGACATTCCAAATACCCTCCACTACGGTTTTAGGGAAGACATTCCTCACATTCCTCTGTGTTCCACCTGATACCCAGGGAGTCCACTGAAAATTCTCTTTGATTGGTTTGTTTTACTCCCTATCTGCCCCCATCCCACTTACCTTCTTTTCTAAGCATTCTGCAAACTTCAACTGCTTCAACAGCTTCTTCTGCTTGTTGCTGAAGCGATTGTCCTGTTCTGCACTGGTTCCCTGGAGCACAGCAAACAACAGTTTCAGCCCGGAGGGCCTTCAACCACCTCCAAGTATTATTTTCCCACATATCTGCACAGTGCACCAGTGAAACCAATCTGTAAGGATGGCTTTTTATCATTTATTCCAGGCAAAATAAGCCTTTCTAGGTGCTTGTCAATTTTAGCTCTCACCAAGTGCTGAGGATTTTGGGATGAGCAGCTCCCGAGTCCTACAGTGACACCTCCATCATAACCTTCAAAGCACTGCCCACAAATTAAAGCAGTAGCAGCATCAAACTGCCAGGAAAAGGCTTTATTAATTACTTTCTAAAAGACATAAAGTGTTTGTCCTCTGTCCAAGAACAAAAATGTTCTGTTTGCTTACAGTGACACCTCTGAAACCTTTGGGCAGTTTCTCTGAGGCACAGCAGCCCCAGGGAGCAGGGAAGTACAAAGTATAGATTTTATTGATCCCGCTCTGTTAAAAGTTCACCAACTTGCCCCGCTTCCATGGACAGGAGCTGTAGGTTAATTAATTTGGGAGGGAAAGGCCTGGAAGTCCAGTTCTGGAAAATTTACTGGTAGAGAAGTAAGCAGAACCAGGCAGGAATTAGAGGATATGCAGGGCTGCATCCAAATCCTAATGGGCTGCTCATGACTGAGGACAAACCCACAGTTTAGGAAGTTTATTCTGGAAACCGACATGACTGATGGAAAACAGGGAATTTTATACAGGTAATTCTCAATGCCTGGAAGAACGGGGTTCAGTACAAACAAGAACACAAATTGTCAAGGAATTAAATGATAATAAAGAAGAGAAAAAACCAAATTCTAAGTTCACTTTGGTCAGAGAGCACCTGGAATTAGCAACATAATACGTTGCAAAGTCATCAGTTATTGAAAGGGAACAATCTACTGACATTCCCATCTGCTATTCCAGAACATGGGAATCCTAAAGTCTGATTGTGGCACAGGCACTTACAGGGATTAAAACTCTTTAAAATATTTGCAGTCTGCTGTTTGGCTTACAAAAAACCCACAATACTTGCCAGTTCACTCAACAACTGAATGTTCTTTTGGGGTTTTTTAAAACTCTTTTGCAACCCAGAAGGGAAACGGAAAGCAAGTTTCTTGTTGATAACACGTGGCAAGCAGCAAAGGGAACCAAACAGGACAGAGCAAGGGGGCTACAGGAATTTAAAGGCAGACAAAATGATCTGCACTGAAACTTCACAGAAATCTGAAGAACTGAAAGAATTATAAATAGGAGGTTCCCTGATACGGGGAATCCAAACTGCTGCTCTGCTGCACTTCTGTCATTTCACATTTGGTTCCTCAGGAACCCAGAATAAAACCAGACCACTGTTCACAGCCCCATTTCAGAGCCATGTCGCTTTTGTTTTTATAAAATGCCACCTTCCACAAGACAGTTTAAAAGAATATTAGATTTATAATCCGGTGTTTTCAGCCCCAGTAATCCTGCTGTCAGTCACAACTACCTGATTTGTAAACCTTTTCACAACTGCATTAGAACAAGTGTGGATTTAATCTGCAATTATTTTTCTCAAGTTAGTCCATGGACACAAAACTGAACTAAGGCAAGGGTTATGTGTGCTGCCGTGTTTTAAAAGCATCCTAGCTGCAGGAAATGAAAATAATATGGGCTGAACAAATGAATGAACCTTGAAAACTTAAATTGATTCTCAAAATTATCACGGAAACCCCAAAAATAACGTCATTCCAATTAATAGAAGAAAAAGCTGAAAAGAAATAGACCCTGGGTAGCTTTAATGGTCTCTGCAGAAAACGCAGCACAGCTGTAAGAAGAGAGAAGAATAACCCAAGCATTAAAAATAAAATACTAACGTAAGAATACAGCCTAACTTCTTTTTGCTGTGAATACACTTAATAACCTCTAAAAAAAATCTCTCTAAAAAAAGGGCAGGGTTGTTTATTTGCTTTGAACACGGACACTAAAGAACG